>JAMYCR010000006.1:1200000-1800000 GCA_028830335.1 Eucera pruinosa | reverse complement strand
ATCGATTATTTAAAAAATTGGGTGCAAACCCACATTAGTTTTAAACAAAAAATCAACCAATTACCCGAAGACAAAAGTAAGTCGACACTACCAATAACTGTTAGTGTTTAGTATTGCCGCCTTTTGCTACAATTACGGCCTCTAGTCGTTGCGACATACTGTTTATAAGATTTTCTATATAATCTTTGTCAATATTGTCAAAAGCTGTTTTTATATTATTAAAAAAGTCCATTTTATTCCTTCGCTTGTCCAAAGGAAGTTTGGAATCCAATACATACCACAAATTCTCTATCGGATCCAAGTCAGGACTTTGTGCTGGCCATTCGAGTAACTTAATACACTAAAAAATTTCATACTCTTTTTGGCAACATGTTTTGAATCATTGACCTCTTGAAAAATAAATTGTGCCTCCAAATTCATTTTTACTATTGCCTCTTCCAAATTTTCGTTGATTATGCTAATGTGCTTATCAGTATTCATAATACCATCAACTAGTACTAAGATTCTAGACCCATTCCATGAAAAACAACCTCACACCATCAATGAACCACCTCCAAATTTGTGATAAATGATTTTTTATGTTTTATTTTTCTTCCTCCAGACTTTTTGCTTTTTCTTCAATCACATCTCAAATTTTGATTCATCAGACCATACTATCTTTTTCCAGAACGATATAGGCATATTAACATAATTTTTCGCAAAAACTAAACGTTTCTTCATGTTCTTTTTATTAATATGAGGTTACGCCTTGCCCTACAAGATTTTAGTCCCACTTCGTGCAACCTTCGTTTTATAGTTTTTGTTGACACATCTAATCCTACTGCATTTAAAATTTGCCGTGAGGAGATCCTTGGCTCTCGTCAACATTCTCGAACAATTCGACGGTCTTCTTGTATGGCAGTACAACGTTTTCGTTCACAGCGTCTTAAATTCTCTACAGTATTATGTACTATATATTTTTCCCATATTTTTTCCACCGCACTTTTTGATATTTTATACTTCTGGGCTATAACACGGTACTTCAACTTATTACGACAGTCCGAAAGAACTAAATCTCGGATTTGATATGAAAATTCTGCTGTTTTTCGCATTTTTATATTATTCAACATTTAATTTTACTTGTGCGAAGCCTGAATAAGTACTGGAAATTTCGTTCAATGCCGCTGTGTACAAACATGACCTACGTATAATGTTTGTATACATTTCCTGTCTCGCACTAATATATCAACTGAGTGTCTACTTACTTCTGTCTCTTTGTAAATGGTTGATTTATAGTTTAAACTTAATTTGGCTTTGTATCGACTGTTAATATTTATTTAAAATTTATTTTAAATGTTATTCAAATAATCTATATACTATAAAAATAAATGTTAAATAAAGCATAAACATGTAATTATGATGCTGTAGCGATAAGACTTCCACGCACCTAATCTTTAAGTAAAAATAGCGAACGGCAAAACACAAATTTGATGTAAATAACGCCCGCAGAGGTACATACAAACCGCGCGTGGCGGTCCCTTTCCATGGTCCGTGCCCGTCGCGCGGCCCTATGAAAACGGCCCGGTTTCTGAGAACTGATGTCACTTCCTAAGTAACCTACCTAGGCTGCAGACGTGTTGCCGAACGGTTCCGACCAGCCTCACACTTCCTAACGGGGCAGACTTGTTACCTTTTGGTTCCTACGACACCCCATACCTATACGTGAATTGCAGACGTTTCCCTACCACGGGAATACGACACTTTCACTTGCTTCTCTACTCGCTTCTGCTACAGCCTACCCGGTTGTCTCTCCTTTGAACGCCGTTCGCTACCTTACGAACCTCCTCCACCCCTTCATCCTTAAAACGTCCTACGTAAAACCTTTACACCGGACTGGAAACACCACCCCTTGCGTTGTACCACTAACCCCTACGGGAACTAGCAACCTACAACCGCTACAATGCTATATTGATTTTTCATTCATATCTATTTTCATCATCTGTCCACTTACTTTTGTCCCTGACTGTATATAAAAAAATTGCTAAACTCTATCTATTTTTAGATTGTAAATTTGACGCAGTGGTGTAGACGAGTTATTGTTTTTAAAGTATTGGTATTCAGAAGTATGTCTCTGAATTTGTCCCACCACTACTTGTTAGCAATAGGTATTGTCACAAAGTATTCATAATTATTGTGACATTCCTATGAGTATAAGGATAGTGTAAATATTGTATATAGTAATTTCGAAAGCGACAAATTCTGCGCGTGCAGTCAATTTGACATTACGAACCGATGGGCTAGCACTTGTACGCACTGAACAACAAGAGGACTGCTATTGCGCTGACAGTCAAACGGTTAAACGTTTAAACAGTATTGGAACCCATTCTAATTGCACAGCATACGGGCCTAAAAAGGCAGCTACATGCCACTTGACTCCTCCCACTTCCATATGTCAATATTACATGAAGGTCTAAACTACATCGGCTGAAACGCATTACATACGCGCAGCAGGGAGGATAGGAGAAAGAGTAGGAATATTATCCCGCGTCTGACACGCATAGACTGGCGTCGCGTCATTGGATGATATTGTGGTATTATTCCCTCACTCCCACTTCTTTTCTTTTGCTTTCAGAGTGGAAATTCTGAGAAAAATTGTTCGTTTGGCATGCCTGCTTCAGAGTTCTAACTCTTATAACTGTATCTTGCGAATAGGAGTAGTAGGGGGAAAATTATCTCATCCGTGTCGCATGCATAAGTGGTGTCGCGTCTTCGAATGGCACTATCGTACTATTCCCTTACTTTCATTCCTTTTCCCTGCCTTCAGAGGAGAAGCCCTACTTGCCTCACATGTCGGTATGGCATATGTTAGGGTACTGCATAACGTTGGTAAGTTGAAACCCGGAGAAGCACATGGGCAAGAGGAACATGTGCCTGCATGCTTCGGTGTTTCCTTTCATTTTTCGCTTCGTAACATTTCGGTTAACGATGCAAAAATGTGTGGCTTAGCCTATCTTTATAAATGTGTTGCGAAATGTGGACCGTTAACCAATCAGACTCGCATTCCTTCCATGTTCCAACTTGTCAGCGGTGTACAGTACTTGCTACCTACATGGTGATCTACTCGTGGCACAACTCAAGGCGAAGTTTCGTGTATGGCAGTTTGATATTGCTTACCATATTGCTTACACTAGTAGCACGTGGCAAGGCAAATTTTACCGTTTGCAGAATAGGTACTTGAAACTTCGCCTTGAATAATACGACGATGTAAGTCTCACTGTATAAGGGATGCTTAACAGTCTGTGTTTTTGACATCTTAAAATGCTTAAGTGGGCGTGGCTATGGGAAAAGCATTGTTTGAGCCGTGAATAGTCAGAAGCAAAACAGAACAGATCCTGCGAAAATATGGAGAGAAGAATATCGTTTAGTCTTAAATGGTGCTATGCTAAGGGCGTTACGCATTCAGCACTCAAGTTTCTTATGCCTTCATATGCTGATAATACAAACTGTTAAAACTTTGTTGGTGTTCAAAAATTTGCGTTAAGAGTGATAAGGTGGGTTATATATCTTGCTTTTCTGATTTTATCTCCTAAACGCACAAAATTACAATTGTATACATGCAGTCTGTTTGATTTATCTCAAGAAGGTTGAATATGAAATGTATGAAAGACACGGAAAGCTGTTTTTTACAGTAAAGTTGCTGGGCATCGGGGGCATATATTTTGGAATGACTCTGAAATGCTCCTTGAAGGTTACATTTATTATTATTATTATTCAATACTAGCGGCATGTCAACTTTAGTGTCTCGTATCTCAAAATTGAATTATAGCAAATCGATGCGTAGGTAGCGTTTTGAAAATATTCTGACGTCAACTATAAGAATATGTACCAAAAAGTATAGAATTCTATTTAAGAAATTAAGTGTAACATTTATGGTTCGCCTCAGGGTCATTCAAAGGTCAAACACCTCTGAAAAAGAAACACATATGCGCCTTCCCATACTCTACAACTCTTTCCGTCCTTTTATATGTTACGTCCTGTCACCGCGATTCTTCGGAGAATTTCGCAGTGATGTAAAGCCTGTAAAGTCACGTTCGATCGTGACGGTAAACTGAGGAAACTGGCTTAGTTAAAATTAATCCTAAACCTAATTGATAGTACTTCCATCACTTGTATATTTCGTATAATTCTAACACTGACTAACGTCTCGTAGCGCATGAGTACAATTGGTGTTGCATTCGCGTTTCGTTTCAAGTCGAAGCTCTTGGTAGAGGTCAAACCTTCTTGGTTTCTAGAGTATTGAATTATGTTGTGTTGTGACCGACTACTGCTGTGTTTGTATTGAGACTACTCTGTGTTTGTGTTGTGACGACTCTGTGGTTTGTATTACGACTGACTGTCGCGACCAGTGACGACGATCGCGAAGTCTCTGAGTTTTCCTAATTGCTCGCTGATAGGTTCCTTCGCATTCTTGACAGTTACCAATCAGCAAGCCTAGCGAGAGGTCCGACACACCACTTTGTGTCCTCAGCGCGCTTGCTTGGAAAGGGGTGTCGCGGTGTCTTGTGGGGATGACGACATTTGACAACGTTGTAGAAATTCCTTCAGGTGGTTGATCGTTCTGTATCTTTACCGTTACAAACATGTGTCGAAATACCCTTCGAAATTTCTCGGTTTATGGTACGGTCACAGAAAGAAGCGACCCTTTCATACTCATCGAGCCTGAGTTGTAAATCGCTTTCTCTTGCCAGAAAATATTCTCACTCCAAAACCATGTTAACTGTAAACTAAAAATCCTTCATCTCAAAAATAACCATCTGTGCACGTCCGCGCCATAAACCGTGTGGGCGATGGTCGGCAACACACACTGTATATTTGATCTATCTGTTTGAGTGGCTGATATATCTTATTTTAATTTCTATCTTGAAATGTACACAATGTGAAGAGGAAGAAATCAATGCAACTAAACTTTTCTCAATATGAACGGTATTTTAAATATTTTATCACGATAATGAAGGGTGCTCCACACTTTTGAGTGGCAGTGTAGGCAGGATGAATAGCTATGTACTTTCTGGGATGTGTATTCAAAATTTTGTCTCTTGGAATTTTACATCGAATTTTTGCATGCTCATTTTTACTAAACTTAACATAATAAAATTAAATGAAAATGCGTTACTTTTTGAGTGTAATTAGTATTCACGGGGAAATTCAATTGTATGATTTTAAGTATTTATGACTTCAGCAATGATGTTAATCAAATAAATGTAAAAACTTCGTAGAACTTATAAAAATGTTCAGACTGTAATAAAAAAATTTAATAAAACCTAGAAGAAAAGAAAAGTGTAAAAATATTTGATAAGTAAAATGCAAAAATTTATTAAAAACATCATCGCATTTTATAATGATTAGAATAAATTCGTTTTCCAAACTTTTATAGCAATGCTACGTACTTATAACTGAAAAAGAAAACTTTTTTACTTAATAATACATTTATTATTTTGGTCTTTTGTTAATATTTAAAATAAAATGAACAATAGTAATAACTTTTATAGTAATAAACTTTAAAATAAATACAAATTAAATTTGATAGCGTTAATTATTAATGATTCATTATAATGATAATCAATGTACAAAACATTTTACCTAGCGTATAACAGTCTAATCAATCGTCAATATGTTGAAAAGAATTTTTCACATTTATAAAATAATGAATGTAACAAAAGAAAGAATACTTACGTCATTTTGCTCGTAGTCCAAAATGATCTTCGTCAAAACATCTCCAGTTTCGGGATCCACCGTGAAGGGTATATCATCCGGTGCAAAATATGTAATTTCAGCATTAATACCTTCGTCGGCATCCTCAGCGTGCACACGACCAATCAACTTCCGGGCTTCTCCTTCCTTCACGGTGAATTCGTAAGGTAGGTCCACAAATTCTGGATTTTTGTCGTTAATATCAGTCACTTTGATGTTTACAGTTGCTGTACTGAACAAACCACCAGAGTCTTCGGCCTTTATCAACTATCATAAAAGAACAGTGAACTAGATGAGTTTGTGACTAAAAATGGGGCGCTGTATATCTCAAGTAGTTTTAAATCTAATTGGATAGTTTCGAATACTTCATGAGTACTTTGAAAAAAGGTAACAGTTTCTTGTAGATTGAAATTTTCAACTAAACAATAAGTTGGACTTCTTTACAAACACTTTAAGAGATGTAGGCAATATTTGTAAACATAATTGAGCTCTAACTAAATAGATTCAATTCAATCATGAATGCTTTTGTTGTTTTTTTTTCGTAGTTTACACATAGTAACTTTAGTACAGTGCTGCCTTGCTAACTCTTACCTTCCTAACTGGGGCATTCTTACCATTGGAACACCTGTGGCGCGATTTATATCTTTGACTAAGGTACAAAATAGACCACTCATCTTATGGGATTGCGTGTTATATGCACTGATATACTGACCTCAAAAAATATCCGAGTGTTTCATACGCCCTCTACGTTTTAATGCGGCGGGTGTAAGAAATACCTGTGAAAATGTCGCTGAACACGACAAAATCAACAGACTCAAGTAGATCGTTCTCTTTCGTGCGTCACGAGAAAATCTGTTTGATCACTATACACGGTGTCCCATTTAAATAAATCTATTTAAACATTTTTTAAACCGCGAGTGATGGTAAAAACTGCTTCAGACAAATTCTGAATAGTTTCAAGGGATACACAATTTAATAAGAGTAATTTTTTCTAAGTAAACGCGAACAAAAAAAAAGTGGAGATTATATGCACACTCTGTGCGTATAAAATAAATATAACTATGATTTATCTTCTTACATTTTGTAATACTTCACAGTAATGTTATCAATGTACAGATGAAATTTTCCTCGTAAAAAATAAGACGAAGATACGAGCTGACTTAATTAATTTTAATTTCATAGCACGGCTAGAATGTATTTTTATAATATCATTATTAACTTACAAAATTAATTACGTTACAATAATGTCATAATTATATGTTCAGAACCATTACAGTAAAAGAAAGCTCAAATTTCCGGTAATTTTCTAGAAGCATGTAATAAAAAATATAAAACCATGAAATTGAAATATAAAAAGTTTCAAATGCAATTCTTATAACTCCTATTTATTAAGCTTGTAAAGTCATTATGTTAGAAACATAAAAATATCACTTGAAAAGTTCAAGTCTCACCTATCAGAATACTATATATTCTCTGAGTTAAGCCTCAATGCAAGGCTCGTTCTTCAACATCTAGGAAAAAGTAAGCAGAGGTATTGGTATGGTTGTTCCTCAAAGTATTTACGCAGTTTTAAGAAACGCAGTTTTTTGCAATCTTTATAGTCACCGCGATGTTGAAAAACTATAAAAATCATAATACACTTTCGTGAAATACGAATAATATATGCATACAATATATAGTACATATGCTAAACATTTTTATACATTTATAGGAAATTTAAGAAACATGTAAAATATCCAAAGTGCAGTACATTGCATAATATTTAAAAGACGAAAGAAATTCTATTTAGACTACATTTGGGTATATATTTATACTAGGATTGCGTATTCGATTTTTATGAAATTGAAATATGTTGTAAAAACATTTTAAAAAACTTCTCCCGATACGTATGACTGGCGATGAAAGATAGTAGTATTCTGGGAATTTTTTTTTAATTATTATTTTTTTTTAATTATTGTTATTTTTTTAACATACATATTTTAGTAAATATATTTAATGCAACAAGTATTTAAGATTTCTAGACAACAGTAAGTGTATGGCTCCAAATTAGTTATCAAGATAGTGAGGAAATGGTGGGCAGGGGCGTTTCAATTGAAACCTTATGCCTTAAGAAATAGTAGTGAGTCGAAATGACGCAAACTTAGGAGTTGCGAGATATTAGCAAAAATATATTAGTACAACTGCATTATATTCTGCCCATATGTACAATAGCAATAAGAATACCACTAATAATGTGGCAGTCGCATTGTGCTGTAAGTGGAGTGCTGGTTGGCGACGAGATGAAAAATAGCCAAACAAAATCCACCGGTGAGCGAAACGGCTAAGGTTGTGTCCTAATTGCATATCGTATAGTGACTAATCCAACCAACTGATCAACACGACAATCGGACCGATAACGGTCCATTCATTTCAACCAATCTAGTAAACAAATGTGACGTTACTGCATAGTATACGTTGTCAATTTGGACACGGCCATAGATTATCCTTCGCTTTCTTTTTGTCGTATTGATTGGTCGGTCGGATTTGTCGCTATACGATATACAATTAAGACGCAGCCTAACGCGTCGGCTGTGTCTGTATACGCATTGTGTACATATATATACATATAAACAGCATGCAATGTAGTCGTACTAATATGACTTTGTTAATATCTTGGAACCTACAAGAGTGCAGCACTTCGAACCGTTACCATTGTAATTCTTGAGGCATATCTTTCGATTAAAATCATCTCCGCTCCCTCCTCTTTGTCCCAAAAACTAAACTTTTACACAGTCTGTAACTATGTATGTAATATAATCTTGTGGTAGGAGTGGGAAAGGAAGTCTTAAAATTCCGTGAAGTTTCAACTATGTGATAATGTGCCAAACCCCCGCGCATTTCGGGGGACAACTATACATTGTTTATTATGTCGTTCAATGTCTGGTTCGCATTGTAGGGATCCTACATGATCCATGAGTGGTGTGGATGTCAGATGCATACAGTGTTTTCTCGCCAAGAATTCGCGGCCGGACCCGAGTCTGCTGGGGACACGGAACTCAAACCTCGTCTAATCTCTGTCATCGCAGAAGACAGCGAGCGAAAGACAAAGTGAGAATGAGAATACGAATATTCGAAGAAGTTTAAATGCCCATGTATCGCTGTCCTAATACAATGGAAACTTAAAACTTTTTTATTTTTTTATCTTCCTTTAAGGTAATTTATTTATTATATTATTGCAATTTTTTTTTATTAAAATGAAACCAAACACGATATAATTTGGACCACTTCTACTTAGTATTTATGGAATAATTATACAGTATTGTAGCTTCTGACATATTGCAGACCTGGATTGTGTTTAGAAGAGTACATAATTTAATAACATAATTGCATTGGATATGATGTACTTACTTAAACTATACAATAATAATTTTTTCAAAAGCAGCTGATATGTGCTATACGTGGACTACATATACTTCACTCTCTGTACCTTCCTCGAACCCTATACAATATGTCTATCTCGGCGATTTACTTCTCTTCCATATCCTACTTCTCTTATCTCCCTTATTAATACAATATACTTCCACATTTTAATAGGTAAACGTCCCAACTATGTTGTATTTGGTCTCATTTTAATTAAAAAAGATTGGCCACTATGTTAAAAGAAAATTGATTAAAAAAAAAAATTTTTGATCTTGCATTAACGTATCCATACATTGTTCGGGGATTTAAACCGCTTGGCGTCCATCAAAGGCGAGCTGAACTCCCTTCACTGATCGTGAAGTGTGTTTCCAAGCGAGCCCTCACAGGCCATTTCTTGTGTAAGCTAGAACATGTGAAATTTGGCAACGCTGTCATCAGTCCTACGACGCGACGGCTGAACAAACTGATGATTTTTATGTTTACGGCGTTGTGGCATCGTATGTTCTGGCCTGCATATAGCGATGGCCGCGGAGCCTGCCAAGGGTGGGGGAGGCTGACTCCGTATTTATTCGCGGAAACGCTCGAGTTCTGGGCGAAAAAATATTGTAATAATCATACGATATATACATATGTACATCGAATATATTGTCACATATTAAGCAAACTTTACATGCTAAAAGCAAGCTCGTTTTGGAGCTTTGCTACGAATCTGTTAGGATGCATGGAAGCATACACCCTAATAAATCGCCATAGTGCCTGGTTTAAAGCACAGCACACTACTTGTAAAGAAGGGTTGATGTTACATTGTTGCAGTCTAGCTCATTCTCATTTGATATTAGATCACAGAGTCCAAAACGTAATTGCGATCAAAAATACCCGTTAATCTAACATGAAAGATTAATAGTAAAAAAGATTGTTACACGAAGACACAAATTTCAATTCCCATAATTTTCATCTTATCTTGACGAAAACGATATTAAGGGATTATTATATATATATATAACTAGTACCCATATAGTACCCATTTACTAGGAGTGAAAATTTCGAAACCACTTTATTACAGTTACTGGTTCGTTTGTGCTAAGCTTCAGCAGCCTAGCTTTGTCCTATGTAAAGGTTTATTTACAGCTTGTTCACACAATACGGCTTTTGACCAACTCGATCATATTACCAAACCAGCAATAATGGAATACAGTGTCCACACACTTCCATATCTCCACCGAAAATTTAATTTTCATGCGTATATATGTATACTTACTAAATTGGTTGCTACGCTGACTTTTTCGCAGTTTTATTACATAAATGTAATAATTTGTCTCGCTTAGCGGATTTTTGTTCAACACGTTTAATTACTACTTCTAAATTCATTTTCTTAATGTACTTAACTTGAACTTCACCGTATACATAATATGAATATGTTATTTGGATACCTATATCATTTTTAGCGCTGTAGACTTTTGTGATATTGAATCGATAACGTTAGACGTGACACGAAAATGGTGAAGGGGCTCATAAGCCGCCAATCCGGATGACAGAGAAAAGCATTGGATGAGTGGTCTATCCTGTTCGTAGTCAATGTTTATATCTACGGTAGACCCCTGGTTATCTGGTCTCGCTAGCCACATTTTTATTCAGATAAAAACAATTAACCAAGAGGAAAATTATTGAAACTGCGATGAAATATATTAAGTGACAAGTTACTTTACCTACAATTTATATATTATTTTTACGAAAGTGACCTGCATTATTTAATATAATTATATTATATAAATTATATCTACTTTTTATACTATATACAAAACAATTATTTTTTTCGTTAACAACCGATGAATGATAAGTAATTGGTATATATTTTTTAATTAACCGGCCATTTGTTTATCCGACCATACGTTCGGTCCCATAGAGGCTGGTTAAGCGATAGTCTACTGTATATCGGACATAAGTAGATATTACCGATCTATGACTGAATATCAATTATGACTACCTCACTCTATCTTCGTATCCATTTTAAGCCAAAGCAGGATTTTTGGTATAGACTCTGTTATACTTAATGGCCAGATTCGGTTCCGAATCATGATTAGTTAGCAAGGCAGTCCTGTGGTAGTTCATATGTATGTAGTTTTTTGTCTTTAAGAAAGGAGTACTAGTTTTACGAGATTTAGTGTTCTCAATTTTCAGAGCCTGTATCAATATATTTTCGAATTGTATATTTTCAGCCTTTAATATTTGTTTTGAAATTCTGGAGAAATTAGGTTGTAGATATAATCCGAGTAGAATGAAACATTATCTCTTATAAATATGTATAGTACATATTCAAACCGCAAATGAAATGTTTATATTCAAATTGACTCGGGCTTATGAATACATTAAATCTGATCGTATGAAATTACATGCAAATATGTAATGCAAAAACGGTAATTGTTTATACCAGTGTTTAGATTATTCACAGACATAAACTCACCAACTGATAACGAGTCAGGTCTTCCCTATCCAACTTCCTTATAACGGTGATAATACCAGATTTATCACCAATTGCAAACTGACGTAGGTCGTTCCCTGAGACAATGGAATAGGATACTGGATCGTTTTCGGGATCAACTGCCTGTTAAATAACGTTAAACATATTTAGCAAATAAGACAGATAATTATATAAAAGATATACGATGGTATGATTGATTAATATTAATTTATAATTTTCACATTCGATGTGGAGTAGGTTTCAATATACAAGAAATAAGAATAAATTATAGTCATTTTCAAGTTAGAAATTAATTGCAACTTATTACAGCAGCATTTTTGATTTTTAAATAGTTAAATAATTTATGAGGTAACGTATAGAATGTACTTTGTACTATGTGGAGAATATTGCAATGGTAGATTCAGTAAACAAAAATAACAAAAAGCAGTTATATAAACATATGTCCGATATGATCTTGTTTTCGAGTTATATCCGTTCTTAAGTTATATTAATTTTTAGCTGGTGATGTACTGTCCAAATGACGCTACTTGTCAAGGGTAACTGTGAACGTTTCCTTCAATTTCGACCGGATATTTTATGCTACATAATAGCTATTCATAATTCAGAGTACAGTGTTCCCTCGATTAGAGACCTTTTGAAACTCCATGTTAATGAGGCCTGGTTTATTTCCACTAATAGGAGGTTTCTTTAAGCCTTAGCAGCTTTCCTTTAACCCTCCAGCCGCGGACAACTTTTTCAATTTCCTGGTAAAAAACGCGGCAATCTTTATTCATTGTTTTGATTTATAGATAGGTATGTAGATAGAAAAACAGAAATGTAAGAAAAATGGAATGAATTTATTGATTTTCTTTATACATTATATGGGAAAAGCGATTATCCCGTTTGTCGAAAAATATAGGAAAATTTTACTTGTAATGATAACATGACACAAACTTGAAACAGAAATCGAACAAAGACTGTTTTATTATTGGTTCATTTTATATGAAATATTTGCTAATATACTGCTAAAATTCTCCTTTCTAAAACGAGACGATGCCCCACATAATTTGGACTACATTTACTTATTTATAAACTTCTGATTCTTCCAATCTATTCAGATTTACATATACATACACATATGCCTTGAAATACTTCGTAGTTTATCCATGCATCTAATAAAATACCTAAACACTACATTCTTTGATGTTTCAATATGAAATACCAATGCTCAGATATCCCAACAACTAAGTGCAACAAGATAATCACTGGTCTTGCAGTTTCAGCCAGAATACATGAAACGCGATTTCCACGGACCCTGCGCCTGGAGGGTTAATACGTTTCGTATCTATGTTTGAAGTACATAACGTATTTCAATTGATGAAGTTTAGGCTTTCGTGTAGTATTGGCATATGGAACAAGGGAAACCGAGCGACGCAAGATGGGGCCAAACCATGCCAAACGCGGTAAAAAATCTGTTTTCGGAAATATACTCCAAATAATATAATTTGTTTTACTATTTCTCAATTGTGGAGGCGGCTACATGTCTTTGGAGTGGTCGGTGTCAAAATCATAAAAAATTATAATCTCTGCTTATAATTGTTTTGTTTTTTGGAATTGAATTTTGGGTGACAGAATTAAGTCTGACTGAAGTATATAAATAAGTACCAAATACATTATATATTAACATTAATTTTCCTACACCGAATTATGTTGATTCGTGAAAGAAATGTATAAAGTGAATTTCAAATATTTTACAACAATCCTAATTTTCGGAAAATGCAAAAATATAGAATAAAATTGCACTTTTAGATTATAATGTGTTAAAGCAAATTAGTTTCAAATTAAATCAAAAGTATCCGATCTTTTTACACATGTATGGCTTGTACAAAATAAAACATAATTTTAGAATCTTTTGCTGATATTATTTCTTGCTCATTTATCTAATATTTTTGTCACTAGAACGCATCTACATTAATTACTTACAAAATTAATGTGGTACGCCTTATTGTTAGAAGGGCAGTACTATATATGAACTTTTCGTGTATAACGCTCGTATGGAAAGTGTTTCAAATCTAACGTCGTTAGTACTCATTTCGATTTCACATCGTTCGGCACTAATAGACTCTGGTCTTTACTTCACAGAGCTTGGTTTTCTTTTTTCACCTCTAGTCAATCATGGCGCATGAAATAATTTTCCCGCTATCAAACCTACTGTGTCTTTCTAATTCTAGGACGTCGGTACGAAACATGTTAGGATTTGTATCGGCCTTATCAGCGAAACTACACTAACCCAAAGACAAAACTTATGTATTTTTGGTTGTTTCTGGATGAAAATTTCATTATTATGTCAATGAGCTGTTCTGATTAAAATGAAATCAAACATAATGTAATATAGATTGTATTTACTTTTTGCGAAGTACAGCATTTTCTTGATTAAATATCGAGACCACTTTGGGACTTCTATAAAGAAGGTACATCAACTTCTATAGTTTGTCGGCGGCAACAGTTGCAGAGGACAGCAAATGAAAAAAGAGATGGAGAATCGAGAAACTCGGATTATATTGTAATTTTGCGTATCAATGAGAAAATCGCAATGATATCTTCTGAGCAATAACCAAGGCACATATCGAAATGTGGTGAAATGGAGATTTTTCCTAAGATACTTGGTGAGTTATGTTTCAAGTCATACTCAAATTTTTTACAAACATTTGAAAATCGGTCCATTCTATGGAAACACTGTACATATACTAATTTGCCCTGGGTTGTTAACCCTCGACTAGCGTTGCATTATATAGTCAATTCTTCTACAACATGGTTAATTCTATTTATAAAAAGTACAAATAAAGTCCAGTCATTTGCAACGATATATTTACACACACACACACACACAAACAGACATATATATATCGATCTCGTAATGGCAAAGTTGGTAGTTTTAATTAGTAAGACACGGAAGATCGTTTATCCTTTCTTTTCCTTCTAATTGAAACACTGTGATTTGTAATTTCGCATCGCTGCAATCTTACAAAAGGAATCGTTTGCAATATTTATTCTGACATTTTCAGTACCTTAAAAAATACCGGTAAACCGATTATGATTGAAAGTTTTACCGAGTTACCGGTACATGAAAAAGTCGGTTTTACAATCCTTAGTATTTGTACATGAATTTTTTCAATTCGATGTTAGAAAAAATGAATGTGCATGCAAAATATGTGGTTTGAAATTTCAGAGATCATGTCTGGTGAGTGTAAGAAGGCATATGATTACGAAGCACTTGGAAATATCAGAGAAATGATAACAACTACAAAATTAGCAGTTATTAATACATAATAAAGAATTACGTATAACAACAATCAGAGGCTAATTTTAATAAATTAAAAAAATATATAACAAGAATTTATCAGTGGTAATAGCTATTCACTAACAGGAAAAAATTCTATCATCGATAATTGTTACTAATAATTAATAACAATTTTCCTCGTGGATAATAGTTAGTAGTACAAAAAATAGTTGTAACAGAGAATGTAAATACCTATACTCCGTCCAACGAGAATTAGCAGGAAATATAAACAGAAAGTTCATGTGATCGACGCTGTGGCCGCAGATACGTAGCTGCCGAACGTCGATGCTCAGGGACGCTTTTTACCGGTTCTTGAGAAGGGTCTCCACATGACCCTTACATAGCCAAGTCAAATTTTAACCCTCGGAGTATTGAAGGTCACGCTTAGATCACCTCAATCGTAAACTTGGTTCAGCTACCTGGGGTTTGCCAACATGAGGGTTAACGGTTTCCAAATGTGCACACTATCGTCATGAAATGGACAGGAACAAATTTTGTCTTTCTTTAACTTGAAATTACGGAAAGGGAAAAGGAAAGGGAAAGGGAAAGGGAAAGGGAAAAGGACCTTCTTTGAAATGACTACGAGAAAATGTAAAAAAAGCAGTTAGACCTCTGTTAATTAACAATATTACATTAATATAGAGAGCAATTAATTCTTGTTTAGAAAATTAGCTTCTTTTCTACTGTGTAAGGATCTGGACAAGACCACAGACGAGGTACAGGATAGACCGATCATCGTATGGGACTTCGTGTCACTTGGTCTGAAATACCGATAACCTAAAAATTCAGACTCTTCGGAAGAATATCTTTCGTTTTATTATCTGACAAAGAATGTAAACACCTCTAAAGTATTTTAATATACAAAATGTAAGAGCAAACGCAAAAGTTATACATTTTAGACAATCGAAAAGGTAAAAATGAAAACCGATTTGGGGCTCATAAGCACCAAATCCGGGTGACAAACAGAAGCATTGGATAAGTGGTCTATCCTGTTCTTAGTCAATGATATTACGTTTCGGCCCTTTTCTGATCACGCGGCGCTCGCATGCAACTAACTGTATATATTTCCTGCCAGTTCTCGTTGGACGGAGTATAGTCTGTGTTAGTAACTCAAAACAATTTTCTTTACCGGTAATGTTTGCCGGTAATCAAAACAATTTTAACTATCTATAATAGTTTGTGATTGGAACGAAAGAAGCAAGTTTCAAAAACAATTAAGTGGTATCGAACGGCGCATGAACATGTACCTATGTACTGTATGTTTAGTTTAGAAGTGATTTCAAGATAGCGCCTATTTTTTAACAAGAATTATGCATTTTTTATGCACCAGTAGATACACATTTTTATTGTTGATAAAAGAGTATTAAAACACTTAAGTCAAAAATTGATCAGCTTAGAAGATATTTTAACTTCAGTTATTGCAACGTTGTTCTTGGATCCAAGTATCACGCAGGATTGGAAAAAAAATGTACACATAATGGCCAGGGGTTATTTTTTAAATGAAAAATTTGAATGGGCGAAACTATCAAGATTTCTAGAAATCAAGATTAGTTCTGTGATACGGTTCTAACAAACCTTTGTTGTGTGCTGAGCGAAAGTTAAGATATTTTCGGCAAGATGATGCAGTAGCACATAATTTAAACAATGCACTGGATTATTTAAGCAAAATATATCCCAACAGATAGGTAAGTACAAAAGGAGTGATAATATAAGCACCGCGTTTGCTAGACTTGACACCTCTGGATTTTTCTCTGTTGATTTTGCAAAAGAAAAAGATGCATTCGCGTTCTATTCATAACGTACCGGACGTTAAAATTCATTGCATTTTTGAAGTATAAAAAATAACACGACCTCAAGTTAGTGATGTGTTGTAAATATAAAGAAAAGAATGAAAAATTATTAAATAAACAAATTGTGTTAAAATTACAAATTTGTCAAGAAATGGATAATACCACTTCGTTTAATTTGTTGGTAGTTATAACACTTTAAAATATATATACATATAGTTTCTAAACTAATAAACATTTAACCTAATTGTTTTAATAGTTTGTTATCGAGAATAAAAACGCATATTATTGGTATATAAAAATAGTTATAGTTAAAAAAATAGAGGTGACCTTGAAATCTTTAAAACACCCCCACTTCCGAAATAGACACTACATTATGCTATGATTAAGCCCAATTGCGTGAAACGCTCTCTATACTTGAGCATCTTAAGTAGTTTGCTTGATTTTGATAATATTCAAAAATGTTTCCAATAAAATTCGAATGGTTTCGGAGGCAAACATAAAAGGAGAACATAACTTATCATGGCTGGTTGTCTCATAATATGAGAAGTAGGGGGTATATGAATCACATTTTTAAACTGAATCATATATTTTTTAAGCATTAGTCGATTTAGGTGTCTTTTTCAGTAAAAAATTAAGTTATTTATAAGGAAAATCTATTAGTTTAAGAAATATTCTAATTTAAATATTGTAAAATAACACTAGTATACTTAGCAATACTTGCCTATGATGTTATTAATAATCATTATTACTTACAATGTACCCTATACTAAATTTTAGGAAAATTTGGTTGCAACATTGTGCAAATTTCTTCAGTGAAATAACGTGAAATTACATGGTTGGATACATTTCATTACCTTCTATCGTCTTGTACGAAAATACCGCTTTGCATTTAAAAAGAAAACTTAAATATTGGTAGGTATACTAGTAAACTAATGGTGTTTTAGTAAAAGTGGCTTCATACTTATTTACAGGATGTGATAAGCTGAATCAATTAACGCCTTAAAAGAAATATGATTCTATTAAAAAAAAATTTAACCTTCATATATATTTTCTACTTGTCCTTTTGCGAAAAAAATTAATCATATCAAGTGATGACCCACTCAAAATTAGCTAATCTTTCTCTGAAACATTCGCCAATTTATAAAAAAACAAGCGATATTTTTAAGATGCTCAAGTTAGCTAAAACTCTTTATATAATAATAATGATACGGAACATCTAATTTAGAAATTTTAGGTAACTAATTAAAAAGAAATTAACTAATTAACATCAAAAGTTTAGGGTAATATATATGCAGTCTGTAAAATGTTCTCCATTGTAAAGCATCTGTGGCTGGTTTTAGATTCATGTATTACTAGAAATTGGTTTGATTAATGATTAACTCCACAAACGTATGCAATTCTGGTGTTAAGTGGTAAATGATATGAATTAGAAACGCAAAATAACTTTTTTAAGGAAAAAGATTCAAATTTCATGATATGTACTATAAACTTAGAGTGCTATAGGAGTTAAAAAAATAAATTATTAAATTAATATTTAATAATCATCTACTTCTTTAACTCGTTTAATTTTTCTTATTTATACTAGACATATTTACTATTGGTTGTTCGAGACCAAAATCATACTTTAAGTTGATAACAGATTACTTGACCATTAACTTCGTTTGTCGTTAATAACTTTCTCAATCTTTGAAATAGCATGATTTACTTTATGACTTTACTGTCTGCATTACTCGCCACCTAATCACTCCTTTTGGTAACTTCATTCTTACCATCAATCCCTTTTTTCACACTCATTTTCCGACAATCTCAAACTTGTAGAAATGCCACTAATTTTTACATACAATCAAAACATACTTACAAAAACATCCACTCCAACTCACAACATAAACAAAGCATCATACCAATAATTTTCAATTATTCTTCGAATTTCACATTACACATGCATTACTCCATAATATATCAATGCGTATACCATATCGTATATCAGCCCTACTCTTTTGTTATGTTAATAACAGTTTACAAATCATTGTGCATTCACACATGTAGGATTTACAATTTGACTAGATTCAAACGTGGAATTACGATAGGTAAATAGTACACTGGTACTTATATCACTTATCATGTATACTTTTCAATAATTTACTTCGTCTGGAACGAAACAAAAATTGTCACTAATAAAAATCTACTTTTCTGCCTAAATTTAAGATTGAGCATAAAGAAAATACAGTTCTTTTACTATTTATTAATTAGCATTTTTATTAATAGACTCTCTACGCTCCAAACTTTATTAAAAGTAATTAGGATAGACACTTACCGTAATGGTTGCCACTGTGGAATTAATCGATGCACCCTCGCTGACCTGCACCTCGTATACTGGTTGCTGGAAGATGGGGCTTCTGGTATTGGGGCCAGGAATGACATTCACCTCTACGATCGTCTGGGAATATTTCCCACCCTTGTCCGTCGCTTGGACTGTAATGCTAAACTGTTCGCCTGCATTCAACTTCCTCACAGATTCGATCACACCAGTCTTCGGATCGATTTTAAACTTATGTAACCCGTTATTTGATACGTGGTATATGCTATACGTTATTTCAGCGTTCTCTCCATCGTCATTATCCGTCGCCTCGACCTGGATTCAAAATTGATGAAATCTTCTTTATGTAAAAATATTAGAATTATGATTTACTAATTTTTGTTATTTTCATTATGGAAGAAGTGAGAAAGGATAATACATACACTTAAATATGGCAAAAAGGTATTAAGAAATGGTTGGACTTGGTTCTCATTACTAGCTACTAGCGTTTTGTATATTTTTATTTTAAAAAATATGTCATTACTCTTGTATTTTAATAAATGTAAAACAAGTGTAATAAGAATGTTAGTGAATTATTTTCGAGTTAGGTTCATAGAGGGATAATTAAACTAGAATAACAATAAATATAAAACGGATGTAACAGAAATAAAGAAACTAGAGACCTTTTTTGATATATAATTGTAGTTATTAAAGATCATCATGCGATAGTATGATCAATTGTTAAAAAGATTTTAGAATAGAATGTATCATTCAATTTTTATGTGTGACTGAATTGATGTTTAGTAAGTTTATTTTTATAGTATCCGTTCTTCCTCAATTGAAATTTTTTTAATTATACGCATCAAAAATAAGATTGAAGATACATTTATCAATTTCACATTAATCTTTTACAACAAAATTTTGTAATGAATTTATAATGTTTAATTTAAGCTTTAACACATCGAGTTTTTGTCTATTAAACACAAAAAAGTACAAATAAAAACGATACTTAATTTCAGGAAGAAATTTAAAGTACATTTATTAAAGGAAATCTATTTATTGCATCAATTTCAATCATGATCCGCAATAACACAATGGTACGTACTTACATATATCTTATTTATCTTTATATATATATATATTTATTATATATCTTTCTTGTGCGTTGATAGCATAGAATTAATGAATGATGAAGAAAAATGCCTACCTTTGTTACCACTTTCTTTGTTTCTCCAGCTTGTACAGTGATAGGAGCTATCATGGGAAGCATAGGAGCATTGTCATTAACGTCATTCAATGTCACCACAAAAGATAATGGTGCGGAAGCGGCGACGCCTGTTTTTTCCCTAGCAACCACTTGAAACCGGAAACGGCCAGGACTCGGAGGATCGCGATCTAAATTTTCTTCGTTCACGACCAGTATCCCCGAAGAATCAATTGCGAAGAAATTAGTTGTTAGCTCAAAAGTATACGCTGGTTTCGGATCATCGGGACCCTAAACATTATTTTTAGTAACTTATTAACTTTTACGTTAAAAGTTGTCTGAAAAATGTTGTTATTGTTATAAAATTGTTATTTTTTTAATATGGCATATATATATATAGAAGCTTTATTTAAATCCGATTAAAAATAATCAAATATAAAACTGATTGTTAAAAAACGTGACAATTGTATATTTATTTTTGGTGAAAGAAGTCATAATATTAATACTGGAAGGTAGCAAACAAAATTATTTTGTATTAATTATAGCAAGTTCTAAGCAAAGTGACATCTGATATTTTTAGTAATTATGTACTATTTTCACAAGGTTTCTAGATGCAAACCTACAAAGAATCTGTAAAATCAAATTTGCTTTTGACTGTAGTTCGAATGAGCCCCGGTTGCTGATTAAGATGAAATTTGGTGGATAAGGGAGGGGGGTAAGTAAACCTTAATGCAAGATACATTGAATTTTGGCTATACGTACACGCTTGTGCCAGCGTCTGCGTAAACCTTCCATTTTCATATATTTTCTAGTAAATTGTCAAAGATATACTTCCTCACGGATTCGATTGGATTTGAAAAAGCTAACGGCATTAAAGGGGACGAGTTGTTGATTACGGTTGATAAGTAAGTTTAAATTAAATTACAATATAATGTAACGAAGTTTACTTCCAGAATACACGCTAGGTCGAGTTAGGGTTTGAGCTATTTCTTCATGGCGGAGGAGCAGGGGGGAGAGGCGAAGCCTCCTGCCCCGCATATCAGTTTTAAACTGTAAACATCGGTTGGCAGACATCGACGTGACTGATATTGATAGATATAAAAAACTTCAAACTAGTTCACCCGTTAGATATGTTCTTTCGTGTGTTTACAGAAACAGCACGAGGGCGAGGGCTACGAGTTTATGGGAACAGTAGTCAAGTGGCGACCGCAGGCTTACGCATACGCTGCCACAAACGTGCATGCACGTATACGCAAAATTCCATATGTCGTATTTCGATTAATATCTAGGAAACTATCAAAGACTCGTCAATGAAATTTGATATTTACGGTTTACTTTCCCCACCCCCTACCCTCTCCACCCCCAAATTTTATCAAAATTGGCGAAGTGGGTTCCTTGGAACTTTACCCTTGCTTTTCCTTAACAATAACAAATATCGCTATACATAAAAGTTAAACTTTGACTTCAGGATAAATATGAAAAACGTTGTCTTCACTACTGGATGGGTAGAGATAAGCTTGGGACCAGGGTTACCATTTCGAGATTCTCGCCCCCCCCCCCCCCCACCCTGAAGGACGGGCAAGTTCTCTGCTGCCCTACTTTATCGAATCGAAAAACGTGAGACTTGAGATCCTCAAACAGCGTTGCGGCCTATGGGAGCGAGGTAACCGAAGGGTGCCTGTTAACCGTCAAAAGTACCCCACACACTGACATTCTTTCCGTGAGGAATAAGTTTTCGTCACGGAAAGAACGCTATTTAATGAGATACCACAGTTATCCTTTCATTTTATATACACTCTTGACTATTCCTCGTAAATATTGTTTATCAAATATCACGAGGAAAGAATGCACTGTTAGTGGCTGACGATGTGATTTCTTTCATTTCGAAATTCGCGGCAGTCGATTTTCTTTCAGAACAGGATTCATTTCAATTAGTAGCCAAGGAAACGACGTCT
Source organism: Eucera pruinosa (assembly GCA_028830335.1). Lineage (NCBI taxonomy): Eukaryota > Metazoa > Arthropoda > Insecta > Hymenoptera > Apidae > Eucera > Eucera pruinosa. Next base: position 1,777,828 of record JAMYCR010000006.1, on the reverse strand, counting down.
CGTCGATATAATAATCGTATCAATTATTTTGTGTGGGTATAAAAAGCTTGGAATTAAAGTTCAGTTTAATTGTATATAAATAAAAAATTAAATTATTAATTGTATATATTTACCTATAAAAAATTAATAAAGCAATAATATATACTTTAATTGAAAATATAGACATTATTAATTTGTTAAATTTAGTTTAGTTGAGTTTCGTTTAGATTAGTTTAGTTTACATTTTATTTCATTTTGTACATATTTACTCTAAATAATTATATACCAATAGAAAGTTAAAATGTTAATTGTATGTATTTACCTTTAAGTATTCTTGTTTCAATATTTCTTAAATTATTTTACGTGTTTCTGGTACTATTCGACCTAATAATTGTGAATGAATTTCAAACATTCGTAACTCCAGCCTGATGCTAAAAATCTTAATGTCACAATAAGCCGATTGTGTCTTCCTTCTTAATGTATGTAGTAATTAACGAAAGCAATTTATTAAATGAGGCAACGTCCATGCGCAAGTAATTTTGGTAATCTTTAGGTTCGTAAATTTCTAATTCTTTTAACAATTTAAAATCACTACTATATCGGTTAATAAACCACTGCTTTATCCACTTGAATCTATTTCTTCTTCTTTCAAACGATAATTCGTTAGCAAGGCCAACAGCAGCAATATTTCTTTTATTTTGTACATTATGTCTGTCTTGTGTCACAGCAAATTGCATACTGACCCAACAAATCTTCTCAGTGACAAAAATCCGCAAAGAAAAATAAAAATAATGAACGACAGGATAAGTCACGTGAAAGAACGTCCACTTTGGTCACTAACTGATACACATTTCCTTCGTGATGAACTATCGCAGGAATAACTGTCATAAACAAGATCTCTGTTAGTGGGTAACGAGAAGATTATTTCCCTCTCATTTCGTGGGATGATAAAATGACAGGAAAAACTGACGCGAAAGTCAACAAGAAAATTTTCAAATTAGTGGGTAACGACGTGATTGTAATCCCTTTTAGTTTCTCGTAGGAAAGTCTTTACGAAAAAAATGACACGCTTTCCTCACGGAAAGAATGTCAGTGTATGGGTTATTAAAGTAAGAGTGGAGGTAATGCTACTTCTCCACCTGGCAACCCTGCTTGGGACTTGGGACTACTGAAATAAGTGGCACTGGTATACTTGAAAATTTATATCGCTTTCGTATTGGCGAAATAGTACTAATGCAACACTAAAACTTTTTTATTTTTGATTCTTTGTCAATAAAAATTTGGTTAGCATGTTCGTAAAACGTTTCTGATTAAAATGTCATCAATCACAATGAAGTCTGGGTTACATTCATTTTTTAATACTTTTGGCTCTAGACCTCTTGTTAAATTTCTTACTGATTTTACATACTTGTTGTTATAACAAGCAAAATATCAAAATGAATATCCGAATAAATGATATACGAAAACGTATTCCCCGATACGTGAAACATCAAGCGGTTTTCAAATCGGTTTTGTTCACTCTAGATTGTATCTTTTTTGGTTAAATGTGGCCCACACTAGATGTTAAAACGAGGGAACAGTTGACGCAATTGAAGAAGTTTAAGTGCCTCCGTATTTCGTACCTATGAAACTACATTAACGCAATGACGTAAGTTTTTCCTTGTTGACTCTTTGTCCATTAAAACTTTATTAACGTATTGGTAAGATTCTTTTGAGTAAAATGATATCAAATGTAAAAGAACGTGAATTTGCAGTAGTTAAAAACGGCCATCTAACGTTTATTACTAAGGGAAGCAGGAAGAGAAAACAACAATTACTTGAGGAGGTCATAAATTATTATTTGGTTTCATTTTAATAAAAAAGATCTCAGCAATGTTAGTAAAATTTCGATTCACAAACAACCAAAAATAAAATACTTTTATCGTTATATTAGTGTTACCTCACTGATTTGCAAGATTATAATCTTTTCCAATTGTCATAACTCTTAGACTTCCTTCCTTTTCTACTTACTATCCTCTACAATTTACAATAATGATGTCAAACACGCGACCTGCTGGCTACATGTGGGCCGCAAGACCCTAAAATGCGGTCCTCGCCTAGGGCGGAAACTTGAAATTGATTTTGTTAAAGCAATAAAATGGGAACATTGCAAATTATAGAAGTATGTTGTAACCAACACTGTTTTATGGTCACCTGTACATTCGCAGTTCTATTCATGAACCCTCTGTAACCCGATGTAACTTAAAAGTTGTTTCCGCACACTTAAATTTGTTTAATTTTATTTTATTTACCTATTATTCTACTATTATATTTCACTATTCTGCCATTTAATCGGTACCTAGTCATTTTCATTATCAATTGTTAGTTTTCAAATGGAACTGCAAATTGTAACTAAAATTTAATTTCTTTCATCGCACAAGTAAAAGTCGGGTTATACAGAGTTAAAATTTTATTAGAAGAACTTTCTATGTTTAAGGCCCGTAAACTCCCCAAAATTGTATTTGTTATTGTATGTATATGAGACATTGAGGGTAGTAAGGGCAAACTCAAGAAACATGTGTTTTGAGAAAAAAACTTTCTATCAGCACTGTAAATGCTCTAACAATTTATTTTTTTTGTAGAAACTTAATATTTATACAGAGGAGAAGGATGAAATCTACAAAACAAGCTAACAGGAATGTGCGTTAAGTGTCATAAATCAATTTAATAAAGTAAAAACTATTTTTGAAAGTGTTAAGTTCGCCTCACATCGCATCACACGATCGTAGCATCAACATTTTTAACAAATAAATACTTTACCTTACAAAAAAGCCAAACCATTAATAGTTATGGAACAAAATTCCAATTAAATAAATATTATTGCAAGATAATATAAAGGAATTTAAAATAGCAAACAATAAAAACTCGTATTAAGTTTATAGAAATAGGTGCATTATTCTCCTAAGTCAAAGTTGTGGTCGCTATGGTATCGCCACTACGCCTTTGCCACAAGTTAGATGTGTATGTGTGTGTGTTTCCTGCCACTTCATTTCATTTCATTTCTTTCCTTTTACTGCACTTTCAAATTATGTATATATATATTGTAAGGCAATAAAAGATACTGATAGTTGGTTTATAACTTTTGTACAGCACTGTTGTACTTGCCAAATCTTTTTAATGATATGCTAATTTCACTAGGAGGCGGGTATTTCTATGTGAGATATGTATTTCGTATAACATAATCGATTCCTTCAAGTTGGTGGAAGAAATCGTGAAAAGTTTCGAAACGAATGATATAAATATTCATTTTTATCTTCATTGCTTAATCTCATCCTATTATTCCTTTCACTGATTTTTTCTGACTTTTCACATTGATACATATAACCAATGCCACGGTTGAATAAGAATGCCACACATTAACAGTACTTACATTTCACACCTTGTTTATGACTCTGAACGAGATCAGATGAATTTCATAAAATTAAACTTACCAAATCAGCATCCGAAACAGTGAGTACTATGGGATCGCCACTCTTGTCGATAACCTTTGTTCCAACTGGAGCGTTCTCATCAACGAAACCCTCTACGTTTGATGCTGTTATAATTGGGGGATTGCTGTCGACTGGCTTCACGATAATAGTCAACTTAGCTGTGGCTGATCGTTTTGCTTCTGATACTTCAACGGCCTATTATGAAATGAAAAAGTCAATAGTTACGCATTTCTATTGTCTTAGGTATATTGTTACTACGTTTAGAAGAAGATAATTCTTTTTATTGAATTTCCGTTTGACAATGTTATATGTGGTTAGCTAATACTGAAACTAACGAAGTGATTAAAGTGTGCACCACATAAGTCCTTACGGAAATTTTATAAATTTATAATGGTGGATTTTTAGACATTTTTTATGACTCTCTATGTACAAAAAGAAACATGAATAAAGGTCTGTTCCTTTTATACATTTTTTACATAAATAGATGCACCTTAAGTGTAATCATTTTAATGATAGAAAATTGTAGCTTAAAACACCAATGGTCGAAGTAATATACACAGTACTGAATGATTATTATTATCTTATGCGTATTAGAATAATGGTAATTGTTAAATAATTATTATAATGATAGTAAATATTTGTTATTAAATTGTATTCCATTTAGGAATACTTAGCCTTTATCTTTACATGTTCGTTTAATTATAATCTATTATAATTTCAATACTTTTGGTTTTAATATAAAATAGCAACCGCAACTGAATGTAGCTGTCCAGGGTATTTCGTTATTTGTGGTACGATCGAGTAGGTGGTGATTACTCATGGAGAAATAAATTGAACAGAAAGAATACAAATTTTTAATATGAAGCTTCGTTCTCGAAGGAAATCGAACGTTAAAATTTATTAAATATATGTGTACTAACTGTAAGTTTCAAATTGTCTGACTTCTGTTTCTGTTCGTATTTATGTTATGAACAAAATTGAAAGCGGACATTATTATGACTTTTGAAAAATTAAAAAGTACAAACATGTGTAATACATTGCAAGTAGTGCATTATAATTTAATTAAACGAGCACAGTTACATATGCATCACAATTAAATTTTGAATAGTTTCTATAACAATAAATATACTTGTAGAAAGCAATATGTAGCGGCTGGCCGTACAAATGAAAGCAACATTTGGCGTGCAAACGGCTAGCATGGTTTATGACTTGCGCACCTGGAAAGCTATTTTTGAGGAAACCTTTTAGTTTCTTTCGGCGCATGTGTTTTCCAGTAAACTTTCTAGAACTGCCTCAATAGCGAATTGCGGGCGTCATAAACCAGGTATTTCCAGAAGGGACACGGCGCAAGGCCCGGCGGCCCGCGACCGGGCGAGATAGAATAACGGTCCCTGAAGGAAATTCCGCTGCGCTGCCAAATCTACGAAGCGACAAGGCACCCCCACCTATTCACCTCGCCCTTCCTAATGAAACGCGCTAAGGGCGCAAGGAAGAGGCGGTGAAAAGAGAAAAAAGAGCCCTGATTGGCAAACACCGAAATATGTAGGTGACCAATCAGGGAAAAGCAAAAAACAGACGGGCGACCAAAAATGACGAGTTAGTCAGTCTTGAGAAAACCGTCGCCTACGACTCGACTCGCGAAAGACAGCAAATAAAAGACTTAGATATATATCCACCGACATCTGTGATTATCATTTCGCGTGAATACGCAGATAGAAACATATCCCTTCAAATACATTATTCTTATTTATGAAATCACTCCATATATGTATGTATTTGAGTCGTAAAGTTTGAGATGGAGTCCACGAAACTTGTAAACTTTTAATTTATGTATACATAAATATAAAAGATTTTGACTACTTCTTTTACTGCTATACTTTAGTTATACAGTTTCTTAAATGATCATTACAGAGTTGGGAGATTCGCTGCTCTAATTTCTTACATATGTGTGTAATTTAAATTAATGAAATGTGTATCCCTACCGTTAAAATGAAAGTAGAATTAGCGGAGTCTTCGTCTCGACAGTAGGGAGATAATATTACAGTGCGAGAGTAACAACAGTATTAATAGGAAGCAGATAATTAACATTGTTCATGTAGTCCATGTTTTGCAAAACACGAATACGAGCAGAAACAGAAATTCGACAATTCGAAGTCTATAGTTAGTACGTGTATATATGATAAAATTTCAATCTCTATTTTCTTACAAATGAAGTTCCACATGAAAAAATGTCATTCTTCCGTTTCAACATACCTTTTCATGACGACTCATCCCGTGCTCAGGTGTACTACAAATAGCGGAACATTCTGCATATTACGCCATTAACAAAGATACATTTATTTTAACCCGTCTATGAATTTATTCTAATAAATTATGCTTTTGTCGTTCTAAATCGAACCTGTAATAACTAACAACGGAGATGGTTATTGCTCAGAGGAGAATTAAACTAAAAATATTAATATTTCTAAGGTAGTGAAATTTCTATCGTTACTACTATAATAATTAAATGTATTTGTAGAAATAACTTTTCAAATAATTTTGTAGTTTCTCAACTACGTCAGAAACACAAATTTCTTCATGCATGTACTTTATGTTTCAAATTCATATGAATTGTAGTGTTAAAAACTTTAAAATATCTGCTGTTTTATTTACCACAGTTAATTAAAATAAAAAAATAATTCGAAAATGATTGACATGCTTTAGCATACAATGAAACTACGCGACCTAATTTCTTTCATAAACAAAAAAAGAAAAAAGTACATAGTTTCAATAGTTTATTATTTCAAATATTACTTTTCGGTTGATATTTCAAATTATTTTTATCCAATTTCAGTAACTAACCGTCTCATAAGGATATAAAGGTTGCATTACAAAAAATGGAAGTGTAAAAAATTTAGGTCTCCCATTTATAATTGTTATATTAATACACTTACCTTAATAATAATATCGAACTTCTTGGTAACCGTCGTGTCGACTGCTTTGACTTGTTTCACGGCGCCAGTATTTGGATTTATTTCGAAAAACTCACGATAATTCGATGGATTGCCACTAAGGAACGAATAATGAATAGGTGCATTTATGCTGTCCATATCAACGGCTTGTATTTTCTCCGGCGATATATTGAGTATCCCGGATAACACTCCACTAGATACCTGGACAAGGAGAAAAGGCACAATGCAATAGAACCGGTTCGTCGATACTTTGGAGCGTTGTCGCACGAGATTTCAGACTAAAAAAGTCGGTCGTGCATTAAGAATGGAGTGTTGGTCGTCGTCTTTCGCTTTGCAATGCATGATAACGTGTATTTGCATCGTATGTTTTACTATGGGTGAGATTATATGTCACATCTGTTCACCAGTGCTCACTTTATAATATAATAATAATGGTTACAAAAAACTTTATTGATTATTTAAAATGTTATACAGAGTGCTTTAGAAATAGGTAGCCAAACTTTGTTATCGTATTCCGCTTTCTCTAAAGATTTAAAAAAATCGTATAAATTCAAAAGCTTTTCCTTTTCGAGATATGAATACCTTTTGTTCACCTTGAAATTTGACATGAATAGCTGTTACAGTAGAATTATGAGTATATCAACAATTTTTAAACGTCCTCGACAATATCTGAAATGTTGATGTGAAGCACAACTTATTGCAGAAGGATATTATTTGCATCAATTTCTTCAAGTAAGTTCTAAGCATCCTTAAAATATTCCATCATAAACAAAAAGCGTAAACCAAAAAGAAAAATATCTGAATCCATTTTTATGTAAGCTTTCTTCATCCTTAGGAAAAGTAGGATATAATAAAATAAAATAAAAAAAGTTTGGCTACCTATTTCAGAAATACCCTGTACCTTGAAACCATAGTGACTTTTTTACCTTTTTTAATTTTCTTGATTTTCATTTAGGATCCAATATTTTAAAAACTATATAAAGTGTTTGTAGCAATCAAAGTTGTTTCTGCACTATATAAAACGTATGTTATACTTCGTTGGTTTTCCGAAACAAAAAAATACAAATTTTTAATTAAACTCTATACAAAAAAAGCGAAAGAGAAAATGTAGCATTCTCAATTCCTAAAAAAGCTATTCTTACGAACAAAAGTCTTAAATGTAGTAAAGTATTCATTCCGTTTTTAATTTCACTAGAAAGGTGGAAACTGTGACTTTGCTTATTTAAAATTTTTATATACATTTTTTTAGTTTGCAGTTTTATACTTGAGATTGCAGTAAAACCTCGTATCCGCAACTTTATTATCTGCGATTTTAATTATCCACGGTTTATTGATTTTCTTTAATAAATTAGCATTGGAAGATATTTGTGAGAAGATAAATATAGAAATAAATGTAGGCTATGTGTGTTAATGACATTTACATTGCTTTGCGTGCAAATAAAACTTATACGTTAGAATCCAAGGTAAGCTAGAACTTTTATTTGAGGAATGGAGGAGGGGAGATGCATAAGTATGGTGTTTCTTTTATGATTGCTTAATATTGCTAATGATGTGCCTATTGTGAGTAATTTACAAATGAAATGTTATCATAGTTGTGAGAATGGAGAAAAAATTAAGAACGCCAAGACAGAAAACGACTGCTCGCATCGTAGGATGGGACTTCATACCCGCAGACAGGTATTTCCTCGCTGTTATTACTCCAATTGTTACGAGTATGAAAGTTGCAATTTCATAATATGTATATATAAGATATATTAGCAAAAAATGACGTATAAAATGACTACCCAGAGGAATAGCTTAGAACGTATTTTGCGTAAATACGAGGGTCTTACTGTATACTGTTTTCAATTCTTCGTTATATAATACAGCGTGTAAGATGTCCTATTTCACATTTCCATTGCAAACATATTTTTGTATACCATTATTTACAAAAGTTTTAATTGATTGCTTTGTCAGCTTTGTAGACGTCTACAGCATACATGATTTGGATGCTCTAGTTATCACTTTTGCTTGCTCTGCCTAAGGCGACATTGTAGCGAAACAGCTCAAATGGAAACATTTTTACGAGTTTTATAATAAATTCTTAAGATGGGAGAGCGGATCTATTCGCCACTTATAATGGCTCCAATTATGTATTGGCTTCAGTAATTTATATTGAGTTTAGTTATTTTTTCTTTTTTTTGTAAAATGGATCACACCGTTGTGTATATAGGTATGTAAAGTTATACACAGACTTCCCACGATAAATGCACACGAGAGGTTTACGATAGATGCGCAAATTTTATCCCTATCTACTAGGGGGATCTCCTTAGAACCAGGAGGCAGCGTGGCGACACTCGGCCGCCGAGCAGTGTAATACGATCCGGGATTGTATATCCGTATGAGACAATGTAAGTGTACCAACACAATTTTTTTATTTTTTACTATTTTTCATACATATATTTTTAACGCACGCGTGACAATTTTCTGACTAAAATGAAACCAAACACGGTATAATTTGGATTATATTTACTTATATAATAGATTCGTCACTTACATACATATATAATATAAGTAAATATAATGTAAATGATATCATGGTTGGTGTCATTCTAATCAGAAAAATTTCACACGTACATTGCAAAAGTTATATTAATAAAATATCAAAAATAAAAAACTTTTATAATTGTATTAACAACGTCTGATTCCTGCGAAAACGACATAGATCATGAAACGGTTGTCGCTGTCTCATTCGAGTCTCAGTCAGTCCCTCTTTTTTTTCACTTGCTGTCTCTTTCTACGTTCGACGCATTCGGCAAAACGCAAAGAATGTAGGACGTTTCCGATAAATGCACACGTTCAGTCCCGAAAGTTGTGCAATTATAGTAGGAAGTCTGTATGTGTTTTTTGATATAATTTTTAAAATGAAGGTTTATTATTGTACAAAGTTAAATGAATATACGTACAGATGCTGAATATTCTGGATTAATGCAGGCACCATCCAGAAGCATACAACCCTGGTAGATAAAAGAAGGATCTTGGTCATCGTCATCTCTAATGTTTACCGTTAAGGTGGTGGTAGATGTGAATCTTTCAGATACATTCCTTGCTCGATCCTGAGAACAAATAGTTTATTATATAAATAAATAATCTTCTTTACGTTATATAAAAGCGTTTGATTAATTTTTTCAAATATACCGTATCCTACAGGGATTTTTAATTCAATCGTTGTTAATATAATCCCATTATTTATCTTGGAACTTTAGTGGATTTTATAAGAAAAATAAGTAAATATCATATTAGCGGAAAATATAACTGGCAAATTGTATAACTAAATATTTCTAATTGAATAACAAAACGTTATCTATTCAATTTTCGTCTTATCAAATAAACCAATTCCTAAGTAAAATTAAATTTATTACATTCTTATGTGACTGGTATTTGAATCAATGCATGCAGAGAACTTCTAATTGTGAGTATTCATTATATGTATTATAGTTTAATTTGTGTTGCTCATTTAGTTAGTGTTCGATCCCAAGAATTCATGTCCAAGCAATTATAGTATATACTTTTGCTTATATGAATTCGTCACGGTAAAATAAACCACTTCACAAATTCATCGCTCCGAAACCGAAAATGGACACTCGGACGCCACATATGTTAACTTATTGAGGGAGATCATAAAAGTCTGGTCAGGTGATATGAAAATCGCGCTTGCAAACTTTCCGAAAACTAAATAATAGAATCAACAATTTTTAGAGAATTCGAAATAAGTTTCAATTGAATTTTTCAAAATTTAAGTGAGTATCAGTTCAATACCTATCCATTCAGGCTTATAAATGGAATTTATGACCCTGGAAAATTCGGAACGTAGTCGAATTGTGACACGAAGCTGCTACAGTTATTTAGTTTCATCGTATCAATTCGGACTTTTGATTGAATTTTTGCATTTTTAACATCGATTGAATGTACAGAAACATACGCATATGACTTGTTAGTATAACTTAAAGTGTATCAATAAATATTAATAAAATAGTTTCTTCCTTGTATAGGCTAAAATGTATATTATATTTGTATTTTTTATAATAATAGTAAAACATACATATACTAAGTACTTAATATCGCCCTAAAACTGTATGTAGCCCATTTATAGACAAATTATAAAATAGAATATTCTCTTGTTATATATAACACTGTTCGGGCCAGTTTGTAGGAACTTCTATAGTGTAGATACAGTCCACTTTTTTCTCTAAGTCACGATTCCTAAAACATTCACGGACTAGAACGCGACGCAACAAACACATTTGGATATTTTAAACCAAAGTATCACGTTATACAGCTAACCATATAAATAAGCTGCGTGTAAAAGTCACAGGTTAATATGCATACTCATAGATCCTTGTACAGGCAACTTATATATTGGTGGCATTAATATAACATATCGTATCTAATATGAATGAGTTTCGTATAAGTACTTACTTGTACTAGGCATTTGATTTTTTTATTTAAACAGTTATTATGATAATCGCTCAAAAATGAAGCTCTAAGTTTAAGGTACTTCGTTACAAGGAAAAACAATCTTTCGACATGTCGCTGGTCGTAAATGCATAATATTTTAGAGAAATCAATATCAATGAAATAGTGCTTTCGCAAGGAGCTATAGAACTGGTAGTAACTTATAATATGACTAGTGTTTCTAAATGGTTTAAAGTACAGCATGCACAGCGTACATTTTTGTCTATTTTGTACATAACACCTTTGAACCTTCAGGTGATATTGTCCTTCCCCGAAAGTCGTATCTGTACGTATATAGGCTAACGATACTCTTCAAAACAATTAATCTTCGCATTTGTGGAAATCAAAAGCTTTAATAAACTTATACAATGATCTATATTCAGATTGAATGGCCCTGTCCATACCACTTCTAAAAGGAACCTCGAAAACCGTCCAAATTATTGCATGTTGCTCATCTGCTGCTATTCGAGATAGTTGACTATCTCTCACCCGTTGGAAATTTAGGTTAAAGAGGGATTGTTTTAGTAGTGAGCATCAATTGTAAGTTGAGAAATTATTAGATGAATTATCTGTTGCCAACAATGTATGGTAGCATGATTTCGGGAGCCTATCGTCACATACATATATTCAACAAATTGGCCCAATATTGCGCCACACGCATGATAACGAGAACACCTAAATTAGTCGTACCTGTTTCTTAATTGATCATGTAATTAGGCATGCATTTGGGTAATACCAGAAGTAATTTGATGAAGTAATTTTTAATTTTATTTATATCGTCAAGATGATTTGAACCCCAAACTTCTGAATCATAAAGCAATGTCGCAATTGTCACGGGTTGAAATAACCAACTCCTGGATTCCCAGTTTGTCGTTTTTGCACAAAGTAAAGAATCTCATATACTACCCAACGCCTATATTGTCTTCTTAGATTGCCTTTTAGACGCCGTATTAAATATAGAAGATCTAGATAATTCTACCCTAAATAATTATATGTATTCAGAACATTAAGTATTTTATTACTGTACCTAATACGTTTATACTACTCAATCCTACCGCTCCTGGAAAAGATTTTTATTTTCGACTTGGTGGCATTTACGTGCGGATGGATTCAGTTTACAACATTTCTCTAATGTTTCAATTTTATGGCCAAGATCTATTATATCATCTGCCATCATAGCTGCCATCCGCAAAAAGCAATATTTCAGCTTCTCTAATTACTTCCAGATACTCTTAATCAAGAAAAAACTCAACACTTTCATACAGAAAAATGATAAACAAAGTTTGACTAAGGGAATCGCCCTGAAGACCTCCTTTACTAATATCAATCTCAGGCGATCTTCTGAAGAGACTTATTGTACCTCCAATTTGGCCGTCTGGTGCAGGTCCTACGATACTCTGATAAATTGCAAGTTAATACTTATTTTATAAAGTTTATTGCATTAAAGTGAGCGTGTTATTGATTGTTAGTAGTTATACTCAGATAGCGAAGAGTAATAACTTGAATAACACTCAAATAAAGACACAAGGATAGATAAAAAACACAGTATAAGAATAACAGGAAGTAATGTTTGATGCAATTTCTCAGAATTAACTACTTGTACCACCGAAGAAATGCGAACTCATATTTCAGCTACACTAAAGTGGCTAAATATAAGGGAGATTCAGTTCAAAAAGTGATTGCAATTATCGGCATATTTGAGAAAGCCTGGTGGTCGCGCCCGGAGATCTGTTTGGTTGCGCGTGCCCGTGAATGAACTGTGTTTCGATTATAATGGACTGTATAAAGTTTTGTCATTCAGACGCTTGATTATTAAGGGCATGTCCCTTCTATCGTGAATTCCCGACCGTGTCCGCTGGTCGAACCACGATCCCGTTGTCTTTGTTTGCCAAGGGGACGGTCCCTTCTTGGCGATCACTAGTGCTACGGTTTCCGTCTTTTCCGTTAGCTGTCCAAAAAATCTCTCCTTGCCCGCGAGCGGTCGGAAAGCCTCTTTCCTTCGATGTTCTTTCCCCTTCCATCCGCTCGCGGGCCCTCGTCCAAGGTGGGGGAGAAAATTTGGCGGGATTTCTCAGCGTCGCCTTTCTCCTTCGGAGACTTTCTCTTATGAGTGGCTGCCACATGGTTTATGACTTGCCTTCCGCTATTGACATCGCGTTCGGCTAGAACCTTCAAGTGGTTGCCATCTGGTTCTAGCCTGCCAGCAAGGGATTTTGACGTCTTGCTGGTCTCATTGTCACAAATAGCGTAAATGCCCGTCATCAAGCCATAAATCTGCAGAGCCACTCGATGTTTCCCGAACACCTGGAGACAACACGTGTTTACCCGACAATGATTGACAAAATTATATTCGTATGTTATCTTGCATGCTACAAATATTTAAAGCAGACTATATACTCCTGAACAATTTGTCTTAGCTGATTATAATCTGATAATGCGATTTTATTCTGTATTTTTGCACATTGTTAACAATAGGATTTAGGATTATTGTAGAATATTTTATACTTATTATATATGTATGCATTGCATATTGTAGCGTCCCGTCACCGCAATTTCCCTGGGAAAATTTCGCGGGGTCGTAAAGCCCACTACGCTCAATCGCGACGGTAACGAGGGGCGCTGGTTAGGTGGAAATTAATCCCCTGACCCTAGTTGACACCTTGTTTTTTACACGTATTTGTTTACAACTCCGACACTAACTCGTGGCGCGTGAATACACTTCGTCTTGTTCGCGTGTTTGTCGCTGACAGGGTTCGGGGTTTGCGCGTTGTATTATTGCTCGTTTCAAGACGACTGTAGGACGACTAGTGGACGACTGTAGGGCGACTAGTGGACGACTAGTGGACGACTGACTTCTCGCGACCGATAACGACGATCGCGAAGACTCTGAGTTTTCTATTTGCTCGCTGATTGGTTTCTTCGCATTTTTGACAGTTACCAATCAGCAATCCTAATCGGAGCCCCGACACACCTCTTTGCGCCCTTAGCGCGCTCTCTTGGAGAGGGGTGTCGCGGTACTTGTGGGGGTGACGACATTCGACAGCGCTGCGGACATTCCTCCAGGTGGTTGACCGTTCGGTATCTTTACCGTTACAAACACATGTCGAACTACCCTTCGGAATTTCCTGGTTTATGGTACGGCTACGGTTATTGAGAGGCGAAAGAAGCGGCCCTCTAGTACCCATCGGGCCTGAGTTGTACATCGCTTTCTCTCGCCAGGAAATATTATGACTCTAAAGACATGTGAATTGTAACTAAAAATCCTTAATCTCAAAAATAACCATCTATGCACGTCCGCGCCATAAACCGCGTTGGCGATGGTCGTCGACAGCCCCCGCTGTGCGATTGACCGGGGTTGTATGGAGTTAACCGTTCGGTCTTGGGGACCGAACACATATGTTACAGTGATTAAACTAATATTCATCAAGAAACTGAACATGCTTTCTAAATCGTGCCAATACGATTTGGGAAACCATGTTGAATATGTTTACCAACTCGCATTTAGTAATTTACAGCTTATTGCAACACTACGTATTGTAACCCATTATATTGCAACACATATATACATAACATTGATATGCATTATTATTTTTTTAGAAAGATAAGGTAGTAACTTAAAAAAACAGCAACTGACAAAATTAGGAAAGCAGAACAACTGGAAGAAATTTAAGCAAAACTCCGACTGAAATTAAATTTATTTAAAAATACCAACTTACATTGAAAAAAATATCATGATTTGTACTAACAAGGATATTGATTTTGTTTTCCCCGCAATAAATCAAATATAGAAAATATGATACAATGTATGGAATACAAACTATCAACACGTAAAAGTTGTGGGCATGTGTTAAAAAAAACGAAAAATCTATTATTGTCCAAATTGTAAAATATAATACACAAATAGTTTTCTGTAACATATCTAAATATTCATTAGTAAACGATATCCTTTCTTATTCATATTTTTATTACTGCAGTATAATCTTTTTAATTCGAAAACCTCCATAAATCGAAATAAACCTTTTTTAACTCGAATTATTTGCCAGATACATATTTAGCAATTTTTACCCCTGTAACTCGAATTTAGAATAACCAGACCTCTACAAGTCGAAGTTTACCTCTAACAGTCAAATTTTGTTGTATGTACTATGTATGTATGTATCATAATTTGTCAAACAAATGAATGCTGGAAAATAAGATGTACATATGTAACTTGCAATGGTTCCATCTCTCGTAAATCGAATTTTTGTACGTTAAACCTATCTCACCCAAAAATATCTATGAGTCAACACCTTTATAACTCGAAGATTTTAACTTTTCTATTGAGATTCGAATTATCAAGGTTTGCCTATATTTTGTACTGTAAAACGTCTAAAGTGGTATGATCTCAACAACTCTTCGCTAGGTACACTAGCTAAAGTGATATTTGTACATTGCTAAGTTTATTAATAGAACATTTTTTAGTAAAATCTATATTTCATTTCCAAAATACCATATTTCTGTAATTATAAAAGTATGGAAAACTAATATACCTACTTTAACCTCAATAATTTATATATGCGTGTTAAAATAAATACGTGTTAAAGTATAATATATATTTCGATGAACTATACATTATATATTGTATGAGACCAGTGGATGTCTTAATATGCACTTATAGAAGGAGATCGTACATATACGCTTGTTTTGCTACAAGTTTTATTATTTAGTTGTTTCAATAGATTGTTTTATCGTTGGTTACTTTAACGTGATTCAACCACAAAATAAGTAACACAAGTGCTATCTTTCATATGATTTTGCCATGTACACCATTATCGTCGGATAATGCGACGGCTGGAAATGAAGCGATGACTAACATAGTCGCGTCGGTCGGGAAATAGCAACACGGTATTTACGATGGTAGCCACAAAAGGATCTTATTACACACATAGCCGTGTGTCCATCAGTATCGATAATACCGTGTAATTTTATGCTGGCTCAACGATCTAAAATTATTAGGTAACTTGGTCAAGCTTGCTTGATGCCAGTAAAATGCTATGGACCTTCGTTGCCCTGTTGTTCTCACAATTATGCACGTTCTTAAATATTAATTTTCTCTACTGCACGGCACACCAACACGGCAAACATAAATAAAAGCATGTAAACTACATTTAATGCAAACAATGAACCCATACTTACATCCAATACTATATTCATTCTTGTGCATGGAACTTAAAAGAAAGGCAGAACAGTGAGTATTCGATTCAAGCAAAAATCTCGGGACCGAAAGTTCCACCTGAATGTGCAGATTTTAAGATTTTCTGTTTATTGACACAAGCGTCGAACGTAGAAAAGGATAAAAAACGAATAAAAGAGAGGGGCCGAGCGCACGCGGCAAGCAGCAAACATGAAAGCGCAGACGAGGTATGTAAAGGATAAACCTATCTCATTTTATGGGATTACAAGTCACATGCTCTGAAATACTGATAAGAAAAAAAATCAGAGTTTCCGGAAGAATATTTTCCTTTATATTATCTAAAAAGGAATATAAACACTTCTAAGGTACGTTTATATGCAAAATGTAAAAGCAAAAGCAAAACTATAGATTTTATGTAATCAAATATATAGAAATGAAAGTGGTAATTTGGGTTACGTAACCTCAGATTCATGTGATAAAAAAAAACACATTGAATGATAAGTCTATCCTGTACCTCGTCTGTGATGAACAAATGAAAGCCATACTAATTCAATGAGTTCATTAAAATAAAACTTTTTTATGGTTACTTATTCTTTTACAGAAATTTTACCGAAGTATTTGTGACGCCTTTCAGATTAAAATAAGACAAAACATGATATAATTCCGACCATACTTATTTAACGAGTGAAAATAAGTAAATTAATATTGTAGGATGGGAAATTCACGGGCGAGGTACAAGTCGGCGTATGGATTAAATTAATATAATTATTGAATAACAAAACTAAATGGTACAGTATTATAAAAGAGATCGTGATATCGCTACCACACTAAATTGACGCTTCCACGCTATTTCCTACGCTACTTTCCACGCTGCACTCTACGACCTGCCGTCTCGGCGTCTCGCGATGCTCTCCCTGTCTCCAAGCCCTTCTCCTTCAGTATAGCAATCCTTAAAAACTAAACTTAAACCTAGGGGTGTAAGGGAAAACTGTACTGTACGGTCACGTCGGGACGTGTCTGCACAGCGTCGGCTCAAGGGGTCCTGTCATAAATTGTAACGAACGAAAGCCTAAACTAAAATTACGTCCTTTCGTCCGTTCTCATCTTTACAATATAATCTATTAAATTAATAAATATGATCCAAATTATATCGTATTTATTGTTATCTTAATCAGAAGAACATCAGAAATTTGTTGGTAAAACTATAAAAAAAAAATTAACGCATACAAAGGTGTGTCATTCTTGCCGATTGCCCCGCCTGAGATTCATTTCCTTCGTGCACCGGGGTAATGTTTACATTAGACGCTAATGTGCAGCCTGTTCGGTACTGTGACCTTCACCATAAGGCTCACCATGCTAGATAATACAGTTTCTAAAGCCCCGTCCAGACTGGCAGACTTTTGTCCGCGGACACTCTGCGGACAAACGGCGGCAAAATCAAAAGTCTGGAGGCAGACAAGAACTGTCCGCAGTTGCGTGTTCGGGCGCAGTTAATCGACAGTTTTGTATACATTATCTATAAACAGTCTGGCGGGAGTAACTATGACTCTCTTAACGTCGGTCGCTTGAGGTGTCGGGCCGGTTCGCCGGTACTAGTATCCGAGACCAGACCTTATGCAGATCTAGTTCAGTAAGTGGACACCTCTTCGTGGTTCCCGCCACAAGTACCTTCTTCGGAAGAGAAACTAAAATCCACCGCTGCGACTGCTAAGACAGCATTGCCACGAGTCGGCGTCGTTGACCAAATGGCTCTTATGTGGCAAACCCCATTGCGGCATCGCGGGACAGTGCGCATTAGCGTACTGGTGTTCAAAATGGACGGCCCAGCGGCGAAAGCTTCTGACGCCAAACTCATACGTGGCGACACGTATGCCCGCTAGAGACTGAGTCTTGTACTGGCAACCTTACCTCCACGTGGTCCCCGCTGGGCAACGGTGCACATGTGTAACTGGCTTGCTGGTTACACAGGTGTAGCGGCTAAAAGGTTCGCTTCCCGAAAGAGACAGTTTACCCTTCTGATGATCCTTCAGCTGTGAAGGAGGGGTTTTCCCAAGCCCGCCGTCCATAACATCTACGGACGTGACCCTTGAAAGTGGTGATACGCACCCTTCCATCGCTGGTATAGGCTAAAGCCTCGGAACAGCAAAGCTTGGGGCCTTGTGCCGCCATAGAAGCTTATGAAGACAATAATTCTATAAATAGTCTGTAGATGGAGAAGGATGAAACGAAATCACGAAGAAAGTCTGCGGACAAATGTTGGCCTATATTTTGTTTTCCGTTGCGATAGAAGACAAGAGACTTGTCTACAGACAAAAAGATCATGGGGAAAAAATGTCGATGGCAGACTTGGGCACATTTTATTCGGATAAATTATTCGACAAAAATTTTATTCGAATAAATTATTCGACAAAAATTTTATTCGAATAACAATCCAAATAAAAATTATTTGAATTTTATACGAGATGTTATTCGAAGGAAATTATAATATTTCCAATATAGAGACGAGAATATTTGTTGAGAAAATAATACTCTGGCCGGGGCTTAACTCGAATCTGATCAGTTAAATTAGTTACCAGTTAGGACAGTTAGATTAGGTTTAGGTTAGGTCAGGAAAACTAGACTCCTATTCCGGCGGTCGTGAGGCGACCATTGAAATCGTTTAAATTTGCATTTCAAGTTCACCCGTTATACGTATTGGTTTTCGGCCGTTGCAATGTAAATATATTATAGAAACGACAGCTAAGCCGGTAGTTAGGGGCTGACGCATACACTTTCAATGACGTATATATATAGGCAGACTTCAGATGCGCAGAACTAAAGTTTTTTTGCAAAAATTTCAGAAACTATTGAATGTCCGAAACTAAAATGTTATATTTGGGGTCTACCTAAAAATTTGGTGCTAATCAGCCACTGGGGCTTTTCAGAAGAATATCCTTCTTTCCTTTAATGACCATGTATACTCTATTTACTTTATCTTATTGTGTATGTTTATCTTTATTCCATCTCTGAACGATGCAAATCACAGAGACAAATCGGAAACATTTATTCTATTGTTCCTTACAAATCGATAAAATGACAAAAGTGGTTACGTTCGCTGAAATAAGGTAACGACTAAAATCGAGTTTCGATGCAAAATGAAACGTAAGGGAGCACGTAATGTTTTGGACGTAGTTACAAGTAAAAGTCAAAGCCATCGTGACCCAATACCAACACTCTCTCGTTCGCTTTATCCACTGTTCTCCCTTCTTTCTCGTATGTCGTAACAACGGGTGTGGCTCGATTATCGTAAACACCATACGAGTTCATTCGAGATATTGGAAATGACGGAACCATTACTTATGATTTTATCGAACCGGCGTTCCTCTAAAGTAAATTGTCCATTTTCTAATTATTGGGATTCAAATTCATTACCAATTGTTTTATTGTTCACTATACGTACTTTTAAAAGTTCAAGCTCATGGAAGGGTATATGACACGATTTGTTTAATCTTTTGAAGTTTGAACAATTTTTCCTTGACTTTCCTTATCTTTCTGACTTTTATTTGGCAGCGAATATAAAATTATCAACACAGTATTTACCTCCTTTCCAATTTTGCTGAGTTTAGTTGTTTAACATTTTCGTGTAGAAATTAATTAAAAATCGAACTGTTGGAAGCGTAGTGCTCATTCTAATATCTAAAAATTCAGAAAAACAAGAACTTATGTATGTTGTAGAAAGTGTATAAACTACCGGAAACTGTATTGAATTTGAAGTACAAAAGTAACATCTGCGGATGATATTATGACATGCATTATAACTAAACTGCGGAAGTTTATGCAGTTATGACATGCAGTGAATATGCAAACTATGTGCAAGATATATACAAACTACATGCAGGACAGACTTGGTAAATACGCACTTGCGTAGGAATTAAAATATCCGCAAAATTGTGTTTCATTAATGTAATATTGTATACAATGAGTAATATATACAAATGTATTTAATATTACACAAACTGCTCTAAAAAATAATTATGTTACACACATCATAATGGGTATCCTTAAACTATTAAACTATGTAGCATAAAAAATGAAATGTAACATTAATATTAAACTTTTTAACTTGTTTACAACTATTAAACTCTATTAACTTTTTAATTATGGAACCCTTTAACTATATATATGTATTTATATAATACTACTTTATATTAGGCTTTCAGCAATAATTTAAGTTACAATAAATAATTATAATGTATTTGAAATTGTCACTTGAAAATTGATGCCCTTTTTCGGGATAAGTTCTTTCTATGCATAATATGCAGCTTATATAGAGAATATGCAATAAATAAAAAAAATATGCATTTTTGAAATCCTCCAATAATGAAACATATTTCTGTCAAAGATCCATTTGTTTAATGTGTTTCTCTAAGATATGTATTTGCATAAACTTTCACACTATAATTATTAATAAATTATTTTTTTTCCTTTCGAGCAATCGAAATTTGTCGTAATTTTCATTAACTTACAACATAGTAAGTAAACATAAAAGTATTAATTAATTCAGTTTAGTTTCAACTGTAATGTTCTTGAAGTATTTCATGTAAACAATATAAGTGGTTCAAAGAATTATATCAGAAGAAATTTCAAAAATTAAAAAATAAATGTTATAATAGTATTTATCATTAGTTACGCTATAGATAATAATATTTCACGTATCTATTAATAAATAGCATTTTGTTATAAACTAATATATTCCACGTTACCGTTATGAAACTATATAATTAATTTTAAATCGAAACAGTATAATCGTAGTTCTGTGGTGGCTCTCCTGTACGCGCTACTAAAGGGACATACGAAATAGGACTTTCTCGAAAGCACTCGCTCCAACCACCTCGTCCATATATATACCGCCATCAACCTTCCTTCCAATATCCCAGTGTCTAAGGCAGGGTTTGCTAGGTAGCTTTACTGATGAGTCCACTAGCAGGCCCAGGACGAAACGCAGCACCCTTTCTTTTTCCTATCCTATCCCCTCTCCATGGCGCCACAGTTCTATTCGCTTTCCAATCGGTTCCTACTATCATTCCGATCATCTGGTGCCACAAATCTGATAATTGCCCCACATCGTGGCTCTTTAGCAGCTAATAGGCCTGTCTAATAAAAACGTTGTCTTAAGAATTACTAAAAAAGATGGTGATAACGATAGTAGTGAAATTGGTGATAAAAGAGTGATTAGAGTATCTGCACAAGATGCGGATATGTTAATTGACGAAAACATAAGTATCGAAACTAGTGATAACAGTGACCATGATATAGGAAATAATCGTTCGAAATCAAATCCTACCAAGAAGCGTAAATAAGAACGATCAGCTACAGCGACTAGTAAACCAATTACTACTAGCAGCGTACAGATAAACAGATGGCCTACGGATATCCTAATATCCAATACATACGAAGCCTTGATGGAAAAGGAAGAAACGACAAAAAGTAAAGAACCACAAACTCCACAACTAAAGCCACCACCAATTTTTATAAGAGCCCAAGTAATAGAACCCTTAAGAAAACTGCTAGAACAAGTTATCAATAACGACTACATTTTAAAGCAAATACAAGAGGATTAAATAAAAATTCAGACTAATACCCCCAAGACCTATAGAAAACTCATACAGGCTCTAAAGGAAAAGAACACTGATTATCATACATACCAATTCAAAAAGATAGAAGCTAGAAGGTAATGCTAAAAGGTATGCATCCAAAAACAAATCTAGAAGAAATAAAATACGAATTAGAGTATTACATGGACGCGAAGTACGTTCCATAAATAATATTGTCAAACACGACACTAAAGTGCCCTTCCCATTATTCTTCATTGACCTAGAACCGGCAGAAAACAATAACAGTGTTTACAATATAAATAGATTTCCAAATATTATTGTCACATTCGAGCCTCCAACAGCAGAAAGAGAAATTCCCCAATGTATCAGATACCAGGAGTTTGGACACAAAAAACTACTGCAATGAAACTCTAGCATGTGTAAAATGTGCGGAAAACTATCTGACTGCAACATGTCCAATAAAGAGACACACAGATAGTGTCAAATGTGCTAACTGCCAAGGAAATCATTCGGCAAGTTACAAGGGATGCATCGTAAGGAAACAACTGCAGCAAAAAATATTCCCAAAACTAAGACAGAAGACAATACAAACACACACTAGTCAACTGGTCATGCATAATCCAACGGCAAAGACACCTACCAACCAACACAGTAACACAATTATATACGCACAATCAACTAGAGGTAACCCACAAATACAGCTAAATACACCAACATATTTGAATAGTAATAAACACATATATCACGACACCTCATCAGACAAAGACGATATTAAACAGTTACTAATCCAATCCGCGAAAAACACGGAAATGTTCATAAGCATGTACAAAGGGCAAACTACACTATTAAGACAACAAATGCAACAGATCAACACGATGTTAAACATGTTCTCAAAATTCATGTTCATTAACTCTCAAAATGAACCAAGAAACTAAATTCCAATCTGGAATGCTAATGGACTAGCTAGTAGAATGTTAGAATTAAAAGTATTTCTAACTATGCACAATATAGACATAATATTAATCTCGGAAACACACCTGACCGATAAACATATCATTAAAATCCCTCTGTATACAATATACGACACAAAACACCTGACAGGTAAAGCCCATGGAGGTACAGCAGTAATAATTAAAAATAACATTAAATACCACTTATACAGTACAAATAGTTTGACTTACTTCCAAGCAACCACAGTAGCAGTTAAAATAAATAATAATACAATCAATTTTTCAGCTATATACAATCCCCCAAAATTTAAAATAACTCAACAGGAATGCTCAAACCTCTTTCGCACTCTTGGTCTATCATTCATAGCTGAGGGTGACTATAATATAGGTGTCTTGAACAAGTTTTACATCACCTGGCACTAGATGTTATTTCAACTAAGGAGCCTACCTACTGGCCTGAAGCACAAGAAAAAACACCAGATCTAGTAGATTTTGCCATTAGCAAGGGAATCAATAAACTTCAGCTATCGGCTCAATCTTCATTAGACTTAAGTTCTGATTATTCACCAGTTATCGTTAATTATAAACAAAAGCCAGAACCTACCTTCACATCATGTTTCATCTATAACATCAGAACTAACTGGAATATGTTCAGAATGGAAAGAGAATTGACACTCAAATGCAATATACTGCTAAAAACTCCTGAACAAATAGATACAGAACATAAACACGCAAGTGCTAATGCAACCCCCTCACTAAATACACATCAACAAGCAGAAAATTATCCTAACTTCATTTTGCAGAAGATTAAAGACAAACGAAAGCTGAAAAAAACCTGACAAAAACAAAAAACTCCATTTAACAAGAAATTGCTAAATGCAGCTAATAGGGAATTAAAAGAAATGTTAAGGGAATACAGCAACCAAAAATTCAACAACTACATTACGAAACTATCACCGTCGCAAGATACAGACTACTCGTTATGGAAGGCTACAAAAAGAACGAAACGTTCTATAAACTGTATACCAGCGATCAAGAAAGATGACGGAACATGGACCAAGACTAGTCTCGAAAAAGCAGTTGCGTTTACGATATATTTATGTAAAACGTTTCAGCCTTATGAAGGAAATAGTTTCATGTTCGACGATGAATTAAAAAATATTACTGACCCATCAACTTCAGAAAAAGATGAGAAAATTCCTAAAGTAACACTTAAAGAAGTAAAAGGGATCATATTTAATATTCAAATAAAGAAATCACCGGGATATGTTCTATTAAATGAGAAAATTATAAAGGAATTACCACCAATAGCCTTACGAATGCTAACCATCATTTACAACAACGCAATACTGAGAACTAACTACTTTCTGAATCAGTGGAAAATAGCACAATTAACTATGCTACTGTAGGAAAGGAGGTGAGAGATATGACAAACTTTATTGATCGCCTCTCGCTTCGCGATCGACTGACTCTCGATTTTCCGTCTTCGCTTCCGTTGCGTATCCTGTTCCCTAGGCATCGCCGAAACACAAGGGTTACGCGACGGTCAGGCGGGGACTTATCATGCCAGGGCAGCATGCGCCAAGAAATATGCAACTTGATCTAAAACCGCTCTGCCCGCGCGTCAAAATATAGTGTATCGATCGGCGGCCCGCGATTCGGCTTGGCGACACCGGCGATCGCCACACCACCCCCCTTGGTGAAGATTAGGGTGCAGTCGAGTTTACAGCTACGCTATATACAGTTACTCGTTTTAATATTCGGACACTATAGTTTTTGCGAAATTAAAGCTATATGTACTTACTTGAAATGTGGTTATCGAATTTTCTGGTCCGTAATGGGTTGAAGCACATATTCTAGTTTACAAATACGTAAGATTAATTACTTTATTTTTTATTGTTTTCCACATAATAAATCATAAACGAAATTATACCCAATATTGGTGACGAAAAAATATTCGGACATCTAGTATATTTCGCCGTTTATTCGTTTTAAAAGGTCCGTTTGTAAACTCTTTATGATTGTTTGTAAACACCAAGAGTGTGCAGCAGTTCGGTTAGCTTCTGATAGTCAGTTTCTTAATAGATTCCATCGTTTCTACACGCATTTGTGAAAATGGGTCGCAAAAGTAAAAATACCTCATTCAACATTCGACAACTTGTTATATTTCACCGCGAAAAAGGGAAATCATACCGGGAAATTGGGAAGTTGGTAAATTTAAGTAAAAGCACCGTCGCGGATATTATAAGAAGATATAAACATGAAGATCGCATTGAATCTATTCCTCAAAAGGGACGTCGACATCTTCTTGACAATCGTGATAAGCGTGTAATTATTTGAAAAATAAAGATCAATCCAGGATTAAGTGCCCCTAATTTAACAGCAGAATTGGCTGCAGAAACTGGGAAGAAAGTGCACGTGGATACAGTTCGCAATGTTTTAAAAGATGCTGATTATAATGGTAGAGTGGCTCGTAGAATACCATGCATAAACGAGATCAATCGAAAGAAACGCATAGCATTTGCTAAAGAATTTATTTCTAAAACACAATCATGGTGGAATGATGTGATTTTTGCGGACGAAAGTCAATTTCATGTTTCTGGGTGTAGTAGACGAAAATTAGTGTGGCGTAAACCAAATGAACAATTAAAAATAAAGAATATGATACCGACGGTGAAACACGGTGGCGGAGGCTTGATGGTATGGGGCTGTATTTCAACTGCTGGAGTAGGAGAATTAGTTTTCATTGAAGGTATTATGGACAAGAACAAATATTTGGACTTATTAAAGCAAAATTTATTAAAAAGTGCAACGAATATGGGTATACGCGACAGTTTTAAGTTCTACCAGGATAACGATCCGAAACACAAATCGAGAATAGTTCGGGAATATTTATTGTATGCTTGTCCGAAAGTGCTACATCCTCCACCACAATCACCGGATTTAAATCTAATTGAGAATTTGTGGGACTTATTGGATCGTAATATTACGACAACGCCTATAAAAACAAAAGAAGAATTAAAAATACGACTGACGGAAGAGTGGAAACGCATTACTCAAAATTGCTTAAGTAAAGTAATTTCAAATGTGCCGACACGGTTGCAACATGTTGTTAGACAACAGAGATACCCCACAAAATATTAAAATTATTATAATTTTGTTCTTATGTATTTCTAAATAGGAAAAAACGTTATGTAATGTTAACTGTCCGAATATTTTTTCGACACCAATATTGGGTCTAATTTCGTTTATGATTTATTATGTGGAAAACAATAAAAAATAAAGTAATTAATTTTACATATTTGTAAACTAGAATATGTGCTTCAACCTATTACGGACCAGAAAATTCGATAACCACATTTCAAGTAAGTACATAAAGCTTTAATTTCGCAAAAACCATAGTGTCCGAATATTAAAACGAGTAACTGTACATATTTACAACTTATAACCTACTATATACATGATTAAAACTAAAGCGCGTTCGTACGTGTTATTGCTATGCTGCAACGTAACGGTCGGGAATTCGTACGCGTCTCCCCGATTTTCTAATACGTTCGGGCGCGTTTTGTGTTGCGGGGACCCCCCGCGGCGAGGGTCCGTCGTGGTTGTCCTGCTCATCGTCGCGGAGAAGGTATGCTAGCTTCAGGCGGTCTAACGACATCGGAACCACTCGATCTTTAACACGAATGTTAAAGTGTTTCGGGTGCCGCTCGACAACCTCAAATGGACCGTCGTACCCAGGCTGCCATGCGCCTTTGCTCGGTCCGTGTCGCATAAACATGGGTGTTGATGCCGCAGGTCCTTAAACACCAACGCGCGTTGAATGCCGTGGCGAGAAACCTGAGATGGTTTTAGATTATTAAAATGCTCACGAAGCTGAGCGATAAATTGTTCGTTGTCGCCGTATGTTGCCCGCGAACCCGTTAAAAATTCGCCCGGTAGGCGAATCGTTTCGCCATATACCATCTCGGCAGACGTTGCTTTTAAGTCCTCTGTCACGCAGTATCGGTACCTCCTCGACATCGGCAACGGGCCGATGATGTCCACATGGATGTTGTTGAAGCGCTCCGAGGGTGCAACGAAAGTGCCCAGTGGGGTAGACACGTGTCTACTGGTTTTCGCACGCTGGCACGTTCATGCCCAGGTCTTGCAGTTCTTTTGGATACCCGGCCACACGAAACGTTCTGATACTAGCCTTGCCGTTGCCTTAACACCAGAGTGGACGAGGTCGTGGAGTGACGCGAATGCCGATTTCCGGTATTGTGTCGTGACGAACGGTCATAAAATTGAAGTCGTGGTATCGCAATACAATTCAATATTCGAACCGGGAAGTGCGACGTTCTTGAGCACGACGGACGAATCCGATTGCAGGAGTGAACGCAGTTCCTCATCCCGTTGCTGCGATTCGGCCAATTTCGCGTAATCTATTGCTTCCGCGATCTCCGCGATCCAGGACAAAGCATCCGCGACTACATTGTCTTTACCGGACACGTGCCGGATATCGGTCGTGAATTGGCCGATGAGGTCGAGCCAACGGAATTGTCGCGGCGGGTGCTTTTCCGGCTTTTGCGCAAACACGAAAATCAGGGGCTTGTGATCGGTAAAAATCGCGAATACGCGTCCCTCAACCATATGCCGGAATTACCTGATGGCTTTGTACATCGCTAGGAGTTCCCGATCACACGGGCTGTATTTTTGCTCGGCTTTCGTCAACTTTTTCGTAAAAATCACTAACGGTTGCCATCCATCGCGCGATTGCTACTGTAACGCAGCGCCTACCGAGTAGTCCGATGCGTCGGTGAAAATGGCAAGGGGCAGCGATACGTCCGGATGTGTCAAGAGGACCGCACGTGCTAGGCTTACCCTGCAGCGGTCGTATGCTTCCAACCTATCCGGCGTCCACTTGACGGGGGTTCGGCCCTTGACGTACCCTTGCAAAGCCGCGTTCAAAGGAGCCTGAATTTAGGCGGCTACCGCCACAAATCTTCGGTAAAAATTCGCCATACCCAGAAACTGGCGCAGCTCGTTCACTGTCTCTGGGCGTGGAAAAGTTCGAAGCGCTTCGACTTTTTCTGGTAGCGGTCGGGTGCCGCGTGCGGATACTGCATGTCCCAGGAATGTCACGTCCGACGCACCGAAAACACGCTTCGCCGTGTTCACTAACACCCCATAATCGTTCAAACGGCGGAACAGCTCGCATAAATGGTGCTCATGCTTCTCGATTGAGCTGGACGCTACCAGGATATCGTCTATGTACACGTAGCACCACTCGAGGCCGCGTAACGCTTCGTCTATAAACCGGTGGAATGTCTGGGCCGCGTTTCGTAGGCTGAAAGATATCCGCGGGAATTCAAATAGTCCGAAGGGTGTAGTTATCGCGGTTTTTGGAATATCGTCTGGGTGCACTGGGATTTGATTATACGCGCGCACTAAATCGACCGTTGAGAATACTGTCTTTCCGGACAAACACTGTGCAAAATCCTCGATATGCTGCACGGGGTATTTGTCCGGAATCGCCTTCGCATTCAACACCCGATAATCGCCACATGGCCGCCACGCGCTGCCTTTTTCGGGGTCAGGTGTAAGGCCGATGACCAGCAGCTCTCGGAACGACGAGCAGTTCCGTCCCTCACCGTGGCTTCAAACTAGGTCTTCGCGATCTTTAGCATGTCGGGGGCGAGACGTCTCGGCTTATAAGACACTGGTGGGCCTGGCGTGGTCCGGATATGATGGCACGTCGAGTGTTTCGTCGTGCGGTGTCCCTCTGATGGCCGCGTAACATCCGGAAACTGCGCGAGGATCGTGTGATACCTCGATTTCCCCGATATTGCCTTTACGCTGCTGGCACTCACCGCGGCAACGTGCTCGGCCGTTGTCAGGGTCGTGACGCTGTTGCTCAACTTTCTTCGCGCGCAGGTCGATGAGGAGACCATAAAAACTGAGAAAATTGGCCCCCACAATTGGCGTCGTGACGTCCGCGACAACGAAGCTCCACTCGAAATCTCGCCGAAGTCCGAGGTTCAGGTGGAGAGTGACACACCCGTACGTCGATACACTGAACCGTTTGTCGCGTGAAGCACGTATGGTGTCTTTTCACGCGGACCACTCACTCGCGTGCGAGGAAAAACGCACAGATCGGACCCGGTATCCACCATGAAATTGGTTTTCGTGACGCGATCTGTGATAAACAAGCAGCTCGAAAACGACCCGGAATCGTTAGACGCCATTAACGATCGGCCCAGGTGTTTTCCGTCGCAAAGTTACATGGATCGCGACACTTCCTTGCAGTCGCCCCGTGTTTCCGGTGGTACCAGCACCTGCCATCCGTGGCAACGTCTTTCTCATCGCGGTTTCGTGACTGCGAAGAGCCACAACGCCCGTTTCGCGATTCAGAACAAGAGCGACGGAAATTGCTCGCTTCCATGCGGAGGGTGGCGACCTCGCGGCAGAGTTCGGCCAGGTCTGCGCGGAGGTCGTCATGTACCGACGACGCTGCGGTGATCTGCGAACGCGGTGACACTTCCACTACGACGTCGGCGAGGACGGCTAGATCGGAGAGCGATTCCTTCTGACGCGTTATCAGAATGGCCTGAACACTTGTTGGGAGGCGTCCCAACCACAAGGTCTTTAGAAAATCGTCCGACACTGTATCACCTGCGAGGTTCTGCAGCCGTCCCAGAAAAATCGACGGTTTCCGGTCGCCGATTTTCTCGTGTTCCAGCAGGTGCCTTATGTTCTGGTCATTGGAATCTGATAGCCGCCGGGTGAGCTCCGCCTTTAGGGTCTCGTACATGTTGGTAGTCGGGGGGATGCTTATTATGTCGATCACCACGTCAGCGTACCTGTTTTCCAGTTGCGTCTTGAGAGATCCCCGACAGGACGAATTGGGATTCCAGTTGCCGGAACCATGTCGCCGGGTTCTTTTCCCAAAACGGTGGAACACGGATGGCTACTCGTGCCATCACCGGCGAAAGTTCAGCCTTGTTCACACTCGACGACCCAGGGTCACTCGTGGGTGCTGACATCGTGACGAATTTGTCGCGCGCCAAATGTCTCGATTCACTTTCCGCGTTTTCACACTAAATACGTACCCGCGAACGTTGTGGTTCACCCTTGCGCGACGGATCACGTCGTGGTCACCATTTATGTGAGAAAGGATGTGAGAAATATGACAAACTTTATTGATCGCCGCTCGCTGTTGTCGCATGCTCGTGTTACGTTCCGAACAGGAATTTCTTTAAAATTTCTTTTATTTATTACATCGACCGGATGTGTTTCGATCATGCATATAGCATTCTGGGAACTCCCTAATCGAGCGCAGTAACGGTTTTTGATGTGTTTAAGACAGTCTATCTCTTGGCGACATAACTTGGATTGTTAATATATCAACTTCCTTCCTTGAAATCAACGTGGTCCCACGGTCCGAAATCTTTAGTAACGTATGATCATCTTTCATTTTAAGAACCCCGGATGTAAACCTAAAACATTACTCGTGTGGTCCGATAATGCTGAGCATTCTGGAACGTTCCTTATAGGCTACACGAGGATGATGAAATTCTCTCCTGTCACATTTGACAATTATTATGTTTTGCGTTATTGTAATATTTTTCCACGCCAGTCAGTCTAAAACGCTCGTTCAAAATTCAAACCCTTTATTCAAAATTGTATGCAATTCGTTATTCATTTAAATTTAGTAATTTATGTAAAGCACGATTTCATTACCTGCGATTAAAATAGTTCTGTTAAAAACTTTATTGTTAAAATATTGTAATGAATATTGGAACTTCGATTGTGGTGGAGGAATGAGGGGATACACTCAAGTTAAAAGAAAAGAATGAGACACATACATTTAAACAGGGAAAGAAACACGCATATCCCTACTGCACTGCGAATCCCTGCTCCTCACGCACTAGCCTCGCAGCCTAGTTGGTGAGGCGCACAATAATGCAATGTAAACAATTTCGGACTAGGCCCGCTCTGGTCTTCTCCGAGACGTCCAAGTTGCGTTACTCTTCGACGTACAATCGCGAGGTGCGTGTCGGGTGGGTCCGTGAAGTTCTAGAGATAGAGTATTGTTCGCACTTGTGAAAATTTAACAAGTTAGGGCAAAAGGACTCAAGTTTCACGTATTAGTTTCTAATTTTGTTTTATTTCGTTCTTATTTTATTCTTATATTTGTTTTCATTTTTATTTTATTTTATTTTATCTAGTTTTCTTCTATATAAATTTATTAACGTAGTTTCAGTTTAACCGATTCTAAAGTTCAAAATTTATAAAGTTTAATTGGTGCAGTAAGTTAATTGTGTGTGTTTTATTCCTCAGGAACCAGCCATATATATATATTTACTTGAAAAATTTGAAAGTTGCTAAGACCTCTCGAGTCTTTTTAATTGGTGAGTTTTTCCCTTTATTTTTCCAGTACAATCCGTATTTTTAATCAGGCAAGTAATTTCCAGTAGTCAATCATTGACTGTGGGATTTCCCTAGCTGGACCTTCTAGATTTGATAATAAAGATTATATAGTTTCTTTTCAATCCAATGATTGTGTGTCTCGAAAATTTGTCAATCAATTAAATTTATATTTTATGTATTATCTTTCTTTTATTCAACCGTTTATAATAAATTCCATTTTTTGTTCGTTTCAATATTTTCTTTATTCTCTAATTCGCCCTTTTTCCGCTTTGCCTTCCAATTATAATTTAATATTTGTGACCCTGATAAAAGGGCCCGTATGGGACTAGAGTGATTCCGATCCCACAAAATTTATTAAACCCAGATGCAATAGACTGTGTACGGGTGTATAATTTTTGGCATTGCTGCGCCCCGCGCGTGTTCTGACTGTTTGAGTCAGCGCGCGCGAGCCGCACGTAACACTCGCTTCGGGATCGACTGACTCTTGATTTTCCGTCTTCGCTTCCGTCGCGTATCCTGTTCCCTAAGCATCGCCAAAACTCAAGGACTACGCGACGGTCAGGCGGGGACTTGTCACGCCAGAATACGCCACGA
The DNA here is from genome assembly GCA_028830335.1 of Eucera pruinosa. NCBI lineage: Eukaryota > Metazoa > Arthropoda > Insecta > Hymenoptera > Apidae > Eucera > Eucera pruinosa. The sequence continues at coordinate 1,746,211 of JAMYCR010000006.1, read as the reverse complement.
AATATGCGACTTAATCTAAAACCGCTCTGCCCGCGGGTGAAAAGATAGTGTATCGATCGGTGGTCCGCGGTTGGGCTTGGCGGCGCCCCGGCGATCGCGACACTAAATAAAATTGGAGATTCTCATATTGCGGCCTCCTATAGACCTATTTCACTTCTACCGATATTGTCAAAAATATTAGAAAGAATAATACTCAATAGAATAAAAATCATTATTACTGAAAAAAAGCTCATACCAAATCATCAGTTTGGCTTCAGAAATCAGCACGATACCATAGAACAAATACATAGGCTAGTTCACAACATCCTTATTTGTTTGGGAAACAAGTTATATTGCTCCGCGATTTTCCTTAATGTTGGAAAAGCTTTCGATAAGGTCTGGCATACAGGCTTATTATACAAAATCGCAAAATACTTCTCAATATCGTACTACTACCTTCTAAAATATTACTTAACTAATAGAAAATTCTTTGTCAAATTACAAAATGATCATACAGATTTTTTTCTTTTCTCTCTTTTATCTTTGATTTTATTTACAATCTGTCTAGATGGCAGTAAGTAAATATATATAACAATTGACTTAAGAATAGCATGCGGCTCGTTCCACCAGTGTGAAGGAGCACTAATTAAATTTCATAGTTATGATTTTATCGTGTACATGTATATACTGATCACAAAATGAGATATGTAAAGTGTCTTTTTCTTAGTCGTCTCGGAATTAGTTTGTAGCATGATAACGTCGTTTGATTGGGGTGGTTATCTATCCGTTCTTTGTGTTTCTTAGTAAAGCGAGTTATTTCACCTTGAACTGTAGCCATTTTCAGGTTCTTACGAATATCCTCATTCCTAACGTACCAGGGAGCGTTAATGATTTGTCTCATTGTCACACAAGCTGATTGTACGCGTTCCATTATTGCAATGAGGGATTCAGCAGCTGTGCCCCATATCTGAATACCGTATATCTAGATCGGTTTAATTATTGCCTTGTATAGGAGCAGTTTGTTTTGCACGTGAAGTTTAGATTTTCTGTTAACTAACTAGAGCATGTTCCTCATTACCATTTTAATGTGCTGTACTTTTTGTGAAATATGGTGACCGCAAGTTAATCTACTATCTAAATATAGGCCTAAGTATTTAACTTTTTCTACTTGTGGGATAGGAGAATGATTTATTTGTAAGCATTCTGGTTTTGCTTGTCTGAGAGTAAAGGTAATATGACTACATTTTGTTGCATTAACTTTGATTTTCTTGTTTTTCAACCAGTCTTCTATTTTTGAAATATGGGTTTTTAGGATCCGTGTAGCTGTTTTCAACTTTGTGTTAGTTGAAAGAATCTCTGTGTCGTCCGCAAACGTGTATATTGAGGTATTTTCTGTAACGGGTATATCCGCCGTATAGAGAGTATATAGGATAGGACCAAGCACGTTTTCTTGTGGAACTCCAGTGGCAATAAGGTGTATTTTAGAGTAGCTATTTTTTATCCTCACATAAAATGAACGGTTTGTAAGATACGAGATAATTAAATTGTAGAGGTTTTCCGGAATATTTTCAGCTAGTTTATTGAAGAAGCCTTGGTGCCAAACACGATCAAAAGCTTTTTCAATGTCCAAAAATATTGCAGTGGAGTATTGTTTTTGTTCAAGTGCAGTTGTTATTTCAGCTGCCATGCGGTGTACTTGTTCTATTGTACTGTGCCTTTTACGAAAACCGAACTGATGGTCGGGTATCAAATTGTTATTCTTTATTCTTTTTTGGAGTTCTCTTTGGATGATTTTTTCGAACATTTTGGATAGAATAGGGAGAAGAGAGATGGGCCGGTATGATTGCGATAATGTTTGATCTTTACCAGGTTCAGGCAGCATAATAATTTCCGCACATTTCCATCTTATTGGAAAGTATGATAATCTTAGGATGGCATTAAATAGGTGATAAATCGAATAGCCTTAGGTGGTAATTCTTTTATGATTCGACTAGTTAATAAGTCATGTCCAGGGGTCTTTCTGTTATCTAAATTTTTAATTATATTTTGTATTTCTGTTGTAGTGGTTCTGAGCTCGGTTTTCGGTATTGTACTGTTAAGTGGTGTTACCGGTGTACCATCGGTAGTGAAAACAGTCTCAAAGTATCTGGCGAATTCTTCAGTTTGTTCTTGCAGAGATTTAGTCCATGTGTTGTCCATTTTTCTTATTGGTGGGATTCGCGTTATGGGAGTTTATAGCTTCTTTACAGCTTTCCATAATGCATACCGGGTTGTGTTTGTTGCATCCGTACATAACTCTTGTACATATTTAGTGAATCCATTATTTATGTGTTCTTGAATTTGTTGTTTTATTTCTTTGGTAATCTTATTTAGTTTAGTTTTGATACAAGGCAATCGGTATTTCTGATATTTTTTCCTAACTTTTCTCTTATATGTGACTCTTTCTTTTATGTGTTTAGGATATTGTATTTGTGCTTGTTCTTTCTCAGTGTATAACGTCAATGCGAATGCTGCTGATTGTATATTTATTACCAAGGTATTGATTGTTACCTCTATATCTTCAGGTGCCTTAAGGGGAATGTTGGAGTTTATCTTTGTCTCTAATAAATCCTTATATTTATCCCAGTCTGTGGTTGGATTAGTAAATGTTACGTATGTTATGTTTTCGCCAACTACGTTATAATCCCGAATTACAGGTGTGTGGTCTGATGTCAGTTCTAACACTTCTGAGATAGTGTATTGGTGTGGGTTTGTGTTTGTGATTCCAAAGTCCAATAAATCCGGTTGCTTTGAGAGGTCAGAAAGCCAGTATGTTGGCCTTGTGATGGATAGAACATTCAAATTTCTTTTTGTGATTTTTATGTGTAGTATTGATCCCCTGGATGTTATTATTCTTGAGCCCCAGTGTGTACGTTTTGAATTGAAATCTCCTGCTATCAGGAATTTCCCCGAGTACTCGTCGAAAAAGCTATCCTATTCCGAAGTTTTTATAACGTGATTTGGCCGACAATATATAGCTGTGATTGTAATTTGTTTCTCCCTGGCGTAAACTTTAACAGATGTAGTTTGGATGCTGTTAGATTGGAAGGATTGTAAAGGTATGTGTTTGAGCGAACACCTTATTGTACATTCCGGTACCACCACGTGCTTTACCGCTAGGATGCATTGTACTACAGTATGTGTAGTATAGAATTTTAAAATGTGATCTTGCAGTTTCATGGGTTTCCGACAATAGTGCTATATCTACTTTCCTACGTGACACAAATTCTTTCATTTCTAATATCCGATGTTGTAACCCGTTACAATTCCAGTGTACTACACGCATTGTAGGTTTCTTTTTTGTATGATGATAAACTCCGTTAGAAGTTGTAGCAATCGAGATTTACTGTGACTGGTGTTTAATTAAATCTATTATTTCTTTTAGCTGTATAGGTGTTTGCTCTGTTTCCTTATTTACATGTGTTTGTCTCCGTGTTGTGTTTGTTGATGAGTTATCTAAAGCGTTATCAGTTACCTGTGCGTAAGAACGTGTTGTGTCTGCCGAGGTATTTACTGAACTTGCTTAATTTGACATACCGGGTGTAACAAATTGTGTTGCCGATGTAAGGGGTCTTGTCGATGTTGGCTGTAATGTATTATTCTGTTGTTTCTTGCGTAACGCTGGGTACAATTTTTCTTGTAGTTGTTTCTTTACTATGCACCCTGTATAGTTAGCAGGATGATTTCCCTGACAGTTTACACATTTCACGGTTTGAATTTTGCCTTGTTGAGGGCACTGTTCTGTCAAGTGTTGTTGAGCACAGTTCACAATAGTTTCTAGTATGTCCGTGCACCTGACATCTTAAGCATTGCGATATGTCTATTTCTGATCGCGGTGCCTCGACGCTGATAATCATATTACATAGGGTTTTAATGTTATAAATGTCTTGATTGTTTTTCACCGGTGCCAATTCAATGAGAAACATTGGCAGGGGTTGTTGTGTATTTTTCTTTGTGAGATTTACAATATTTTTTGCAGTATGCCCTGCTTTTGACAGTTCGTCTACGAGTTTTTTTATACTTATTTTTGAATGAAGGCTTTTGATTACTATTTTATAATTTTTCTCCTGCTTTGGTTGATACGTGTGTGTTGGGTCGCAGCAATAATCCCACAATAGGCATAATCGTTTGCTTCAGAGTTTCGACAAGCGAACAATTTTTATATTTCTTTCCTGTGTTCCTTTTCTCGAATTCCTGTATAACACACTATTAACAGATGTCGAATCGACGATGCCGATTTAATCCTCTGGTCATAAAGAGGAAGGTCAGGAAAAACACAAGGTACGAGGGCCTGCTAATTTCGCCCCTTCCACGAGATATTTTTTAACACACCCTCAGCTCCACTCTGGTCTTGTCTCGACCAATTAATACTTACGATTTCCCTTCCACCAACTCTCGAATCTCCCTACTTTTTCTCTTACATATTTTCTTTCCGAACACGCCTCTTCAAATTTTGCAAGAACAACATCAACCTTCGAATCGAACGGATAAGCTCCAATAATCTAATTACACTCTGCGAACCGTCATACTCTCTCTTGTACAGTTTCCATCAAGTGTTTGTAAAATATATTACTTGTGTGTACAAATTGTACAATCTCGCTTATTTTATTTGGGAATCAGTGAAACCTCGCGTTAAACCAAATGTGAGGAACAGTATGGTAGCTTGCATTTTTTTGTTCTAAGGACCTTTACAATTTTCCTGTACCCCTCTGGTGTAGTAGTTTGCAATCTAACTTGGTTATCTTTCAGCTGTTTAATAGTAAACGCGTTAGAACCGATTTGTTGGGATACTGTTTCCAGTAGTGGATCTTTGTTTTGAGCTTCTATGAATAAGGGCGCAGGTTTTGTTGCTGAGATTACTTTTTCTTTTTCCTGGGTTTTATTTAAACCATTAAGTACTTCGTATCTATTTATTGTTCCTATGTCTTCGAGCTACTTTGTTTTTTTTCGGTTGATCATCTTTATTTTGTTGTTTCGGTTGTCGTCTGGTTAATATTACTTTCATGCCTACTTCTGCGTCTGAGCTCGATTCTGTATTACAATTTGCTCTTCGTTTTTTTAGCTCCTTTTTGTAATTTCCACTGTTGATCTACGGTGTTTTCGGCATCCGTTTCGGTTTCGATTTCCGTTATCATACCTTCCGAGTTAACATCTAAATCCATTGGGCTGGTTTTTATTGTTTTTGTTGTTGATGTTGTAGCTAGCTGGGGTGTTGCTCACCATTTAATTGTTACTTTAAGCAACCACTTATTATTTAATGCTACCAAACGGATGGCTTTAAGCCATACCGTTTAACGGTACACTTATACTTTTTGAATCACACACTTATACTATTGTACACAGCCGAGAGCACTTCGTAAACACGTCTGTCCTACACGATTACTTGAGTGAGACTGATCACACAAATCTGTATGATATTAACGCTGGAGTTCCGCAAGGGAGTGTACTTGGGCCTATCTTATATACCCTCTATACTGCGGACATACATACGCTATCAGATACAACTTTCTCAACGTTTGCAGATAATATAGCTATACTTACCGTTCACGAAAATGCTAAAACTACTTCAGATCTGTTACCACAAACATTAAATACACCAGAGCCGTGGTTCAAGAGGTCGAAAATCAAAATGAACGATGAGAAATCCCAGCATATTACCTTCACCCTTAGAAAGGAAACTGCTGCTGCTGTATTGTTGAATAACAAAACTATACCACAAACCGAAATTGTCAAATACTTAGGAATGCATTTTGATAAGAGACTCACATGGAAGCATCATATTCGGAAGAAAATTGAGCAAATTAAAACCAAAAGGAGAAACATGGGCTACTTGACAGGAAGAAATTCTAAACTAAATATAGAAAATAATCTCTTACTCTACAATGCAATTATAAAACCAATTTTGACATATGGGATCGATTTCTGGGGCACGGCAGCTAGCAGTCATATCAAGAAAGTCGAAGCACTACAACCTATTATATTACGGACTCTCGTTAATGCCCCATAGTATATCAGGAACGAGGAATTTAGAAAAGACCTAGAAATAGAAACGGTTGAGAAAGTAATAGCAAACCATGCAAGGAGATACAAGTAGAGAGTATCCAACCATCCAAATATCCTAGCTAATGAACTATATAATATACGAATTCTAAGGAGATTAATTAAAAAACATCTTATTGATTGAATGAGTTAAGATATGGTGTGGACTATTGGGAAAATACCTACGTGCTTTTAATACTATACAGATAGTTAAAGAAAATTGTCGAATGTCTCCAAGACAAATTGCAGTTTAGAAGAGGAGATACAAAAAAAAAAAGAAAATTGGTTTTCCAATAGATTTTCATTTTATATAAAATTCTTCTTATAGAATAGATTTTAGGTACTCTTACAAGTAATTATTTTGAATTGTTACAATATAAAATTTTTCGAAATGAATTTATATTTTGAATTTTTGTTTAAAAGTGAAATAAGTTTACATTAAATAATCTAATAACATAATAAACAAGATTAATATAATTATTAAAGATGTATTTAAAATACAATTATGAATGAAGCAGAGAAAGATAAAATTTAATCAATTTTAATATTTATTAATATATGATGCAGGATAAATAATGTTTCTTATCTTCTCTTGATAAATATAAAACATGTAAAACTCCAAGAGTTGATATATGAAACGTGGCATTTACGCTCTGTCTAATAAGAAGGTTTATGTACCTCGTAAAACGAAATACAATGCGCCCATGAAGAAATGGGCCAGCTATTCCACATAATATTTAAATGAGTCACACCTGTAGTAGCAGCTGTTGCAAGCGAGTTCGCGTTGTTCTCAAAGATCGATCGTGAGTTTAAAGTACTGCAAAAACTCACCATAATTATATTACGTTTTTTCTTGTTCTATTCACCCCATCATTAGAATCGAAATAAATGTTGGTAACTGTCAGCCTTGACCACGATATTACCAAGCTATTTTCTACATCAATAACAATTGGCCTTCATACAGCGGTAGAAGTTCACTTTTGACGTTCTATTTCCTAAGTGCTCTTTCCGCAGGTAACGTTTAATGGCGTCATTGCCGGGTTCGATTGCCCAATTCATTGTTTTGTACTTTGATTGATTGCGTCTCGTAAGGAAGACTTTATGATTGTAATTCAAAGGATGCGTGAAATTAAAGCGGCACGGTGCCAACATGTTTGTGCTTTGCCATTACTGAAGCATGGTCTTGCTTTCGTGATTTCATTTCAATGGCACTCTAATGAGCATCAAATGATCAGAATATCAATTCGGTCGGTAGTAAGTGAACTTTTAAAACTAAATAAAATTTATTTGGACAAAATGCTACACTGGTTCGTATTTCACACTGACGTGAAATTTAGTAAAATGTGTTTTTGTGTGAACTATTTGCGACATCCTATAAAGAATAATTGATTACAAGATCTACGACTAGTTGTTTTTTAACACATAAGTTGTAACTAATTAAACAAAATTTGGAAGACTCTAGATAGTGGATATTTCTTCAAGTTCTATCTGCCATACTGTGGCACATCAAATGCTATAAAACTTTCAATTTAACTTTTTTCCTATGTCATATATGGTTTTGAAGATATTGACAATAATATGAAAACTTATTTTTTGTTTAAGGGGGTCTTTTCACCGCTAGAATCACTTCTTTGCGAAAACAATAAATGGAGGCATCAAGAGGATCACTTGAACAACGTTTGTGCAAAGATTCAGATTTTTTTGAATTTTCGAATTGCCAAACATTTCTTGTTAGTTAAAAAAGCTTGAATGCGAATAATAATAGGTAAATTTTTAATGATCATTTTTAAAATACGAATAAAATGGATTAAACAGAAACTCCAATATAAACTTTTAACAGTGAACATCAATTACTCTTAGTACATTTAAATCATATTTGGCGAATTTAATTAATTGCTATGTAGCCCTTCTACTTATATAAAAATTTAAATGGGATTCCATTATGAATGCCACACGATTTATTGCGACAGTTGATTAATAGAGACGTTAACGGAAGCTTATTTAATACGTAGTTGATGAATGTACGAGGTATATAGCTCGATCATTACATACATACTGCATATGATGTCAATGTCGAAGTTAAAGGATTCCGTCACGCGTAATCCATGCACGATCAACGTACCTAGTGGTCACTCACCATTGAAAAGGCGGCTATGTCGTCGACTTCTTGCCGCATGACTAACAGAAACAGCAATACTTTCACCAGGTTAAGAGATTCCATCGTCAATTAGTCGTAGAATGTTTTTTTTATCCAGTCTTATGAGTTTTCCACTTTTTTCTTTTGACGATACGCATTATTTTAATTTTAGTCTTCAAACCCTGCTATGTAGAATCACATACAGTAAGACATCGTTGCTCGACATCTTCCTTAACTTATTGAACGAAGGTTTAGAAGGTGTTTCATACATTTCGTAATATATAATATATACGAGATAGCTTTGTTTTTTTTACATTATATGTGTAAGTGGTGGCTAATATGGCACTCATCAAACTGGCCGCGAGTCTTTCATATTCGCGTTTAAACCTTTTAAATTATAGCATTCCTGAGACGCTACATAAGTAATCAGTCATTCGGGTGGGCATGTATTGTCCGTATTTAGAATTCGTTCGTTTTTGAAATGTTTCATGTACTATTTTTATTTCCTAAAATTCAATTAATTCAAACAACTGATTGTAAAAATACAGTCAAATTTATGGTTTAATAAGGCACTCAAAATATTAATAAGGCACCATTTTATAAACATTAAGGACTTATAAAAACATAGTTATTTGCAAGAAATATGACAAAAAAGTTGTAAGTAAAACAGACGAAACGAAAGGTCCACAAAGCGAAGAAACAGAAACATTGATTTCAAATATATATTTACAACTTTGAAGCCGATGTATGGAATACAAAAACTCAAATGCGATTCTGTAGGGAACAGTCAGTATTTTTACGATATTCGTTTCAAAGAGATTAATTAATAATTGTCAACAGTAATTTCACAGTTGTCAATAATACGCCATGTTGCCAATACTTCTAATTATATGTATATAAATGCATTCTTCTTATTGAACATTTTAAAATGCCACAGCTCAAGTAGAAACATCTAAAGTCCTGTCATTTAACGCAACGTGGCGATATTGTAATTTCAGAACAAACTTGACAATGCAGTACACAGTGAGTCATGATGCATATGTGTCTGCCATATACGAACATATATGAAAGCTAAGAAGAATCAAGCTGCATTATATTCAAAGGTTTCTACGGTTCGACGATTTTATCTTCGAACACTGTGATTTCCTTGTATATATGACTGTTGTACGTTCGGTCTTTAGAGAAATCGATCATCTGTAAAGTCGCGATTTGCGTGCACTGTCCTGGAGCGCCTTTACGGTACAAAGTCGTGTTTCCGGAACCGTAATGTATACACTACACCTTGTGCAATATGCATACATACGCCCATTTTTCCACACTTCGATAAGATCATTGCCTCGAATTGAGATTACTCTGTAATTTTATGCAGTCCATTGTAGCCTCAAGGAGAGATGACGTACCCTTGCACGATTTCGCCCTCTTTGTTTTGTTCGAGGGCTTAGACTCAGTCACGCTGCTATTTATCTAATATTGCTGCTTGCTTGACGCGGAAGAAACTAATCTACGATCGGTAATAACCGTTTCGTGAACTGCACTCTATGGGGTAGGAGTAACAAATTCTTTGTTTTGAGAGGTTGCGGAGTGCAGAGTCTCCACAAAAAGTCTCCACTCATCACTGCATCATTGCATTTTCTGGGGTGCAAACGATTCTCATTTGTCTACTAATTATTCAATCTCTCATTTAATAGATTTTTCTACTTTATTAACAATTTACTAGAATACTTACTAACAGAATTACCTAATATTCTAGCATTTATGTATTATTTCACTAGGTTTAATTACATTCATTTTTCTGTTATTTAATAGTACCTTGATGCATGCAGTTATAGAAATTTAGTGTTATCAAAATATATTGTAAAACTTAATTACAAAAACACTTCTGCTTGTTATGTCTAAAATAAAAAATGTTACATTAAGAACCTAATTATATGTACATAATAATTCCTTTAAGTTAAAATTTTATAGTTTTCAAATGAATACTGTACAAATCATTATACTTTTATTTTTTTATCCATTGTAATTTTATTCTTAATTGTAAATTTAATGTCTAAGCCAACCAAAAGTTTGAATTATTAATAGTTTAAATAATTAAGTTACTCATCATCCCTATGGTTTAATATTTTTGTATTGAAAGCCATTAATAGAATTGGGTACATGTAGTAATGTATTATAGATTATAGGTACTGTTCGAAAAATACGTGTATTTACATTCTGCAGTATTTCAATTCCCTTTGTCACAAACTCTAACGCAAACGAAGCAGTAATGCCATGCCGATATTGTATACAAATTCTTAACGAAACTGTCATGTACAGTCTAAGATTTTGTAAAGAATATTGAGTATTCTACTATATTAAATGAACATTAATATAATTTTTATGAAACACATATACGCTAATTCCAATTTGCTATAGAGAAAGATTAATTGTAAATTGAATATGTAATGTGTGTGGAATAATATCTTTTATTTAAAAAAAAGCAGGAATTAAAAGATGAGTTTAAGTGAAACCTATTGCATACTTCATGAATTCAAATAAGAAATTGGAATGAACAGAGTTAAAAATATTTATGTATAGAATATACGATAAATATGTTAGATGTTAGGTAATGTTTCTTTAAAATTCCATAATAATTATTTTACTAAATTTAAGTATTTTGATGAACTAGAATCAGATTTCTTCCAATAACTGGTATGTTACACTGAACTTTTTGAACGTGAAATTGAAATGATTTCAAGTAGCAGAAAGGTAGAATATTAGTAGCAGCATTACACTATCCGTTAAAATTTAAAAGCGATATAACTTATGAAACCGACATAACTAAATAAATGATAGAACCATCTTCTGAAAGATATTCCTCTAGCTAAACAGAATTTTAAACGTCGATTATTGTAATGAGCATTGACCATGATATCCGCGATTTGCGTGAACTTTTAATTGCCGATAAAATCTGAGTGTGTACTACAGCTTTGGTGCTCGTCACGCGTGAAATGAACACCGATGAGTGCATCTACGCCAATGCTTAAACACTTGCTACATAAAAGAGAAGCCGCTTCCTGTGGTCATGTTGTAGAAACCGTTCATTTGACGAACACCCACGTACACGTCTAATGTTCACCATTAATCTGTATACCCAAAGAGCGTCGGCGTGGACTTGATGTTGATGGAACGTTTCGCGTACATGTCGAGCGTTACGTTATTTACCCAACCATTTAGAATTACGTTCGCTCGCACCGAGAAAGTCGAAACCTGTATCTCTTTCTCTACCTTTTTAAACTACAGATCTCGATACCCTGTAAAATGTTTCTGGCTTTCCGTTTCGCAATAGAAAAACAATATTACGGAGAATTGTCATTTCTTCGTGGTATAAACGTTGTTACCATTTTTTTTTCACTCTTATACATGCAATTAAAAACTTCGGAATGTCGTAATTTATTTGGAAATCGTTAGATTCTATAAAATCATATCATATTAAATTTTGGTATAGTACATCTTTGGTCAATTATTTATTGTTCCATAAACATTGTAGCCTTTAATTTAATTGTTATTCGGTTCTCATCTTAATATTTGATAGCTTACATTTGTTTAATAATACATATGATATTATTTTCTGATTTACGCTAACACTGTAATGTATTGTATATAAATTTGGGCATACAAATATTTTACAATTCTTCTGTTAACATTTTTATAGTATAATTATAATAAACATTATTCTGAAATAAGATTGTTAGAATAAATCGATGCAGATCGACACCTCTGCTACCATCTCTTGGTTTGTCAAGATAAGTGTCGTGAACTAGCGTGACTGTCGCGCTCTCACACAGCCCGTTACAGCTCTGTATTGAATCGCGTGTCGTTAAAGTGTGTATCGTCTAATAATTCTTGTACATAAATATATTCACTGTGTGCTTAATATTCAGTGTAATTATTCTCGCTCCTGACAGGTTATGGGCCCAGGAGACGCATTCGTTGCGCGAAAAACGATTAGCAAAGAAAATACGTAAAATTTCCGTTCGAGAATAGCAACAGATTCGTGTACAAGAAACAAACATGGCAGTAGGGAATAGTGCGCAAGACATTGTAAAGCTCAACGACGAAAATTACGAATTTTGGAAACTACAAATGAAAAGCGTTCTGATTTGCAACGCGCTATGGCCATACGTTATCGGTGAGGAAGTGAAAACTGAAGAAAATCGCGTCGAATGGACGAAGAAAGACCAGAAAGCATTGGCCATGATTGTGCTGAGTATATCACGCAGTCAATTAAACCATATAAAAAGGGCCGAAACATCTTACGTAGCGTGGACGGAACTTGAACGCATATATGAATCTAAAGGCCCCGTTCGCAAGGCAACGTTGTACAAGCAACTATACAGGATGAGAAAGGATCCCGACATATCCATGGCAAAATATCTCAATGACTTTACGAGCAAAGCCGAGCAATTGACGGAGGCAGGTATTAACATACCCGAAGATTTAGTGTCTATCATGTTGCTTGGGTCGTTACCCCAAGAGTTCGAAAATTTCACCGTGGCAATCGAATCGCGAGACGAAATTCCCAGTGTAAATAATCTAAAGGCTAAACTGCTCGAGGAAGAAGCTCGACAAAACGAAAGAAATGAGAAAGGCCAAAAAGAAAAGAAGAGCGACGCCAATGACGAGGCATTATATCCCAAGACGACGAAACAAACGAACTATCGTACGAATAAAAACAATCAATCGAAGCAACAGCCGAAATTTAGTGGAAAATGCTATGAGTGTGGAAAGGTTGGACATCGAGTAGCCGATTGTTACTGGAAAAAAAAAATGCGAAGCAAAAAGGAAAGACGACGCAATGACAGCAATAGCTTGTAACGCCGAAGCGATGAAAACAAACATGTGGTGTTTAGACAGTGCAGCAACGAAGCACATGACAAATGATAAACAGAAGTTCATCATGCTAGACAAAGACGAAAAGATAAAAGTACATACGGCATGTAACGAATGGATGAAGTCGTGTGGTGTCGGAGAAATAAAACTAAATGTGAAACTGGACAATAATAACACGAATGAAATAAGATTAACGAACACACTCTACGTACCAACGCTAAGAAATAATTTAATTTCAATTTCGCAAATAACGAGAAATGGATTCAAAGTGGTTTTCATCGAAGATAAGACAATTGTCAAACGAAGAGACGGATCAATGGCACTGATAGCAGAAAAAAGAAATGATTTATCCATCGTCGACACCACTGAAGATCGCGCATTACAAACAACTACAGGTCCTGAAAACTTTGAGAGATGGCATAGACGTTTCGGGCATCTCAATTATACAGATTTGATTAAACTATAGTCAAATGACATGGTCCAAGGTATGAAATTAAATTAAAAAAATAACAGTACGAAATGCATTATTTGCGCGAAATGTAAAATGCAACAATTACCGTATAAAAACTCGGGGCATCAGCAGAAAGAAAAACTTGGTCTTATACACTCGGACATCTGTGGACCGATGAGTACAGAATCAGTAGGCGGAGCGAAATACTTTGCTACATTTATAGATGATTACTCACGATATACGGAAACGTTGATGGATATTTTAACTGCATTTAAAAATTTCCAGAAACGAGTTAAAAAGGTAACAGGATGTGTCATAAAACGACTGAAAACGGACAATGGAAAGGAATACACTTCCAAAGAATTCAAGAGGTTCCTTGAAGATGAGGGCATCGAAATACAACTAACTGTAGAATACACGCCTCAGCAGAACGGCGTGGCCGAATGAGCAAATCGAACCCTGGTGGAGATGGCACGTTGTCTCATGCATCAAGCGAAGTTACCAAACTCATTGTGGGCGGAAGCAGTCAATGCTGCTACATTTTTACGGAACAGGTGCCCAACTAAGTCTCTTGATAAAAAAAACACCATACGAAGCCTGGTTTGGACAAAAACCATATGTTGGATTCTTACGAATTATAGGGAGTCAAGCAATTGCGTTGAATAAGAGTAGACAACGCAAGAAGTTCGATCCGAAAGGACAAGAATATGTACTCGTAGGCTACTCGAATGAACCAATGGCCTAGCGACTGTGGCAACGAGGTAGCAAGAAAGTCATCAAAGCAAGAGACGTGAAATTCTTTGACAAAATTGATGAAGAAACCAGACATGATGTTTTTGTAAGTCTCGATGAGAAAACGATATCGAAGAAAAACAAAATAACGACGAAACAGAAGAAGCTGAAGATGACGCCACCGAAGAAGATTATAAAGAACCAAACATAAGTGAAATTCCAAAACGCAAACCAGGCAGGCCAAAAATCAACCGAACAGGAAAACCAGGACGTCCGAAGAAAATTTATTGAACAGAAGATTCCGAAGAGAATATCACCAAAGAAGATCCACTGACGGTCGACGAAGCACTTGAACGAAAGGATGCTGAATTATGACTGAAAGCGATGGAGAAGGAATTTGAAACGTTAACGAGAAAAGGAACATGGTCGTTGGTACCCTGACCCAAAAATAAAAAAGTTCTCACAAATAATTGGGTATTCAAAATTCAAAGAGATTCAAAAGCAAACGTCGAAAAATACAAAGCACGATTGGTGGCTCGAGGTCATACTCAAGAGGCTGGTATCGACTATGAAGAAATATTCGCACCAGTCACTCGCTACGAAATGATAAGAACTCTCCTCGCAGCAGCAGTCGAAAAAGAAATGCATGTACACCAAATGGACGTAGTGTCTGCATACATACAAGGAAATTTGTACGACGAAGTTTTTATGGAACAACCAAAATTATTCATGAAAAAGAACGATGAAAGAGTATGTAAACTACACAAACCACTGTATGGCCTAAAACAATCAGGACGCGAGTGGTATAAGAGACTGGACGAATTCGTGACTCGACAAGGTGGATGTCGAAATGAAGCTGATCCGTGACTGTACCTATTTGATAAGAATGAAACGTGCGTTGTAGTGATAATATACGTAGACGATATTATTTTGACATTGAGAAACTTAAAGGACTTAAATGATGTAAAACAGAAACTAAAAGCAGAATTCGAAATAGTGGACTTAGGAAAAATTACTGATATCCTAGGAATACAAGTTGACAGAAAAGGAGATACAGGCGGCATCAAATTATCTCAAGAAAAATACATAGTTGAATGATTGAAGAAATTCAACATGAGTTTCGTCAAAACAGCGCCTACCCCAATAGAGTCGAACACGAAAATTACGAAGGAACTAGGACCGGAAGACGACGAAGAAAGAGACCGAATAAAAAATTGCCCTTATAGGGAACTCATAGGAAGTCTGTTTCACTTGGCAAAGACGACGAGACCAGACATCGTTTATGCTGCGAATACGTTAAGCAGATTTTGTTCAGATCCCGGAGAAAAGCATTGGCAATTGGCCAAACGCCTGCTGCGTTACCTGAAGGGGACGAAGACTTACGGCATCAAATACGAGAAAAACAACCAAAAGTTAAATGCTTACACGGACTCGGACTGGGCAGGCGACTCCGAAGTTCGGCGATCACAATCAGGAAGCGTTTTAATTTTGGCAGGAGGAGCGATAAATTGGAAATCTAAGAAACAACCAACGGTGTCCCTATCACCCATGGAAGCCGAATACATCGCCCTATCAGAAGTGGGAAAAGAAGTTGTGTACCTGAAAAGATTGTTAAATTATACACAGTTTCATGATCTTGTTGAAAATCCAGTGATCGTATTTTGTGATAACCAGAGTGCAATAGAACTTGCAAAAAACGCAGTATTTCACAAAAGGAGCAAACATATAGACATTAAGGGGGTAGTCCCAACACGTGACGTCACAGATTTCGTAGGCATGGTAGATTTCGTTACAGTAAGATCATTTCCTAGAAGCATGTGGCTGCCTGACGAATACGAGGCGGAGCCACTATCGTTTTCCATCACGAAAGCGTAGAGTAATTCACAGCTGTTTATTGTGCGTCAACGGGGCAAAGGGGGAAATCGTCTAGAGGCAGCAGCGTTGCCAAGAATCAGAGACAGGGTTGCCGCATTGCCGCCGTGACAATTCAACGCAACGACAGCACGAGAGTGCTTTGTGGTCCGACTGTGGCGGCTCCCCTGCACCGATCACTAGAGGGACATACGACGAAATAGGCTTTCTCGAAAGTATTCGCTCCAACTACTTCGTCCATATATATACCGCCTTTAACCTTCCTTCCAATATCCCAACGTCTAAGGCAGGGCCTGCTAGGTAGCCTTACTGATGAGTCCACTAGCAGGCCCAGGACGAAACGCAACACCCTTCCTTTTTCCTATCATATCCCCTCTCTACAGCTCCACAATTGGTGACCGCGACAAGGAACACAACAGCAGCCTTCCACGGAGGAACAACGAACCAGCCAGCACAGAGGATACACGTCGTCAACTACCTAGGCCAGCAGAAACTACCACTACGCAGTAATCCGACGGACTTGGATACAGCCCCTCTACATAGCCGGGTCTCGTGACCCCTCTCCTAGGGTAGCCCAGCATTCGAGTACTACGACCACGCCGCCGGTTCCAGCAGATCGCAGCATTCACGTCGGGGTCTACAACGCCGATCACTGGGATGTCTCAGGCGCAGCTCCGAGTCTTTCCTCAACGTGGCCATGCTAGGACAGCAGATGTACACGACTGCTTTCGCGGCCTCTCACGCGCTCGCCTCAATTCATGGCTTCAGAGCAACGCGTACTCGCAGCATCAAAAAGCAGCTATAAAGGCACTTATGTATCACGGCTCCAACATCCACCGTCGCAGACACGGCCTCACGACGCATCAATTTCGAACATCGAAAGGATAATTAAAACGCTGGAATCAAGATATCGTTCATCACTGGCAGGGAGGTGATGTGGCGGCTCTCCTGCACCGACCACTAGAGGGACATACGACGCAATAGGCTTTCTCAAAAGTACTCGCTCCAACTATCTCGTCCATATATATACCGCCTTTAACCTTCCTTCCAATATCCCAACGTCTACGGCAGGGCCTGCTAGGTAGCCTTACTGATGAGTCCACTAGCAGGCCCAGGACGAAACGCAACACCCTTCCTTTTTCCTATCATATCCCCTCTCTACAGCTCCACACGACTATGAAATCCGTATGAAATATTTTGGTCGCCTGTTCGCGTCCCGCACAAGTTAAAGGGTACAGCCGGATAAGGGGGTCAAAACTGCCCTTGAACCAAATAAGATTTTTGATGTACCATTTGACAACTTAGCCGAAGAAAAGCTTTCACATCAAGTTTCAACCCTCTATCTCGATCTGGAGGGTAGTAATGGCGAAGAAATGAAATATCAGTTTTTGCCATATTTGTCCTATTTAATGGAAAGCAAAAATTCTGAGAAAAATCTGACATATTAGAAATATGGTGATATATGTTAGAGAATTTTTCCGGATTTTTTTATTACAAAGTTTAGGTGTACAAAATGGAAAACCCTAAAAGAATCTGAAAAATGCAGATTTCGTAGTGAAGTTGTAAGAACACTACTTTTATATTTTTACGATAACAACATATTATTATATCTATTGAATTTACAACTTCTATTTACAATAGACTCTCGATCGCTTATACAGCCCCGTCTGAACGGGCCTCCGTTTTATCCGGCCACATTTTTGTTGCTATGAAATATTCTGTAATTATTCACTTTCTTGCGTAATTATTGTCACATGTATTTGTCATTGCTCAAATACGGATACTCACATTAATTCTTTTTCCATCCGTACTAAATCTCTGAGTACAGTATTCCGCACTTCTTAGAGTATAGATAGAGATGAGAAAGTGAGTCGCGCAGAAGGAAAAATTGCACTTGTAACTGCGACGAAGTATGTTGAACAGGAAGAAGATTCATCAGCAATTGACATATCATTTTTGAGAAAGTAGTGTGACATCACATTAACGATTGAAACGAAATAAAAGAATCAAAAAAATTACCAGATTTTTTGTGAAAAATGACATTAAACAAATATTACATATGTACATACATATTATGTAGCATTATATTATATTGAGATGGTATGATTGTATATATGGACCGTATGTACATACATGTGTACAAATATTAAACATTAAAAATATATTTAATATTAATTTTCTAGTATAAACATAACAATCTATAAAACATGCTGCAAGATTAACTGGTCATTTGTTTATCCGGCCGAGGTCTGGTCCTGCAGGGACCGGATAATCGAGAGTCGGCTCTATATATTGTTCTTTCGAATATAGGAATATTAAAAACCACGTAACGCAGTCACTGCATAAAGAACATATAAAAATGTAAAGTGAAGATTGCTTTTTTCGCGCGAAATATCTCAAAAAGATTGGTTTTTGATTTTTATAACTACGGTTTACTTTTCCACAAAATCTAAGAAAATTGGGGATATGTTGTTACCACAAAAATATAAATGTAGTACTTTTACAGCTTCACAACGAAATCTGCATTTTTCATATTAGTGTAGAGTTTTCCATATGTTATACCTAAGTTTTGCAGCAAAAAAATCAGAAAACATTCTCCAACATGTTATCATACATATTACTTTTCAAAATGTAAAAAAAATGATGGTACGACTACATTGAAGTCTGCCTATGCGTGTTTCGTGGACGCGCTGCGTTGCGTTACGTCTAAAAGTCATCACTGCTTGTTTTGCTTCTCCATAAACATATCGCGGTGCCGCTTGCCGAGCGCAAAGCAAAACGTGCGGTAATCTTTCACAGGGGGAAAGCGTCGGCGACACATATATAGAGTTGAATGCAGTAGTGCATCGAGCTACTGCTGCACTCCCAAGTCAACACTCATTTAGTCTTTATAATTAGGCGCCCCTCGTGCATAACAGCTGAACTAAACTTGATACGTATTTTGCTCTGTTTTATCGTCACTATGGCGAATTATATATAAAGCATGCCTTTACGCGATACAACTTTTTGTCCTCATATGAGAAGCTTTTGGGTCGAACGATAGCTCATTCGAAAGGGGAGACTTCAACGCAACGTGGTGAGGTATTCATTTCATGCAGATCTTTCTCTCCGTATCAAAAAAATGCTTAGATACGATGGTTGTCAAGCTGTCACTTTTTGCTCCGCTTAGTAACGCTCATATTACTACATATCAACATAATTTGACCACAAGACTACCTGACCACGTTGCGTTGAAGTCTCCCCTTTCAAATGAGCCCTATTTCGAGCCAAAATTCTCGCATATAAGGACGAAAAGTTGTATCAGGCAAACCCATATTTTTCGCCCATTTTGTCGGTAAAGTCAACTCTCTGCCATGCCTGGAACCATTTTACGCGAGACTTAATTAAGAAACAAGAGATTGAAGTAGACTATTTAAGAACGGATTTAATACTTGCTGACGTCTTTACAAAAGCATTACCAAGAATCAAACATGATAGAGCGATTAAAATGTTAAACTTAAAATGTCAAGGTTGATAGTATTGTTTATTTTCATTAGGATCCACATCGATAGGGAAGGTGTTAGAATAGATCGATGCAGATCGACACCTCTGCTGTCCTCTCTTGGTTTGTCAAGATAAGTGTCGTGAACTAGCGTGACTGTCGCGCTCTCACACAGCCCGTTACAGTTCTGTGTTGAATCGCGTATCGTTAAAGTGTGTATCGTCTAATAATTCTTGTACATAAATATATTCACTGTATGCTTAATATTCAGTGTAATTATTCTCGCTCCTGACAAAGGTAAATGTAGGTAGCATTGAACAACACGCAATATGGAACTATATAAACTCTCGATAATTAAATAGCAGATTTTACCGACAACCGTGTATATGAGTTTCTTATAAACTATGTTATACTGATAATTAAGTGTCATCCATTACTGAA
Source organism: Eucera pruinosa (assembly GCA_028830335.1). NCBI lineage: Eukaryota > Metazoa > Arthropoda > Insecta > Hymenoptera > Apidae > Eucera > Eucera pruinosa. The sequence continues at coordinate 1,726,171 of JAMYCR010000006.1, read as the reverse complement.
AGAAATGGTTTTCTCTTTCGCGGTGTAGAAATATTTCTGCAAAGCACGTTAAAAAAATAAACATTTTAATGAAAGTTAGTTAAGCAGTATTACTTTTGTATGATTCATCATTAATTATGACAGTTAAAAAAGGATTTCAATAAATATTCATTTTTTATTACAAAAATAAAGTTTATTAAGTTTCTCCTACAAATTTCTTAGGTGTTCCATATTAGATATCTTTTTTTCGAACAACCAAAGTTCACATTTGTTAGTTATTTTACTATAATTTCAAATTATTCAAATTGTATCACACTTAAGTAATTAAATATGATTATGCATTAGTTTTTTTGTCTCATCGCGTTGATTTCATTAAAAAAAGATAAATTCTTCTATTTTTAACAAGGTTTCGAACTCAGGTGTTCTATTCTACTAACATTTACCATATAATTTGATTTGTTAGTTTTATTTGGGAAAAAATTAATTTTAGATTTGCTGTGTGAAATCGAACAATTTAAGCTGAATAGTTAATGCCTAATAGGTTACATATTACCAAACATGTTAAAAAACAATATTATTTATTTATATGAATTGTACTTTTGTATATAGTAATTCTTTTAAAGAAAAATTAATACGAAATATCTGTTCTACTTGCGAACGATCTCGAAACTTTGAATCAGATTTTACTGTGACTTTATTAAGAAAAGCAATCCATATGTATATGTTTTAAAGCGTGTAATTTATGATTGTTTCATATTTCTATAATAATACATCGTAATATAAATAAAGATATTAGTTACAACTTTGGTTTACTTACTTTATCACATGTGAAACGAAAATGAAAAACCTAACTGTATGCAAAAATTAAAAGAATGTTATGTTATACTTAAGAATAGTCATCATATCAAGAAATAGCAATAGTAGACATGTAACAATAGAAACATGTAACATTACATGTAGAGTAGTTGGCACAATTATCCATATACCACACATTCTAAACTTCTATTATATTCATTTGTCAGTTCCACTTAAGCAGTCAAATAGAATAGACGTGTATAAGAGTGCTCTCAAAGTAAACAATACAGGTGTCTGTGTGGCGGTGAGTGTAAGGCGGTTAATCGCCAACGATCGATAACATGGCTCGTGTAATCGAGCCAATTAAAATAACTGCCGACGGCGAAACATACATGATTAATAAAACCTCAAATAAACTAAACCAACATCAGGAAAATCAAGACCCGGAAAAACCAAGCGCAAGTGGGTGGAATAGTTCACACAACCCCTTAGAAAACGATAAACAAAGACGTGGCAATGAACAAAATAATAACTGGATAAACAATACACATAACAAAAAACGCAAAATAACTCCATTCCAAAGGGCAACTGAAACACAACAACGGTTGCAGGATATTCCATTCAGCAATACCTTTAGTTCGCTCCATGAAGAAGTGGACATGAATGCAGACATCGAAATTATATCTCGTGTCATTAAACCACCTCCAATCTACGTAGATACACAAATAATAGATCCCCTCATCGAATTTCTAAATCACACCGCAGGTACAGAAAACTACACCGTGAAGCAAACAAAGCTGGATCAGGTAAAAATACAAACCAACGCCCCCGAAATTTTCCGCAAAATAACACAAGCACTTCGACAAAAAAATGCAGCCTACCACACGTATCAGTTGAAAACAGAAAAAGCTATAAAGCAGTCATCAGAGGTCTGCATCCGAGAACTAATATTGCAAACATCAAAGCCGAACTTGCAGAATTAGGAGACGAGGTACGATCAGCAAATAACATGGTTAAATATGATACAAAGCAACCATTGCCGTTATTTTTAATAGAACTCGAACCCAGAAATAATAACAAGGATATTTTCAACATCAAAAAAATGTTAAACACTATAGTGAACACTGAACCACCTCGCCACAAAAAAGATATCCCGCAGTGTATTCGATGCCAGCAATACGGACACACAAAAAACTACTGTAACAGAACCCCAGCATGTGTAAAATGTGCACAAAATCACCTGTCATCCAATTGTCTGCTTATAGGTAAAGTAGATACAGTAAAATGTTGCAATTGCAATGGAAACCACCCTGCCAGTTACAAAGGCTGTGAAATTAGAAAGCAACTACAAAAAAAACTTTTTCCATCGCTACGACGCAGGACTTAGTCACAACAAAACTTATAATTAAATACCACAGAAGCTAATTTAGAACGTAATGCATACTTTACGCTAAATACTAATCACAAGAACACTAAACTCATTGACTCTCGAAGCTATGCACAAGCGACCTCCAATGCAGTATTACCAAACGAACTAGATCAAAATAACAATAACGACGCTACAGAAATAAAAGAACTCCTTAAACAATCTATCAAAAATTCAGAAATGTTAATGAAAATGATAATGGAACAAAACGCGATACTCAGGCAACAAACACAGCAAATAACAACAATGTTGCAACTAGTCACAAACACGTTAGCTCACAAGTAAAAATGGCAACTCTGAAAATAGCATTTTGGAATTCCAACGGCCTGCAACAAAGAATCATGGAAACAAGAACATTTTTATACAATAACAAAATTGATGTATTCCTTATCTCGGAGACGCACCTTACTACAAAAAATTACATAAAGATCCTATACTATACCATATACGACACCAAACACCCATCAGGGAAAGCACACGGAGGTACAGCGATTATAATAAAAAACGATATCAAGCATCATCTTCACAGTCAAATCAGCCAAGAACACATCCAAGCAACTACAATTACAGTGCAAACTGCTAGTAATTCATTTCAAATTTCAGCAATTTACGCACCACCGAGACATAGAGTGACTCCACAAAAATGGCAAGAATATTTTGAAACTCTAGGCGACAAATTTATCGCAGCGGGCGACTATAATGTCAAGCATATCATGTGGGATTCAAGAATCACCACGACCAGAGGTAAAACACTCGAATCGAGCATCAGAAATAACAATTATAGTATACTAACAGCAGGTAGACCAACACACTGGCCAACAGATATAAACAAAATCCCGGATGTACTTGATTTTGCAGTCGTAAAAGGGCTTAGCATGAACAGATTGAACATAACGCCCACTCTTGATCTTAGCTCCGACCATACGCCACTAATAATACAATACACTAGTAAACCAATATGCTATAGTGACCTAGTGTCACTCTGTAACAAAACGACCGATTGGGAGACGTTCAAGGTACTAGTTGAAAATTATGTTAACTGCAACATCCCGCTCAAAACACCTGAAGATATCGAACAAGCAGTAATATCGATAACAACAATTATACAAGAAGCAGCTAGGACAACTACCACCTTGAAACCAGAGTGCAGACAAAATAAAACAATCCCAGCAGATATCCTTGATAAAATTAAAGAAAAAAGGAAAGCAAAAGCGAAATGGCAGAAGCACAGAACCGCAGGAAATAGGAAGTACCTAAATAAAATAACAAAAGAAGTAAAAGACAGCATAAAAAGCTACAACAATAATGAATTCATCAAGTTTTTGGAATCACTCTCCGCACACGAAAACATTAATTATTCCCTCTGGAAGATCACAAATAAAATTAAAAAGACAGCAAAAACAGCTCTAGCAATTAGAAAAGTTGATGGATCATGGGCAAGAAGCAATAAAGAACAAGTTGAGGAATTTGCCAACTACCTCCACAATACATTTACACCACACAACGCTAACAATAGTAGCTCAGGTAATCACCTAGATGTAACTGCAAGAAACCCAGATACTAACAGTAACCCCATGGAGGAACACTATTCTATACCTGCCGCAACCGCTAAAGAGGTTTTTGACATCATAAAAAACATCAAAAACAGCAAATCACCAGGTGTTGACCTCATTAATGGGAAAATCTTAAAGCAGTTACTACCAAAAGCAATACGGCTAATCACTGTAATATACAATGCAATCCTAAGAATACAGTACCTTCCGTCTATGTGGAAACTAGCACAAATTACAATGCTGCCCAACCCCGGTAAAGATCCGCACCAAACTTCATCCTATAGACCAATATCGCTTCTTCCGATACTCTCCAAAATACTAGAGAAAATAATATGCAGTCGCCTTAAACCCGTGATACAAAAAGGGAAGCTAATACCAGACCATCAGTTTGGATTTAAAAACAAACATTCTACCATTGAACAGTCGCACAGGCTTGTCAATGAAATAATTGTAGCATTAGAGAAAAAACAGTATTGCACAGCACTTTTCATGGACATCGAAAAAGCATTTGATAAAGTGTGGTATGAAGGGCTTCTGCATGCTATAAGAATCCATTTTCCTAGACAAATTCACAACTTACTCGCATCATATCTAAAGGACCGAACCTTTGTCGTAAAAATTAAGGATACATATTCCGAGATCAAGGACATTAAAGCAGGGACACCCCAAGGAAGCGTTTTAGGACCTATATTGTATACAATCTACACAGCTGATATTCCTACCACTGACAAAAGCAAATTATTAACGTTTGCTGATGACACATCTGTACTGGTCATACATAGCGATCCAGAAGTAGCGATCACGTCACTACAGGAACACATTATAAAAATCGAAAAATGGCTTGCAGGTAAAAGAATAAAGGCAAATCCCAACAAATGCAGCCAAATCACATTTACCCTCTGTAAGAAAAAGCCATCGGATATCACACTAAATAATATGATTGTCCCTCAAACAAAAAGGGTAAAATATTTAGGGCTTCACTTGGACTCAAGACTTACATGGAAGCACCATATTAAGGCAATAACAAATAACATACGAATTAAAAGACGACAAATGTACTGGTTAATTAGTCAGAAATCTAAACTCAGCATAGAAAATAAATTAAAAATTTACAAAACAATTATAAAACCAATATGGACTTATGGAATACCACTATAGGGAACTGCCGCAATGAGTCATATAGCAAAACTAGAGTCACTACATTCAAAAATTCTGAGAACAGTAGTTAATGCACCGTGGTACTGTAGAAATGATGACATACGCAAGGACTTCAAAATCCCAACCGTCAAGGAGGAAATAAACACATATGCAAAGAAGCATAATGAGAGAATTTCAACACATCCTAACCAGCTAGCTGCAGAGATACGCACAACTTGTACCGTACGAAGGCTAAGAAAGATACATCCTGCTGACTTATGTTCATAAAACTGTAAAAAGAAACAATCATCCTGCGGAGACATTTCATTGGAAACTGTCACCCACGTGCTATGTGATCCATAACTCATTTAAGAATTTACCTAATGTCCAATGGACAAATTGTAAAGTATCAAAACAAACAAACAAAATTCATCTGTGTAATGTAAATCTCAATACAACTTTAATTCAGTTTACTTAAAAGCTGAATTCTTATAGATTATTATACTATGAGTAAGTTCTAACTAAGAATTACATTGAAAAAAAATATTGTCGGTAGATGTTAACAGTTCACAACAATTTTTTTATCAATTAGGTATTCCCTATGTTAAGCACTTTTCAAATTCGGTGCAACTAAAGTAAACTATTCTTACAAACAACGTTTGCTTTTATGGATCTACACTTCGCTGACCAGTTTACGAGTGAACGCTTTCTCGATTCATTCCGAACACATTTATAAACTAAATGATGTCGAGGAACGAGCAACGTATAAACGCTATAGCCTTACTTTCGCTGACACTTGGGTAGATTCGAGCTACAGTACGAAGGTAACTTGAAAACACTTTTACCAGGCGTGATGGAGTTTTTGCGCATTGCACGCGATCTCGTTCCACATACAACGATCACACTGGACACGCAAAGCAAAATAAATTTTACATACATAGGTAACCCTTGTGTAATTTAATACTATCGTAACACGATTTTAACACAACACTGTATGAAAGATGCAGACTCCCGCATATAGCATGAAACTTTGAACATTATTTTCGAACGACAGAGAAAGTAAAAATTCGTAATATTTGATTTAAAATTTTTCGTCATTGTAATAACTTTAAACGTTAATACTTGACTGAAACTTTCATTCTTAGTTTACATTCAACATTAAACTGTTATAAAAGACGTTGAATACAATTCTTGCTAATTTACTTTACTTTCAGCATTATGGGTCATTAAAATTATTAAAAATATTTAAAACATAAGTCTTTTTCCTTATTCATTGGCATGGAATATTAAATTGAAATATGAAATATCATATTGTACTACCTTATGGTATGTAATATATACTAAGATTTTGTCGAGTAACGTTTTTTTTAACAGTGTACAAATTTCCATGCTATGCAAGAGCTATTTATGTTACAGAGCAAATTCATCACGTCGACGATTTCTTTTTGCTAGTTGAAACGAAAATGAAATTTCAGGCTTGCGGTTACTCTACCGGGAGTCGAACGGTGACTAATGCCGCGAGGCGACTGTCCTACCATACCAGTTGCATGTGCATGCACCGGTGCATATAAGTCGTGCGATATTCACTACCCACTACACGTTATCCTACTCGCGAATACCTGGTTCTAACGCGAGTTTCTTTGTTTGCCTAACCCACAAGTCACGACTGACTGGTGACATTTACAAGACAGCCATTGATCGATATTCGTTACGCACTTCGTTGATCTTAATCGGTGCAGATGCAATTGACATCGTTTTGGTTAGAGTGTACAACATGGGTGACATCGTTCTTGCGAAAATTGCACCGGTAAATGCTGATGGTGGGATAATTAAGACAAATTACCGTATATGTTAATTACAGCAAGTGACTAATTAAAGTGCTGATGTTTTGTATAATTCTTATTATTGTCATTGTGAGCTTTGAGTTTATTTGCGTTGATGGTACACCGTTAAGTTTTTCACTGGGAAGCTGCAGAAAAGTATACACCAAGTAGATAATCATGTGCAAGCAACTTTCGTATAACGAGTAACGAAAATATACGAATGATAGTAATAAATGTGCAACTTATGTATATACTATTTAACTTTCTTTTAAATTTACATATGTATAGTTACTGCCATATTTTGATCAGAAAAATTTCTCCAATATGTTAATAAAATATTCACCACAAAACAACTAACAATAAGAATAGTTTTATTGTTACACTTGTGTTGTTTTAATCATTATGAAGGCGATACAGACCACGAGTGGGAAGTTGCCAGCTCGTTGTGTTAAGTTGCATTGTTAGTAAAACAACAATGAGGAACGTTTTATTGATGTTCCATATTTCTTAAAAAGGTCACTGGTAGTTGCCGAGTATTTCTCTACGTTTCTGTTACTAGTAACAGAAGTTACTGTTTGTCGTCTGTTTCCGTTTAAATCGGTAAAAATCGAAGAAAAATAAGAAACGCGTCAACACACCGCAACGAAAATACATACTTCTTCAGTGCTTACATTTTTTTGTTTAGTTAACAACACAGTATAGCCACAATGTCAACACAGCCGCATTATTAAAATATCTGGAATAACAAAGTGCTATAATGATCTAATTATTAAATATGAAATACAGAAAAATATAAAAAAATGTAGAAAATACAATTATTTATGAGTTTGTGTCAGCTTTTCATGTAATATGATTTATGCCCTACAGTAGATATTCTGCGACCGTATTTAATAAGTGTACAAAGCTTTTAATGTGTTATTTAACTGTTAATAAGTCGTTAGTGCTTCAATGCATTTATAAGTTGCATATTGATTGTATTCTAATGGCTTTTAAGGATTAATCAAATTCACACTTTTTATTTCATTTGTTTTTTTTATTACTGATAATAATAGATACTGTAATCGTTAGAAATAAGTCTTCCTCAGCCATCATTTGGAATTTACAATTAGAACAAAGGGATTGTCATACTTGTGTGTGGACAACTTTTTTCTAGGAATAAATGTAGTCTTGAAACCGAAACAAAACTCAAATATTCTTTTAATCGCATCTCTTCAATGTCGAAAAAATTTGATACAATTTGATGTTTGTTGGATATTATTTGGAATATACATCAACAAAAAGTTCTTCATTGGTGCTTCAGTAAGAACGCAGCTTTAGATCAATTGCTTTACACGTTTCAAGGTAGAAGCAGCCTGTTATAGTGGTGATATTGCACGAGAATTTAACATCGAAATTATTAGCATTAAAAATCATTCATATTCTGTATACTAAGCGAAACGTTATCATATATATACATTTCTCATTTTCTAATCTGCTACAGTTATTAAATAAAATTTAGTAAAGAATATATTTTTCCCATAATCGTGATATCTAGTTCCGTGTTGAAGTATTCTAAATGCCGCAAATGCGGGAATAGGTAGCGTGAAAGCAGCAGTTAGATGCGGTAGCTTGGGAATTTGCGAATCTGTATCTATGGTAGCGTATTCGATTGTAAAATTAACAATGTTGGACTCAGGAGAAGCGATATGCAAATATCTACAAGCGCTTACTCTAATCGGCATCCTCTGATCTTGCTACGCGTGTCGAAGCTGTACGTTCAGCTAACACGATATTATAAAGGAGACGTGTAATATGTGTACACTGTGTTTTGTGACACCATCCCTGTCCTCTCTTTTATTTTAATTCTATAGCGATAATTCTTTTTATGCTATTTCATTGAAAATGAATTTTTCGATCGTTATGAAACAAAAGATTGATTAAAAAAATCTCATGACAGCATTGATTTTAACTATCGGAAAACACCATTGTCATTGGTCTTTTAATCACAGGTTAAAATTGTGCAAGTAGACGTGTTCTGTAACAAGCAAGAGATCTTTTTTTCTGCGATTTATCATCACATTCGCCACATACAGATGAGTATAGTGTATAACACATGAGAATGACTTTATATTTTACTGAACATTGTCAAATCAGGAGTAAAATGTAAAATAGTCCATTGCCGCAATTCAACACCCACGGTTGATTTTTTCAAACTTTAAATGGATTTTTTCTTACTGATTCCAGTAACCTCTTTCAAATTTCAAAATAAAAATGTTGAATGATATTGTCACTAATTCTACCCTCCATTTACTAAACAGTAAGGTGTATTTGTTATGTGGGTATTTCTTTATTAGACCTTGTATGTGTATATTACTGAAGTGTTCTAGGGAATATCATGCATTTCAAAACTTGAATTTATTGCGATAAAGCAACAGATGAAAAGATAAATATCATAGTTAGCGTTCAAACACAATATAAATATATCCTACTGTTTGTTGCTGACAAGTCTCGTGGAACAGCAGCTATGGAAGAAGACAGTGTGTACCTAGAGATGTGTACCTTTGTTACGTCTTCTTCTCTTATTTTGTCATGCACCGAAACTGCAATCTAATTCGTAGATGTTAAGGCTTCGATCAATAATGAGAGTGCATGTGTCCTACCCTTATAATTGTATTAAGGGCGATGGATCTATAACCAATTAAACTCGCATTCTTTCCGCGTTACTCTTTCTCAGCAATAAACAGTATTTATATTTCTTATTTTGATAAGCACTTTACATATAACAGAATACAAGATGACCAAGACTGCACAATATTTTATAAAATGTACTTATTAACTCATTTGTATAATTATCATATTTCGTTGAAACCAAAACAGAGGATGTAAGTATTTACGTGATTCTACATACAAACTATATATCTACAATATTATGTTGCGTGGTAATAACTTGATAGAAAGCAGTGGGTATCTGTTTCTAATCTTTTGTCGGATTTATTAAGATGTCTGTGTCAAAGACTTCTAATGACTAGTCTTTCAGTATTATCCAACCCACGCCATTTTTATTTGCATTAATTATTGAACCGGTTTTCAAGAAGTTTTTCACTTGTGAGTTGTGGATATCTACATCTAGAAATTTCTTAAAACTTCTAGTGAAGTACTTCAAAATATTTATTGTTCCTTCAAAAGCAATATTATTACAGGAAAAAATATTGCTCTTATTGTTAGTTAATATAATTGTGAAAAAATCATAAACCGCTATTTCTTATACTTTATTTTGGAATTATTATGCTAAGTACGAAACAATGTATGGTGTGAAAACTTTTTCAATTACCGTTTAATCATTATACATATGTAATAAATGACATAGAATTACCTTCTTTAGATATTGTAGGGAAGGAAGAAAAGAAAACTAAGGCAGCGTTTTTTGGTCGTGTAGGTAGCAAATTCGAATAATGATCGTAACGATGGAAGACCACATATCCACTGTGGTAAGAATATTCGATACGCTAATTCGAATATAGAGGATCAGTGACTCCTCTTGATGACTCACTGAATCCTTTCGTGTACTTTCGTCCCACGCTGACTAAAGTGACGACCATTGGAGTAGTCCAATGAAGGCCGATGAGGAATAAACCATATTTTGGCATCTTTCATATTTTCAGTCTGTCTATCGAGCTACAATTATTTCTTACGCCAAACAGACATGAAAGAGGCGTACTGACACCGAAAGAAAGTTAAGTAAGTCGGAAAAAGGGCAAAGATTAGATCACAGTAGTAAAATAGTAGATTTTAGCGAAGATTCAGTGGTACCCATCCATAAGTCTGCTGTGCTAGTCATTCGAATTATTAGATATGCAAATATCGCTAATTATAAATAGGATTTGTAATCGACGACAAGCACTAGCAGAGAGGTGAGCCTTGCCGGATTACTTGATTTCTATTGATACTAACTAGACTTATTTGTAATAAAATTTATCATAATAAATTGAAGTAATTGAGATAATTGTGAAGAATTTAATATTATGTTATTTTGCGAGCTTAAATTTAGGGAGTCACAGTCAGAATCATAATTATATACAAAAATATGTTTCATTCAAACTAATTCAGTTCAAATGAACTGTACATACAGGGTGTTTAAAAATGTGAAGGATACTTGGCAGGAGGATTTTACACATCGAGACAATTAAGAAAGTTACTATGCAAAAATGTGGATTTCGTCTTATTTTTTAAATTAAAAGTAATTAAATTTTGCGATAGAAACGATTAAAACGTGGTGTTCCGCGCAAACGGTACAAACGAGTGACCCACTCATAGGAGGCGTTTAGTAAATACCCCAAATTCATATGCCAAGAAGGGAACTGCAACTAACAGTTTTCGCAATACTGTCCACTCCAAAAGAAAAATTAATTTGAAAAAAATATTCTATGTAACGTATAGTCTTCTTTAAATCACATATACAAAATTTTGTGTATCATCACAATTGGAGGATATTTAGATGGACTACCTTGTGTATTGAAAATTTTATCTAACTTCTGATTCTTATGTTTACGTTTATAACAATTCTTTTTGTACCAATAGTAATATTCGTTGTAATTATCTTTATAATACTACTGTAATTGATGGAAGATATGCCATAAATAAAACTAATACAAACTGCTATTCTTTAAAATCTACTAAAAATATAAACTTAAAACTGAAGTTTTGTAAATAAATAATGTTAATGATTTTACATTGTTTTACTAACTAATATCTAATGTTAACTGCTGAACTTTATTTTGTTCTTCATACATTAGTGTTTTTTATACTCAATGGGAACACCAATTTCGCATGAAAATTTTATTCGTAAAATTGAGTAAATTGGAATCATTTTACAGCGTGGAAGATCATTTGAAATGTATGCGCATTGATAATTTGTTATAGTTGTCTTTTTGTTAAGTTGAACATACTTTTGTATTTAGTATAGTACGTTCTAGTTAAACACGTATGTAAAAATCATGCCTTCAAACAGTGTGGTCTTATAAGTGAAACAAGTGTGGTCTTGAACTAAAGTAGACTTACAATGGACCATTCAATAGAAAAAATGAATTATTTGTTTTTGTCTCCTTTCCTATATTTAATAATATATAAAAATTTTGAAAAATCTAATATATTGCAAACACGTTGTAGTCTAAAATGTTTTATTGTCAAAAGCAAAGTGATTGGCAAAACGGTTAGATGTGGAATAGGTTCGTAGAATGAAATTTTAGAAATAAAAATTCGAAATATCACTCTAATAATACTCAATTTTGGTCTGGAATCAGTATCGTAACAATGGGAGAAGTGTTTTGGTCACTGACCTTCCAAATATTGATCTTCCACTGTTCTTCTGTTAGTTCACATTGCACCTGCGCCAGGGAGAGTGAAAAATATTGAATGTGAGAGAAATAAAGAGAAAGATCCGTCAGTTAATTCTTGATGTATCGCATAAATCTACACAGCTTCTGATGTAATAAATGGTCATTAACACGTTTGTTACCAGCACCGCATATACAGTGGCCCACGACAGTATTCGAACGCTATATTGCATATAAGGAACGTACCCTAACCTATAAGTCTGATTTTAATGAAAATTTGTATGCATGTAACGCATACTGGGCTGCGTATAAAACTATTTTTTTGGTGACAAGAACTGTTCTTGAGAGGATAAAGTTAGGCCCCGAAAATTCATCATCTTTTTATTTTTCTAATACAATCTTTTCTGGGATTTTATTTCACAATAGAGTAATAGAAACTAAAGAGTACTAAAAGCTTAACATTTTTTGTAGAAAATTTTTTGCTATATCTCGCATCACTGCGAAGTTATAAAGAAACTGAAAGTTATTGCAAACTCTCTAATCGTATCAAATCAGCTGAAATAAACCTTTACAGTGTCATTTTTTGTTTGATTTTTCAAGCACAGCTTCACAATGGTGCGAAATAGAGTAAAACTGTTCATATAAAGAAATGTTTAGCTCTTACTCTACTATTCTATTGCAAAAAGCGTCCTAAGAAAAATTACATTAAAAAATAAAAAAGTTAAAACATTTGAGACTTGATTTAACCTTCCTAAACAAGTTTTCTGTGAACAAACAAATTGCTCCATATATTACTACAAACTTCGAATAAAGTCAGACTTACAGGTAAAGCGAATTTCTTTATTATAAAGCGTTCGAATACCTTCGTGAGCCACTCTATGTGATATCTTGATTCTTATATCTGAACCCAGCACTATATATAAAATATATTCTTGAAAAACTCATGCCAGTTGCAGTCATATTATAAAAAAATTATTCTGGACTCTGATTAAGATTTTCTTTTCAGTCTCTGGTAACGAACGTGTTAAAATATATTCATGATTCGTATCGTGTTAAATGAAAAAAATTTAATAATTCGATCAAAATAATCCGATAAACAACTAGTAACCAGGTGTAATTTAATATAGAGATTCAATTCTCACTTCTAACGAAGTTTCGTAAGATTATCTTACAATGCAGAATATTATTCTATAATCATACAATTTACCATAACTTATCACTTGATCGTTGAATTATTACAAAATCACCGGGGATAGTATCGTGTTATACGAGTTAAACTTTTCTAACAAGATAACTTATTAGTATACCGTGTAGTATAATAAGAATCATCTAGTTTCCTTTGTATAATGCCACACGTATTTTTACATGTGTTACAATACATTAAAGTTGCAACCAACGAACGGTATAGTTCTTCGCGTATTTAAACTGCTACGAATGCGCCGCCTTGTACATTTTTAGTTGTGTGACTTTATGTACCTGGCGAATAAACCAAACCGCCGTACAATACTGAACATTTACTCTAAGATATTTTCGTGCGCTGACTCAAGGAAATTGAACATTTCAGGTGCTTCTATTGGAAAATTCAGTTACTTATAATTTTAAAAATAGGTTTTAATTGACAATTTTATATCTAATCATTTTTCATTACCTTGATGCGTGGAATAGTATGCGTGGAAGTATTTCTTATATATTTTGTAACACCCTGAAATGAAGATAACGTGTTGGATAATGTCAATCAGATTTCCATAGACAAATGGTGAGACAGAAAATATGTTTAAATAATGACGTAACTGTATTTTGTATCTAATGTTACCGTACTTTTACCATTGTTGGATTGTACTTATTCGAGAAGATCGCTTGCCCCCAGAGTCGGGTGACTTTTGTAATAGCGTTTACTCCAGACTAGTTAAATCTAGGTTATTTACTAACAAGGGAAATTATTGTAGGGATTATTTTAGGTAAATCCCACGTGGATGGTTTAAAGGTACGAGAAGGGATGAAAACTCAGTTTGTGAATAAGTAATGGTGGTTTATTAATAATAAAAATAACGCACAATTTCATATAAAACTCTCTCTATTCACTACGTCCTCTAGCTCTCGACTCTCTTTCTCGACTCTGCCACGAAAGCTTTTCACGCATTCTTTACTCTCGCACGCATTCATTCTTTCTCATTGTGTCTCTCTGTTTTTCTCACTCATCCCAGCCATTCGTAGAACCCAATCAGTCATGTTCACCCGAAACCTTGCGCGACCACACACACCCTTCGTCCCACGTCAACCCAATCTCTCTGTCCCAAACACTTCTCATTCGCGCCTCAGTCAATCTTATCTACAGTGATTCGCAATAATATTCGGACACCGTGCTACTCGGGAAATTATTGCTCTTTTTAATTGTTTATAATAGTATTATTGTATTGATTGTTTTCTAATATAATAAAATACTTATTATAGTTAGTAGAAACATCAATTTTATTTACTTATTGCACAGTTTGTTAGCGTCCACGTGTTTTGCAGGCGGCCAAGGGTCGCAGGCGACGCATTGTCGCCGCTGTAAGATTTACGATTGGGACTTAGGCCGCGCGTGGCTAGGGAAAGTACCCTTAGCGCACGAGATTTTCCAGACATCGTCCCCCGATGTCTGGCGCCCTAGAGCCGTATAGCTTCATTGTTTACAAAGTCGAAAACCAGGCGATGACTGGCGACCACGTTGGGTCCCCGAGCCATCGCCTGTTGATAATAAGCTACAGAGTTTAGAGTGAGATAGCAAGCAGCCCGAAGTTGCGTTGCTAAAAGAATAGGATCTCTGCTGTGGAGGATCTGGCCACGGAGTAGGGAAGGCAAGGGTGCCTTCTGGTAAGAGGACTGTGTTGAACTTCACGGCACTTACCCCAGAACCACAAAACAGCTAAGACCTCAATAAATTTCTAACATCAGAAGTGGGATACGTTGAATTTGATTAAACTCACGTTCGCAATGGAGAGTGCACCGAGTACGTCTGTTTCGCCATCACTTGACGAGCTTTTTCGCCGTTTTATGGAAACGGTCGCGTCCGACGCGATACCGACCACCACATCCGCGACGGGTGATAAAGTGATCGCGGATGCTATACCGGATTTTAGTGGTACCGATCTCGGGGAAGACGCGAATCAGTGGTGTGCTATTGTTGAAAAGATTA
Organism: Eucera pruinosa; assembly: GCA_028830335.1. NCBI lineage: Eukaryota > Metazoa > Arthropoda > Insecta > Hymenoptera > Apidae > Eucera > Eucera pruinosa. The sequence goes on along the minus strand of JAMYCR010000006.1, from coordinate 1,710,971 downwards.
CGGAAAAACTTCCTATTTCGCAAAGACTAAGTTTGGCCACCCATGCTTTGACTGGTGCTGCCAAAAAATGGTACAAAGGATGGGAAGGTAATCCGAGAACGTGGACAACGTTCCGTGAGGACTTGTGTTCAGTGTTTGTGCCTGAAGACCGACTGTGTGAAAGACTATCGCGTGCGGTGAATTATACCAGCGATTCTGCAATTTCATATTCCGAATACGCTCGAAATAAACTGAAATTCTATGGACAGACGCAAATCGCTTTTAAACCTCACGAATTGGTTAGCCTTGTTATAGGCCACGTGACTGATCTTGGCGTGCGCCAATCACTTATGAACGCGCGTTATGAGACAACCGCGGATTTACTCAGTGGTATCTCAAATTTTGTGAAAGTGCCGCCAAAGGAGAAGAACAGTGAAAGTAAAAATACTGTGTATAAGCATCGCGATCAAATTCCGCGAAAACGTTGCTATCAGTGCCACGAAATGGGACATTTACAACATGAGTGTCCGAGGAAACGAAAAGCAGAGGGCTCGCCGAAAGATCCTGCTAAAAAACCCAATGTACCAACGTGCACCTTTTGCACTAAAAGAGGACATGAGGAAGCCAATTGCTGGGCAAAGCGAGCGCGGCGTGATGGACAGGAGCACAGAAGATCCGACGCAAAACCCAGTCGGCTACAAACAAACGTCTGCTTTTCGGTGGACCATAAATTGACGCCGATACTTTTGCGTGGTACCCTCGTAAAAGAGAGCCTTATTGACAGCGGTGCGACGTGCTCATTGGTCAAGGAAGCAGTAGCGAAACGAGCGAACTGCAACATTAACCCGTTCGCTACAACCATTAAAGGCATCTCCGACTCCACCGCCACCACCATCATCAGTACTATGGCGGTAATACAGACGGAAGGATTGGCGAAGGAGCTGGACTTATTCGTCGTACCGGATTCCTCTATCCCATACGGACTCATCGTGGGAAAAAACGTCCTGTCCGGCGGGGGAGTGCAGATGGTCACCGACACGGATGGGTCGACGAGCTACAGCGTGTCGCCGCGAGCCGAGAAGAGGAAAAGCCCGACGGAGACCCCACTTGCTTCGCACTGGATAACTTAAGCGATGAGCATAGGGAGAAACTAACGCATTTGCTTGACCGCTACAAGCAAATGTTAGCGACGGGAAGCCGAGTACGAAGGGTGAGCACGGGACAAATGAAAATCCAGACGAAGGGCGACCACGTGGTAAGCTATCGTCCGTATAGATTGTCGTTTTCGGAGCGTGAAAAAGTACGTACGATAATTTCCGAGTTATTAGAAAATAATATTATTCGCGAAAGTACTTCCCCATACGCAAGCCCTATTATTTTAGTTAAAAAGAAAAATGGGGAAGACCGCATGTACGTGGACTTTCGAGCGCTTAATAGAGTCACGATAAAAGAGCCCTATCCACTACCCTTGATTGAGGATCAATTAGATCGTTTGGGTAAAAGCAAGTACTTTACCACGCTCGACATGACATCCGGGTTTTACCAAATTCCGATAGCAGAATGTTCCATACACAAAACCGCGTTTGTAACGCCCGACGGTCATTACGAATTTCTACGCATGCCGTTTGGTTTATCTAATGCGCCCGCCGTGTTCCAGCGTATTATCAACGACGCGTTAGGACCTTTAAAACATAAAATAGCAATAGTATACATAGACGATATACTAATTCCGTCGGATACCGTTCAAGAGGGAATCGAGCGTTTGGAGCAGGTCCTGATAGCGCTCGATAAAGCGGGGTTCTCCTTGAATCTCAAGAAATGTTGTTTCTTCAAAACAGAAATTGAGTATTTGGGCAGAGAAGTGTCAGCCAAGGGTATCAGCCCCGGAGCGGGAAAAGTAAGAGCGTTGTTTGGGGCGCCCGTACCTGGTAATGTAAAACAGGTTTGGCAATTCATGGGCCTCGCGAGTTATTTTAGAAAATTCATTCCCGAATTTGCAGTTCGAACAGCTTGCATAACGAAATTAACGAAGCAAGGAGAGCCTTGGCATTGGGGAGTGCAACAGGAGGAGGCACGGAAGTATATTCTGGAGAAATTGAGCTCGAAGCCACTTTTAATCGTTTTTGACCCGCAAAGAGAAACCGAATTGCACACGGACGCCAGTTCGCTGGGTTACGGCGCAATTTTGTTTCAGAAGGTGGACGGGGACTTGAGGGTCGTGTCTTATTTCAGCAGGCGCACGACGCCCGAAGAGTCGCGTTATCACTCTTATGAGTTAGAGACATTGGCGATCGTAAATGCGCTGAAATATTTCCGCGCCTACCTCCTCGGTATTAAGTTCAAACTAATTACAGACTGCAATGCTATAAAGGCCACCAATAACAAAAAAGATTTAATACCAAGGGTAGCTAGATGGTGGATCTTTTTACAAGACTTCAATTTTGAATTAGAATATCCGAAGGGCAAATGCATAGAACACGTCGACTACTTGAGCCGAGACCCCCCAAAAGATTACCGCGTAGATTTCATTTGTGAGGGCTCTTGGTTAGAGGTAGCCCAAAGAAACGATGAGGAAACAAAAGATATTATAGCGAAATTAGATTTAGGCCATAGTATAGCCTCCGACTTCGAATTGAGGGGAACAATCCTGTGTAGAAAGATAAAGAAGGATACAGGACGCGTAGTGTATCGTAGTTTTGTTCCTAAGGGAAGTAGTCTGGGTCTGCTGCGCCTTTATCATGACGAAAATTGTCACGTTGGGTATGATAAAGCCTACGATCGCGTATCACAGAAGTATTGGTTCCCGAGAATGCGAATGTTCGTCAAAAAATATATTAATCACTGCATTACTTGTATTGTTTCGAAACGACACGCAGGGCCGAATCAGGGATACCTGCACTCTATTCCGAAAAAATCTATACCATTCCATACAATACATTGCGACTGCGTCGGCCCGTTCGAAACTAGTAAGGAGGGTTTTCAACACATTTTATTAATAGTAGATGCATTTACAAAATACTTACAATTAATTCCATTACAAACCTTGAGTGGTGCTGAAACATTACAAATATTCAAAGAACGCATTACGTTATTCGGCTTACCGCGGGTAATAATTTTTGACAGGGGTACCAACTTCACATACAGGCCACTAAAACTATTCATAGAAAAATACGGTTGCGAAGTTCATTATGTCGCAGCGGGAGCTCCGCGAGCGAATGGCCAGGCCGAGCGGTACGTCGCGACCGTCACAAACCTTTTGACCGCGGAAACAAAAAAGGGAACAGAATGGCCGAGCAAACTGGCTAAGCTAATGCTGGCCCTAAATACCACCATTCAAAAATCAACGGGTTTCTCGCCTAGTAGACTATTGTTTGGGCTAGAACAGGGCTCGGGAAACGTGATGCGAGCGGAAGAAAGTTTACCGTCAACGAACGAGGAAATTGATTTAGTACATGATAGAGACGCAGCGGCCAAACGATTGGAGGAAAATGCAGCCAAACAAGAAGTTAGGTTTAATAGAACGCGTAGAGATAACGTTATTTTCAAAGAGGGCGATACCGTATTTACAAAACCGGCCAATGATAGGAGAGCAAAATTAGCTGCTAAGTACGTCGGCCCTTTCACAATTTCAAAAGTACTTATAAACGATCGTTCCGAAATTGTAGGGAAAACAGGAAGACCCCAAATAGTGCCCAAAGATCGTCTGAGTGAATAAACGATACACTAAATTATGTAAAAATTTGATGTCGCAAAAATATTCGGACAGTGAACAAATTATATTAATTTCATATAAAATATGTATCTTTTTTAACCATATTGTCATAATATTAATATTTTCTCGGTTAGCCCTTTTGTTTTATTACTTCATATAATCGCTTAGGCATATTACATATAATTTTTTTTAAATATTCCTGTGGAATACGTTTCCATTTTTCTAACAAACGTTCCTTCAATTCTGTTATTGTTCTTATAGGTGTTGTACGAATGTTACGATCCAATTGATCCCATAAATTCTCAATCGGATTTAAATCCGGCGATTGAGAAGGAGGGTGCAACACTTTGGGACACTTGTATAATAAATATTCCTGCACAATTCTTGATTTGTGTTTAGGGTCATTGTCTTGATAAAATTTAAATGTATCACGTATGCCCATATTATTAGCACTTTTGATTAAATTTGTTTTTAAAATGTCCAAATACTTATTTTTGTCCATAACACCGTCAATAAAAATTAGTTCACCTACACCTACAGTCGAGATACAACCTCATACAATTACATTTGCACCTCCATGTTTCACTGTCGGTTTCAAATTCTTAATTTTCAATTCTTCATTTACTTTACGCCACATCATTTTGCGTCCGTCAGATTCATGAAAATTAAATTTGCTTTCGTCTGCAAATATTACATCGTTCCACCACGATTGATCTTTACAGACATATTCTTTAGCAAAGTTAAGTCTTTTTTTTCAACCCTGTCGTTGAAACCATGGCTTTGCAATACTCGTTGCACTGTGTCCGGATGCACTTTCTTCCCAGATTCTTCAAACAATTCCCTTACTAATTTTGAAGCACTTTGTCTGGGATCTTCCTTTATTTTCCTTATCTTGCGTTGATCGCGAGAATCTAGTAATTTTGGACGACCCTTTTGAGCGATGAAATCGATTCGATCCTCACGAATATATCGATGTACAATATCCGCAACAGTATTCTTGCTTATATTTAATAATTTGGCTGTTTCTCGGTATGATTTTCTCTTTTCCTTGTGAAAAATAACGAGTTGTCGGATTTCAAAAGACGTATTTTCTCCTTTCCGTCCCATTTTCACAAATAAAACGTGTGCTATCACCGGAGTTATTTGCAGCACTGAGTCTCCGCGACACATTAGACGTTATGTTTACAAACAATATGTACTAGCGGCGTAGCCGATGTAGCACAATAACTTATTCCTGCAGCTAAACTATGGTGTCCGAATATTTTTCCGACATCTAAGTTTTACATAATATAGTGTATCATTTATTATGCAAAAAACTGTGTGCAATAAATAAATACAATTGATGTTTCTTCTAACTATAATAAGTACTTTACTATATTAGAAAACAATCAATTCAATAATACTATTATAAACAATTAAATAGACCGATAATTTTCCGAGTAGCACGGTGTCCGAAAATTAATGCGAGTCACTGTAAATACAATACCGTTCGCTCAGCAATCGCTCTAGTCCAGAAACCATTCACACGACATTCTGTCTCCCACATTATTGATTCCGAAAATTCCAAATATTCTGAAACTCGGTACACAATAACTTCTCTTGTAAGTAAAAATCTATCTAGCGACCACCTCAAATCAACCGCGACCGTTGCTTATTGTTAGATCTGGGGGAACAGTTCCAAAGACAGAAGATCATACCCACGTCATAAACGTTTGATAGGCGTCTTGGTTACGTAGTTCTGACTCTATTTTAAGGGGGTAGTCCCAACACGTGACGTCACAGATTTCGTAGGCATGGTAGATTTCGTTACAGTAAGATCATTTTCTACAAGCATGTGGCTGCCTGACGAATACGAGGCGGAGCCACTATCGTTTTCCTTCACGAAAGCGTAGAGTAATTCACAGCTGTTTATTGTGCGTCATCGGAGCAAGGGGAGAAATCGTCAAGAGGCAGCAGCGTTGCCAAGAATCATAGACAGGGTTGCCGCATTGCCGCCGTGACAATTCAACGCAACGATACCATGAGAGTGCTTTGCGGTCCGAGAATGAAATCCGTGTGAAATATTTTGGTCGCTAGTTCGCGCCCCGCACAAGTTAGAAAGTATAGCCGGATAAGGGGGTCAAAACTGCCCTTGAACCAAATTAGACTTTTGATGTACCATTTGATAACTTAGCCAAAGAAAAGCTTTCACACCAAGTTTCAACCCTCTATCTCGATCTGGGGGGTAGTAATGGGGATGAAATGAAATATCAGTTTTTGCCATATTTGACCCATTTAATGGCAAGCAAAAATTCTGAGAAAAATCTGACATATTAGAAATATGGTGATATATGTTAGAGAATTTTTTCGGATTTTTTTATTGCAAAGTTTAGGTGTACAAAATGGAAAACCCTAAAAGAATCTGAAAAATGCAGATTTCGTAGTGATGTTGTAAGAACACTACTTTTATATTTTTACGATAACAACATATTATTATATCTATTGTCCCCAATATCTTCAGATTTTTTGGAATTGTGCGTTGTAGTTAAAAAAATTAAAAATCAATTTTGCCGAGGTATTTCGCGCGAAAATGCATTCCATACTTTATATTCTTATGTTTTTCATGCAGTGAATACCATACGTGATTTTTAATAGTTCTACATCTGGAAGAATAATATATAGATAACAAAAATAATAGATTCAGTCAACTGACACTATATCCCCACAGTGTATCTTAAAATAGAAAAAACGATTTCACTGAATACATTGGCAGAGTGGTTTTGGGTTCTGCCTGTGAATCTTATATTGGTTATTTTGGTCGTGAGTTTGCGCCGCGCGATAGCTCATTCGAAAGGGGAGGCTTCAACGCAACGTGGTCAGGTAGTCTTGTGGTCAAATTATGTTGATATGTAGTAATATGATCGTTGTAAAGCGGAGCAGAAAGTGACAGCTTGACAGCCGTCGAATCTAAGCATTTTTTTGATACGGAGAGAATGATCTCCATGAAATGAATGCCTGACCACGTTGCGTTGAAGCCTCAGCTTTCGAATGAGCTATCGTTCGACTCAAAAGCATCTCATATAAGGACGAAAAGTTGTATTGTGTAAAGACATGCTTTCTCGGATGACTTCGCCATATTGACGATAAAACAGAGCAAAATACGTATCAAGTTTAGTTCAGCTGTTATGCACGAGGGGCGCCTAATGATAAAAACCAAATGAGAGATGGTTGCGAGTACAGCAGTAGCTCGATGTACCACTAAATTCAACTCTGCCTATACGTGTGTCGCCGGCGCTTTCCCTCTGTAAAAGATTACCACACGTTTTGCTTTGCGCTCGGCAAGCGGCATCGCGCCTCAATGAAGTGCTACACAGGTCCACGTGGTCAATGCCTGCGAGCCTTAAGGCGGTAGTTCCAGGCATGGCAGAGAGTTGACTTTACCGACAAAATGGGCCAAAAATATGGGTTTGCGCGAAACAACTTTTCGTCCTTATAAAGGAGAATTTGGTGTCGAAATATGTCTCATTCGAAAGGGGAGGGTTCAGCGCGGTTCGGTCAGGTAGTCTTGTGATCAAATTATGTTGATATGTAGTAATATAAGCGTTGTAATGTGGAGCAAAAATCGACGGCTTGATAGTCGTCGTATCTAAGCATTTTTTTGGTACGGAGAGAATGATCTGCATGAAATGAATACCTGACCGACACGCGCTGAAGCTTTTTCTTTCGAATGAACTATCGTTCGAATCAAAAGCTTCTCATATAACGACGAAAAGTTGTTTCGCGTAAAGGCATGCTTTCTCGGATGACGTCGCCATATTGACGATAAAACAGAGCAAAATACGTATCAAGTTTAGTTCAGCTGTTATGCACGAGGGGCGCCTAGTCATCCAGACAAAATGACAGTTGGCTGCGAGTATAGGAGTAGCTCCATGTACCACTACATTCAACCTCGCCTGTACGTGCGTCGTCGACGCTTTCTGCCTACAACAGATTGTTGCGCGTTTGTTTTACGCCCGGCAAGCGACACCGCGATATATTTATAGAAAAGCAAATCAAGCAGCGATGCCTTTTAGACGCAACTCAACGCAACGCGTCACGACACTCGCATAGGCGGAGTTCAATGTAGCTGTATCATCGTTTCCTTTTACATTTTGAAAAGTAATATGTATGGGAACATATACTGGAGAATATTTTCGGAATTTTTTCCTGCAAAACTTCGGTGTAACATATGAAAATATCTAGAGTAATCTGAAAAATGCAGATTTCGTAGTGAAGCTGTAAAAGTACTACTGTTATATTTTTATGGTAACAATATATTATTATAACTATTACCCCCAATTTTTTAGATTTATTGGAAAAGTGAACCGTAGTTATAAAAATCAAAAACCAATCTTTTTGATATTTTTCAAGCAAAAAAGCAATCTTCACTTTAAATTTATATATGTTCTTTATGCAGTGACAGCATTACGTGATTTTTAATATTTCTACATTCGGAAGAACAATATACACATATACAGCAGACTCTCGACTCTCCGGCCCCTGCGGGGCGAGATCTCGGCCGGATAAACAAATGGCCAGTTAATCTGGCAGCATGCTTTATAGATTGTTATGTTTATACCAAAACATTAATATTAAGTATATTGATAATGTTTAATATTTATACACACGTATGAACATACGGTACATATATACAATCGCACCATCTCAATATAATATAATGCTACGTAATATGTATGTAGTATTTGTTTAATTTCATCTTTCACAAAAAACTTGGTAATCTTTTCTGTTTCTTTTATTTCGTTTCTTTCGTTAATGTGATGTCACGCCACTTTCTCAAAAATGATATGTCAGTCGCTGATGAATCTTCTTCCTGTTCAAGATACTTCGTTGCACTTACAAGTGCAATCTTTCCTTTTGCTGACTCACTTTCTCATCTCTATCTATATTTTAAGAAGTGCGGAATACTGTACTCAGAGATTTAGCACGAATGGAAAAAAAATTAATATGAGGTTGCTTATTTAAACAATTACAAATACATGTGACAATAATTACGCAAGAAAGTGAATAATTACAAAATATTTCATATCAACAAAAATGTGGTCGGATGAAACGGAGGCCGGTTCAAATGGGGCTGGATAATCGGGAGTCTATTGTAAATAGAAGTTGTAAATTCAGTTAACTGAAACTATTTCACATATTTATATTTTAAAGTTGGAAAGATAATTTTAATGATTGGATTGGCAGCGTGACTACGTATTCAGACTGTAAACCCATACTTAACATTTTGGTCATAAGTTCGTTATTCATTTATTCGTAACTATACAATATGCCAATAAGTGGCAATAATTTCAAAATATGTTAAAGAAATTTTAAGAATATTTTACTCTGAAATATACGCACAGATAATTTCGGAGTACGTTTTATGCGATTGTCTCTCTAGCCACGGATTCTTCTACTTACGAGTATTACTTAGCATTTTCTAGATCCTTTAAATGTATCAAATGACACCACGCACCTGTACTTCAATCCAACCATATTTATTAACGATAAGTAATATTGAAATAGATTTCTTTTATTTGTTAGGTGTCAGCGAAGCTAAACGATTCTATAATTAACAAATCATATCAATAGTAAATCTATTGGTGGAAACTGATTTGTCATGCAGTTATGAATCAAAAGAAAAATGTGGTAAAAGAGAGATTAATTTGTGCGCGGAGCGAACTCACGACCAAAATAATTAGTATGGGATTTACAGTCAGACCCCATAACCACTCTGCCAATCTATTCACTGAAATTGTTCTTCCTATTTCAAGATATACTGGCGGTAAAAAGTGTTAGTTGACTGAATCTATTATTTTTGTTATCTATATGTTATTCTTCCTGATGTAGAACTATTAAAAATCACGTACGGTACTCACTGCATGAAAAACAAAAATTTACAGTAAGAATTGCTTTTTCGCGGGAAATACCTCGACAAAATTGATTTTTAATTTTTTTAACTACATCGCACAATTCCAAAAAGTCTGAAAGATATTGGGGACAAAAGTTATAATAATACGTTGTTATCGTAAAAATATAAAAGTAGTTCTCTTGCAACTTCACTACGAAATCTGCATTTTTCAGATTTTTTTAGCGTTTTTCATTTTGTACACCTAAAGTCTGCGATAAGAAAATCTGGAGAAATTCTTTAAACATATATCACTACATTTCCAATATTTCAGATTTTTCTCAGAATTTTTGCTTGCCATTAAGTAGGACAAACATGGCAAAAACTGATATTTCATTTCGTCCCCATTACTACCCCCTCAATCGAGATAGAGAATTGAAACTTGGTGTGAAAGCTTTTCTTTGGCTAAGTTATCAAATGGTACATCAAAAGTCTAACTTGGTTCAAGGGCACTTTTGACCCCTTTATCCGGCTGTACCTTTTAACTTGCGCGGGGCGCGAACGTGCGACAAAAATATTTCGTACGGATTTCATAGTCGGACCACCAACCGGTCTCATGCTATCGTTACGATGAATTGTCTCAGCGGCAATGCGGCAACGCTGTCTCCGATTCTTGGCAACGTTGCTGCCTTGGGACGATTTCACCCCTTGCCCCGCTGTCGCACAATAACCAGCTGTGAATTACTTTACGCATTTGTGAAAAAAATCGAAAGTGGCTCCGCCTCAGGCAGCTACATGCTTGTAGGTAATGATCTTTCTATAACGAAATCTACCATGCCTACGAAATCTGTGACGTCACGTGTTGGGACTACCCCCTTAAGGGGGTAGACGCACGGTAAAACAGAGTGTCGAGGTTACCGACAAAATCAGCCGAAAATATCGGTTTGCGAGTTTCAACTCTTCGTTCTTATATGAGCAGATTTTGTGTTGAACAATAGCTCATATGAATGGGGAGGCTTCAGTGAAGCGCGCTCTGGTCGTCATTTGATCCGGTTATGTTGATGCTCAATAATATGAGCGTAGAAATGTGGAGCAAAAATTTGCAACTTGACAGCACCCGAACCTAAGCAATTTTCGTATATAAAGAAAATGTTCTCAATGAAATGAGGACCAGAGCGCGCTGCGCTGAAGCCTCCCCTTTCAAATGATCTATCGTTCGACACAAAATCTTCTCATATAAGAACGAAAAGTCGAAACTCGCAAAAGCAAGCTTACCCGTGTGATTTCGCCATATTGCTGATGATACAGAGCAAAATGCGTGTGACCTTTAGTTCAACTGTTCTCCGCGAGGAGGCGCCTAATCGTAAAGACCAAATGAGAGTTGGCGCTACATAGCAGCAGCCCGATGTACTACTACACATTGAAGCCTGTCTGTACGTGTGTCGTCACGGTTTTCGCCTCTGAAATAGCTCACCCCTCGTTGTGTTTTGAGCCAGGCAAGCAGCACCGCCATATGTTTATACATAGAAAAGCGAAACGAACGGCGCTGCCTTGTAGACGCAACGCGTCCGTCGCACACTTATAGACACAGTGCAATGGAATTGTAAAATCATTTTTTTTACATTTTCAAAATTGATGTATGGTAATATATGTTGATGAATGTTTTCGCCTTTTTTTGCTGCAAAACTTAGGTGTAAAAAATGAAAAATCCTATAAAAATCTGGAAAATGCATATTTCGTAATGAAGTTGTAAGAGCACTATTTTTATACTTTTATCGTAATAACACACTATTATCGCCAATTTTTTGTTTGATTTTCTGAAAAAGTGCACCGTGGTTCAAAAAATCAAAAACCAAGTTTTTCAAGGTGTTTACCGTGAAAAAGCCACCGTTACTTCAAATTTTTATATGCCCCTTATGCAGTGAGTAACGCGCGTGATTTTTAATATTTCTACATTTGGAAGGAAAATACATAATTAGAAAAAGTTGTAGATTCACGAAGGAAGTTACCAAACTCAAAAATTCTGAAACTCGGTATACATGTAGTGTAGATCCCCAGTAACACAAATCTATTTTTCGTTGGTGTTAATTTTCACTTTCAGGGAGTGAAATCAGCTCCCATAGTTTTAGTTTTTTTTTTACCTTTTTGACTATAATTTTGTAATGATAACGGATAGGATAAAACTTTAACGGGATAGATTGATCAGTTTTTTATGTTCTACAACCCCACTGCAATAAAAGATATCCTCATAGTGCAATTTGTTTTGAATGCACAAATTCTCCGTTTTTTATTGCATAACGGTAAATGATAGAAATGGTTATATTATATACCAAAAAGTATTCATTGTGAACGATCTAACGAAATATAAAATAAAATCATTTTTTTGTTTACGTCGTTGTTAAAAACAATTAATTACCGTTATTCGTATATGCCTACGTTTTTGTTCTACTCATCACTCTGTTTGTATTTTTGACCATAAAGTAGGTGTGTTCTACCATATTTGAAGGTCTAGTATATATTCCATTCTGAAAAATGTGTTTAAAAAAATTGATTGCACGTGTATATAGAACTTTTTGCAACGCCTGTTCTCGAGTGATTATTCGGAACCATCATGATCAGGCTTTCCCTCTCAAACGGGCAAAAAGTTCTTCACCCATAATCAACATGTATGTATATGTATGTTCAGAAAATATTTGCATTAACTAACTAAATAAATATGTAGGAAATAAAGCAATGTTTGGTGTGTGGGAGAGGGTGATCGCGATAATCACTCGAGAATAGGCGTTTTGGAATATATTTCATGTACACGTATAATACAATTTTTTATATAAATTTTTAAGTATAGAATATATATTCGACCCGGAAGTATAATTGAAAATTCATATTTTGGGGTGAAAAATGCAAACAGAATGAAGAATCGACCAAAAATATAGCAAGATGCGTATAACGGTAATTAATTGATTTTAACGAAGACGCAAACAAAAAATTTATTTTATTTCATATTTCGTTAAATCGCTCAAAATGGAAACTTTTTAGTATATAATAATCATTTCTACAATTTACCGTTATGCACAAATACATATAATTTGTTTCTTTAAAACAAATTGAACGATAGAGATAACTTTTATTGCCGCAGGGTTGTGGATTATAAGAAAATTGAATAATTTATTCGTTTGACGTTTTGTCCTATCTCTAACCATTATGAAGTTATATTTAGAAAACTAAGAAATGCTACAACTTTGGGGATTGATTTCACCCCCTAAAAATGAAAATTAATACCGACGAGAAATATATTAGTATTACTGGGCCCTACAATACTTGAGCATCGTGTTTCAGAATTTTTGAGTTTGGTAACTTCCTTCATGAATCTACAACTTTTTATGGTTACGCATTTTCCTTCGGAATGTAGAAATATTAAAAATCACGTGCGGTACTCACTGCACAAGGGGCATATAAAAATTTGAAGGTCGCTTGAACGGTCGCTTTTTCACGGTAAACACCTTGAAAAACTTGACTTTTGATTTTTTGAATCACGGTGCACTTTTTCAGAAAATCAAACAAAAAATTAGGGATAATAGTGTGTTATTACGATAAAAGTATTAGAGTCGTGCTCTTACAACTTTACTACGAAATATGCATTTTTCAGATTTTTATAGGGTTCTTCATTTTTTACACCTAAGTTTTGCAGCAAAAGAAGGCGAAAACATTCATCAACATATATTACCATACATCACTTTTGAAAATGTAAAAAAAATGATTTTACAATTACATTGTACTCTGTCTATAAGTGTGCGGGGGACGCGTTGCGTCTACAAGACAGCGCCGTTCGTTTTGCTTTTCCATGCATAAACGTATGGCGGTGCCGCTTGCCGGGCTCAAAACAAATCGAGTGCCGAGCTATTGCAGAGGTGAAAAGCGTCGACGACACACATACAGACAGTCTTCAATGTATATAGTAGTACAGAGAGCTGCTACTACACTCGCGTCAACTCTCATTGGGTCTTTCCGATTAGGCGCCTCCTCACGGAGAACAGCTAAACTAAAGGTCACACATTTTTGCTCTGTATCATTCACAATATGGCGAAATCACACGGGAAAGCATGCTTTTGCGGGGTTCGATTTTTCGTTCTTATATGAGAAGATTTTGCGTCGAACGATAGCTCATTTGAAAGGGGAGGCTTCAACGCTGTGCGCTCTGGTCCTCATTTCATTGAGAACATTCTGTTTGTGTACGAAAATTGCTTAGATTCGGCGGCTGTCAAGCTGTACATTTTTGCTCTACATTACCACACTCATATTATTGAGCATCAACATAATCGGATCAAATGACGAGCAGAGCGCACTGCATTGAAGCTTTCTCTTTCGAAGGAGCCGTATTTCGACCCAAAATTGTCTTATATGAGGACGAAAAGTCGAACCCCGCAAACCCATATATTTGGTTCATTTTGCTGGTAACCTCAAAACTCTGTTTTACCGTGAGTCTACCCCCTTAAGGACTACCTAGCGCCAAGAATACACGTTTAATGTTCATATTGCATCCTTATTATTAGAGATCCTCCGTTCAACCAAGCAAGCGAGAAATATGACACGGTACGGGGTCTCATGTCACCTACTGGCGACCGCCGTATTAGTGGGGTAGCTCTAATGTAACCATAAAAATTAGTATTTTTTATTATTTCTTTACGAGGTTTGTGTTAATATATTGGTAAGATCTTTGTGATTGAAATAAAACCAAACGCACCATAACTTAAATGATATTTATTCATATATACAATCACAGATTCCGTGTGGCTTTTATTGGTCGCAAGCGACGCGCCGTACCTCAGGGGTTTCCCCCTCAATCGGCTTAGCCTGCCAGGTGTTGTAAGGCTCACACTTCCTTGCGAAAACCTGCGAAGGGTTCGGCAGGTGTAGGTGTTCTACCGACCTCAGACTTGGAAAAACCCTGCCCTCTACCGTGAAGTGTCATTGGACAAGTTGGATTTACCCTTTGCAGGGAGGCGGCTCGTTTAGTCAACCCTGGACGTCGCGAGCGACGCCCAGAGCTGTCCAGCGGGGACCACGAGGAGGTAGAACCGCCGGCTTTCGCCCGATCCCGTGCAGGTCGGCTTGGGTTTTGTCCTTCGCCATTACGCCCCACGGCAACAGCGCTAAAGCACCGCCTGCTCGTGCCATCGGGGCTTCATATATACAATCACAATTGCCATCAAACCGATGGAAATCTTATTTATGTTTAATAACAGGACAAGGATTTTAATAGAAATTCTGTTACGCGCTGTACACCGCGGAACCAGCCCCCTCAATAAATTCCATCTGATCAGTTATTCGGCTCCAGCTGCATTCCGAAAAAACCGCAAGAATAATCTTAGGAACACTTAAAGAAACTAAACAACTCCCTTAATAAAATTCTACGAGGGGCTTGCGGTCTGCACAAAAGGTAACATTTGGCGTGCAATCCGCTAGCACGTTTATGACACGCAGGCTGACACAGCTGTTTTTGAGGACCGTTTTATATTTTAATCTTGTATATTGCACACCTTCGAGTTTCCTACCGCTTCGACAGCTAATTGCATATCATAAACGTGAATTTCCAAAAGGCCACGAGCCTCGACCCAGAGACCATCGGCCAGGTCTGGTCTCGCGACCCAAGCCCGGCGGAAATTCCGCAATGTTGCCAAAAGTAAAGGATCAACCTTATGCCACCTCCACGCGACACCCCCTAGTCCTCACGGACGGCGCTTCGGGCGCACGGAATAGGTCGGTTTCAAAAAATTAAATACCTCATTGGTCAACTCGTCACCGCCAATCAAGAAAACACAAAATTTATCTAACGCCCAAGGTATCCACCCTCTGGAAGCTCTTGGGGAGGTGAGAAGACAGCTGGTTCCGAGTGTTCGAGCTAGTCGCTTGGATGAGGTTTATGACAGGGCTTAGAAACCCCTCATGTTTAAAAATTCCTTAATATAGTTTTCTACCATCTGGAGGACACTCGCCCGATGGTACGGTCCGGCATTGTTCACAGAATGTATATAGGTTTAGTTAATTCCGCATATTTCACGTCCTTTTCTTAATCGCAATTACCCTGTTGTAAACGTTCAAGGCTCGAGCAGTCAACTACGATCCTCGGTCACCTAACGGTTTCCACGCTCGATGCAGGGGTAAGAAAACCGATTCAGGTGTTGACCAGATGTGCCGTCCATCTCCGCCGCGTTCTAGCGCTTCGCCCCCTCTCTCCCTTGGAAATTACCGCGATATTCCTGCCTAAAGAAACGCGCTAAGGGCGTAAGGGAAGGGGTGGCCAGATTTAGTTAGGCTCGCTGATTGGATCTTTCCAAAATTTGGAAAGAGCCAATCAGCGGGTAGTTGCAATTCAAAGGGAGAGCTGGGGGAGATACGCGGGGAAATGGAGCAAGGAGTCTTGTCCACACCACCGAAAGGAACACGTCAGCAACGCCATATATGCTAGAAGCCCAAGAACTTTTCGTTGTTCATTCCCTCGAACGTGAGGGTGGTACTTCGAGCAAAAATACGAATAGTCGGCACATACGTGCAAGCACCCAACCAAGACTCGAACGATCATCAGATCAACCACGAGTAGTAACACCGAGTCAGTCTAAAACTATCCGCACCAAGAAAAACATCTCTTAAAAAGTCTCCGGAGTAGCCGTTCTCACGAGAGGTAGAAACCGTGAAGTCCACCTGGTACTTCGTCAGCCATACACACACCACATACACATAAATCCAATCACTCACTCATCATCATAATAGTCATGTCGTGTTAAGGTATAAAATATATAGTGTTTTGTTAGAATCTAACTAGTCCATCACTGATTCCCCACTTTCATCAATAAATACTCCTTGTCTCCGTAATAAGTCGCGAGGAGAGCTAAACATCGCACGGTGCGATTCAGTCGAAGCCGAGATTTACGACCTTAGCTTGTATGCTGGCACTGACCGCATACTCATCGCGGGTGCGCGGCTTAACAAATTCAATTACCAACTTCCAGTTTAATACATCTTCATGACTAATAGAATGAATTAGAAAATAAACATTATTTTGTATTTAAAAAAGAGGCAACTATAACTAAAATATGAGGAAAATTAACCTCACACTCAAAATTGTACAAAATATGAAAAAAACCTATAACCACATGATAATACACAAACATTATGTACAAAATTAATTGTAACACTTGCTATGATATCTCCCACTATTTGTACCTTGTAATTATATTAATGAGTAAATGGGGTTCAAATTACATTGTATTTTATGTCAGTTTAATCAAACAAATCTAATCAGTATGTTACACAAAATTTCTTAATAGCATGTTCTCTACGCGTTAATAGTTTGAAAGCGGTATCAAACTTCAAACATTTATTATGTTAAACCTGCATTGGCTTTCGTAAATAGCAATGGACTCTACTCCATCTTATTTAATGTTTTAGTTTTAATTTCACTGGCCTATATGTTATTATTCTGACTAACAAACAAAGAAGGATATTTGGAACTTTTGCAAATTAAAGTGGTTGATTTGCGTCATGGTGTGCTATGTAAAATACATACAAACAAGAGGTTTGGGTAAAACGGTGCATTGTTGCATTCTACGGTAGCGGTCCGGGAAAGAACACTTAAGGTGATCATTTGGAGACACATGAATCGACCTAGGGGCTCGATTCTTGATACTTAGATTTAAATCCTGTTAATTTGTACTTCTGGAAATTCTGTATACAGAGAAATTAGTATATATACACGAAATTGAAAAACAGAAATGGATTTTGTTTACAAGAAAACAGTGTCCACATGAAAAAATTGAGGGCTGTGTGGACTTCTTAGATATAAAAAATATCCAATAAAAAAAGTATATGTCAAAATATTATTTCGAAAGTTGCGTTCTCCATGAGCTTCATCCAGAGTGATAATTAACAGTTGGAAAACGTTCTTTGTGTGAACTGGAAACGATATCTTCTTGATGCCGTTTATAAGAAAAGAAACAATCATACGCTCATCGCAAGACTATATTCTACAGATCATTACTAAAACAGATGATTGCAAATATTAAAATGCGTACAAACGTGTAGCTTTTCTAAATTTGCAAGAAAATGTTACAATTTTACAATATGTAGTTTCATTTTGAAAGTATGCTATTATTTTGCTATCTTTATTTAAAGAAGAAAACGTAGTTCCAGTTTGTTAGTACACATTACTATGACAAGTATCCTATTTAACAAAAAATTAGAGAATTTTGTATATGTTGTGAGACATACAACTGAAACTACTTTGATAACTTTGTAAATAATAATTTAAACGAAGTCGATTCAAGTAAACGTTATATGGTGCGGGGAGAGATACATAGTATACTTTTTAATTTATTCCTATATTTTTTAAAATCCGGCTCAATTTTTCAAGCAGAAATCTATTATTGGCAGATGACCTTGTACTAACAATTGATGACCCAATCAATTTACAAGAAAAAGGGAACACATTCTTTAAATATTGCCAAATAAACAAGCTGCAAGTATACTCTACTAAAACAAAGATACTAATATGTAGAAAGCCAGGCAAGCAAAAAGTACAAAGAAAATTAAATATTGAGGAAAAGAAATGGAGAAACTTAAATCCTATACGTACCTAGGAGTTCTGTTTACTCAATCAGGGTGATTTAATGAATCCACGAAACATTAAGTAAAATAGCAAAAGGTATAATATGGAAACTATTGACATTAGCTGGAAACAACAGATGAGAAGCTCAAACTAAGTTGTTCCAGTTGGTAACAATAGTTACATTAATGTAATGCTTAGGTATATGGCGGAGATCAAATGAATGCAACTGAAGAAGTTCATATAAACTTTCTAAAAATATTGTTTTCGGTTCTCAAATACATGCCGGGTTATAACCCAAGATTAGAAACACGACTAACCAGCCTTGGAAAAGAAGTGGTCGAAAGAATATTAAATTATTCGAAAAAAAATCATAAGCATGCGAGAAAAGTGCTTTTCGAGACGCTGTTACTGTACTTTGATAGAACTAGATCAAAGCCAGACTAACAAAACCAGAAATTGGCACACCCCTTTTAGAGGAATACTAATACAGTACTGTTTTAAAGAGTTAACGTACACAAACGCCACAAAATAATTATTAGAAAGAACACAACGCGAAATATTAAATAAAACTTACGAACATTTCTTCACTGAAGATGTATGAAGAATTAAGGTATCTACCTTAAATCCCTTGTATAAGGAGTTGAAAAATCTAGATCAAGAATGAAACGCGACGTGCCTAAACTTAAACATACTGCTACTATTTACAGGAACAATGGTCCAACTAAGGCTCTCAAGTAGACTAGGATGGACGATAAAAGCCAAAACACTGCACGTTACTTTTACAACAACCTAGTCTGCAAATTATGTAATATCAGCGAGCGAGAAACAGTGGAACACATACTCATAAAATTCCCACGACACAATCAATGCGGGGCATAGTTCTTGGAAAACAAAAGCTTAATCAGTATTCTGCCATCTCACAAGGAAAGTTGATTAAAGATATATTTTCAACTATAAAATCTTGTATAAGATTAACATCTCTGTAGCTAGAGAACTAAGAATGTAGAGAAAACTAATTGTAAAGGCATGCAGTTCTTATGTAATGATTATACCAGGTGTGTAGACGTTCGAAACGAAAAAACTTAAATTTATATTTCCGGCCCTTTAACCGCTGTCCGTCGTTAGAAAATATTTTCAACTGTATGTCGGTGGGGGGCAGAAGTGTTTCGCAGCCGTTGGCACTCGCGATAATTTCTCTTAACATTTGGCAACCATCGGCTTGCGGAATAATAAATAGATTTTAGCGATTTTCCTTAAAAGATGGTCCCTGGAAGGCGCCCTGACGCCATGGGAAAGACGGAAAAACCCTTGACCAGAATTCTGTGGGGGCAGACTATCTGCCCCCACAGATCGGGGGCATGACCTCCACCGATCAAGGTGGACCCGCAGGCCACACTTTCCAAGTAGCAAGGTCTATTAATGGGCAGTTAGCGTTTTTCCCGCTTTCCCGTGGTTTTTGCGATTGAAACTGGATCGCGTCAAGCGACCAAAAAAGTCGAACTCACCTTCGACGCGTCGAGTAGGGGCGTCTTCAGTCGCAAAACAGACAGTCGTGCACACTTCTTCAACACACACGCGCAGTCTCATTCAAACACTCCACTCACTAGCAGTCGTGGGTGCATCTTTAGTTGCAATACATAACAAGTCATTGTTAGTAGTGTTCAGTGTTCAATCAGTCATTTCAATCTTCAACTATCTCGCTAACGCTAAACTGTTCTTCGAGAATCCAGACTACGAAAGACATTCTAAATTAACAGTCGCGCTTGTGGTTACAATAACATCACTAGACACATGTCTCATATAATAACTAAATTAATAATAATAATAATAATAATAATAACAGAAATATAACAAAAAATATATTAAATGGATTTAAATACTGTCAAGTTTCGAATTCCTTCTAACCTATTTAATTATCCCATTGCAATGCAATACTCAATACATTTTCCACTTCGCTGTGGCTTGGGATACTGCATGAGTTAATATTATATCCTACCATATTTTCATTTGTGTATTAAAAGGAATACAAGTTAATTTTTTGTATGCATCACCTACGACGAGAATGCAGTTTTTTAAAACATGTTTCTTATAGGAGAACTCAGGATCATCAGTAAATAATAAACGCCGTAACAAATTCTTTTAGTAATATCTCTTCAGGGATAGATACAGTACGTGCCCCAAAATATAAGCATTGTTAGATACACAGTTTAACATACTGTATGTATGTACATCATTTTATGTTCGGATAATCAATGTTTTGAATAATCGACGTTTTATTGTAATTTGATACTTAGCATCCTTATTCATTCTATTTGGGTGCTTCTTTATTTCTACAAATTTTTCTGTGTTGAGCATTTATCCAATCTTTGTTTACGTCTTGAAGACCATCTTAAAATTGTGTTTCTTTAGGTTATTTCTAATATGATTCGTTGCTACTACGTTGGATATAAGACAAGAAGATTAGTATTTTACAGATTGTTTTTTCGCTATGACCTTTATTGTTTTGCGCTTGTTTGTGATCCTATTTATTGTTTGATTTATTTTTGTCTTTCTGAAGTCATTCTGTATAAAAGTATTTTCACATATGTTGAAAATTCTACTAATTAAGGCGTTAAAAACTGATTTCTTTCTATATTGAGTAATGGTGTAAGGGTGCGCTATGTTTCCAAGCTATTAAAATATTTAGTACCGAGTAGATTTTGATGATCTTTTTGTTTACGCTACGTAATGTAATAGCATGGAAAGAACTAGTGTGTCAATTATTGGTTTAGCAATAATTGCTGACAGGAGGTAAATGCGACCTCAAAAGTTGTTCTTTATGCAACTTCGGTCAAATATCGAAGATTTGATCATAAATTGCAAACAAAAAGAGGAGAAGTTAGAACATTTTTCACAAAAGGATATAAATAAAACAGGAAACGATCTTCTAACTACAATTCAGTCAAACGTATCAACGAATTTAAATTATTATGTTCGTGTATCGCATTTATTAATGTTACTAAAAAATAATTTGTACATGTCTCTCTTTAAGATCGTATATACCATTTTAATTAAAAAAAAAGAAACAAGATATTTTCTATATTTCATAGTGATTTATGACTGCATCTGTTATTTGCTCTGACGCGGCCTGTACGTCACTGGTGACCGAAACGGTACTTAACGTGTTAATTGTCCCTTGGATTAGTTAAGAACTATCTCTCATTGGTGATCAATAATCCGAAACGCGAACAGTGTCAGAGTACAGCTTCTAATCTACCATCATACGATAGCATCAGTGCATAAGTTTATCTCTGAAGAAGTTAGGTCGTTCAACTATGAAGTGACGCATCTTCGGCTTTCGCACCTTACTGTGAGATAGAAAAATGGAGAAACAAAGCAATCTCCGATTTCTTTTTCTACCTTTCTATTTCACAATCAGACGCCAAAGTCGATGGTGCATCATTCAATAGACGAACGTCCTTACAATACTGCGATTCCTTACGCCCTTACTGCAAAACGGTAAGATTTAATTCCTATTGAACACAACTTACACCGGAAACCTTGAATAGTAGCCGCTCTCTAGACTTGGGCTGTGAAAGCTTTGAATACTTAAACTGTTTATCGCTATTTTTTTATTAATAAAGAATAACTACAGTAGAAGTATACAGTGAATAAAGTAGAGAATTATTGGTAAGTTGGTATGTATAATATGTCACAACTGTGCAAGATTCCATGTGCGGATATACATATTAACAGAACAAGTCTATTAAAACACGAAAATCATGTTTTACGCGTTTGTGTAATGGCATATTTTGAAATTAGAAATGTGTTTCATATTAGAACAACTTCATTATTTAGTACTTCTATCTAATCATCTTAATTACAATAAGAATGACTAATGTACATTCATAAATGTTAAAGAGTATTAGTAAACACCTTCTTTCAACAAAATTAATGTTTATCATTGTTATATAATTAGCGCCCATATCTTAAGATTTGTTAAGAACTACAAATTTTCATTTATGACTATATTATTCATGTCACAGAATAGTTACAACTAAATAAGTGAAACATATAACAATTTGTATTTGAAAGAATGCTTTACATGAAAATCTTTAATGTTTAATATTGTTTCTTGTTGAATGTTAGTACTGTAAGATAATAAATACACTTACCGAGGCCAAAATAGTGACTAGGTATCTCTGTGTTCTTTCGAAGTCCAAGGTGCGATTAACAGTAACTTGGCCTTGATGAGGTAAGTTAATACTGAAATAACCGTACCCATCGGCCGTCGTGATTCTATTTCGACCCACTCCATCATTGTTGCCAATTCCAGTTCCATCTCCAGGAGCAATTGAGTATTCAACTATACCATTTACGCCCGCATCTGCATCCACTGCCACAACGTTTTTAAAGATAGTCGAACCAACTGGTGTCAGCTGCAAGAAAAAACATAGCAACTTTCATTTTTCTGTTAAAGTAGTAATTACTTTTATGTTAAACTAGCGAATATTACTTTTATCCGGTGTTTAAAATAGTTTGATATTTAACTAATTAGGGTAGTCATCTATTGCAGAAGATATTTTCTATATTTTTCATATTAATAATGATCTCCTTTCGGGTTCCACTGCTACTTTGAATTTGAGAGTTTGAATGTGATCAAGCATAATCAATGATTATTAATCACATATGCGCACTTAGTCAAACTATATCCAATAAGCATTATAATCGGGTTTGAATTATTTAGATTAATAGTGCGATTGAACTAAAAATTTGATCAAAATCCCCTTCACTAACGTAATTTAGTGAATTGTTTTGCTGAATAAATCGAAATATTGATGAAAATGATTGTTTTTAAATTTAATTTTCTCACTGTATGCACAACTAGGACTCTTTTTACGCGGGTTTTTAACACATTTTATTTAGATTTGCACGGTTTTTTTAATGCATTTAGTACTCCTTTTACACGGTACCTTTGCGCACAATTTTAAAGTTAGATGGTTTCCGTTAACACAGTTACACAATTACACAACTATTCTTTCTTCACGTTGGTTTCATTTACTAATTTCTTACACATTATTTTACTGTTTAAGTACATATTCTTCCATCACTTTATTGCACTTATTATATATACATTTATTTATTCAATAATGTATATATACATTTATTTATTCAATAATGTATATATACATTTACTTATTCAATAATGTATATATACATTTATTTATTCAATAATGTATATATACATATATATATATATATACACATTCTATATTTAGTGAATGCATTTTTATGTTTCAAATTACTTTTTATGTAGTTTGTTCTTTTACCAGAAATTTATACTTTGTTGTCAATCAGTATTCCCTTGACTTTTCTTTCCACGGTACGCTTCCATCGTGTACAAAATTTCGAGGTGTATATATTTTTAAAATATTATATGTATAAATTTCATTGTGTCACGATATGACGTTCTAAAGATTTGCAGCTCCGAAATAGAATAGATGTTTCGGATATCTCTGCTAATTAAGTAATCATATAAGACAAAAAATCCAACAATCTAATTTTATAGTAAAGCCGGGAAACTCTTGTTTTTTTAGTACTAAAATGTAAACTGTTCTAAGCGGTGATGTCTATCGATTCAACTTGACGCTTTAGAGCTGGTGTAAGAAGTGAGGACTAACCTCAGTGTTATTTTCTCTAAATTAGTTTTCTTTTTTAAATTAGAAATGGTTTGTACCTAACAAAGAAAAGTAGAAAAGGAAGATATCCTATGAGATACTATGCTTAGAGTTGTAAGAAAAATGAAAAAGAGGTATGCGCCTATCTATTCGTAATTTTTTTAGTATAAACGAATAATTGCGTAATTAACATAACACGCACATAATGCAATTTTATAATTCTTACATAAATCATCCGATATAAATTAGAAATCTCTCATTTTCTTAGTTAAAATGCATGTGGCAACCAATCCCGAAGTCAAGATTATTTGTCACAAAGATAGACTTTTACGTGGAAATTAATTAAAGATCACATTCCATAATTATAAAATTTTAGCGGAAACTTTATGTTATCAAATAGGGATATAACAGATGTAATAATCGGAATCGCAACAGACTTAAAAATAAACTTCTTCCTCCAAAATATTACTCAAATGTATATTTCCAGAGAAAATGTTGGTGTTAAATGCGGAACAGGTTTGCTTAAGTAGGTTCAGATATGTTTGGACGAAACAATTACCTTATCAATTCTTGTTCTTCATTAACCAATATTCTTTACTTCTTTGTTTTTTGTATAGGATTCCTGATAATACTATTGTCAATATTTGTCGGTTAACAATATTATCAATCGTTTGTGGTCGTCATAAAAAGGAGGGTTGATACAATTAGCGGTGAGAATATTGATAATCAAAAATGGAAATAAAGCAAAAGTAAAGCATTGAAGAAAATTAAAAGTATTGTTGTCAAACTGCATTGATCATTATTATTAACCGTATGCGTTACCGATCGTATTTCGAACATTGGTCCGAAATAATGGTTATACTAAAAATTATATTTATGCTAGTATTTATTATTTGCAAGCTTTTTAGAATCTTTCTGATTCACTGCTTACGAGTATAGCATGAACTTGTTAATGGAACGATAGACATGTCTGACACATTAACATAACGTGTGTAATCATTAACTGTATATGTACTTACATATATTTAGTATAGATTCCGTGTCATTGGAATTTTGATATTCCAGTAAATAATAGGTAGGTATCGAAGAAGTTAAGTTTTTGGCATGTAATATAACCAGGAGCTAAGTAAAGACTGTGTAGTCAAAGACACCTGTACGTTAGGATTGATAATTCGACAAATGTACAGAACAAAATAGCACGTTCTGAAGTTCGTACGTATTCCGAATTCTATGAAACGGTATGTTACATTTAAGTTAAGCCTTTCGGCTCTAGCGGGACATATGTGTTCTAGCGAATGTTTCTGATTCCTTGTGGGACAATATGTGTCTCACAGGTGCTTTACTTTGAATTGTTATAGTCTCTCAGACTCTATATTGTTATCTCTGCTTGGTAACTATGGTAATAGACAATGTATCAACCTGATAGATAATTTTTATTTAGGCAATAAATATATTTGCAGCGCTACAATAACAAAAATTTTATATTTTTGTTACGGCTGTCGGTGCCGGGGAGTGGGTAACGCACGGCATAGTAACTGGGGTAAAGGCTTAGACTAGGATAAGAAGGGAAGGTTCGGACGAAACCGTGTCTCTGTCACCACCGAGTGCCAAAGAATAGACAATTTCGTGGATCTTTCACCACCAGGTGCCACTAGGTTAGTCTCGTGGATGTGCCGACATCTGTTTCACCGTTGGATGCCACTTAAGAACGCATGGATGAACCAGTGTCTATTTCACCACCGGGAGCTACTAGGTTGAGGGTTTTATGGGTCTATAAGTGGATATACCTCAAGCGGTAATGGTATATCTTGTAGAAAATACCAATGGTTACGTTACTACAACTATTGAGATGGGTATTTAAAGAAATGTAACGAACGTAATTTAACAAACTGAGTATGAAGAATAAAAGGGAAGTAAATACAAGGTTTTGGGTTTCTCTGGCGGAAGCAACCTTCTCGGCATTAACGCAGCACGAGCGCGGGGGGAGTCTTGGCGGCAGACTGGAAGACTCGCGTAGTGCAGTATAGTTTACTCGAAGGAGCATTGAATCCGAGCTTGCTTAGAGTGTCAACGATGTAGCGGTGTATTAAGTTCTAACTGAACTCTGACTGAACCACCGAGCTCCAGAAACGTGTTCTTCATATACCCCAAAATCTATGACTTTAGGGTGGAGTAGAATGAAAAATTCCGGCCGTGCAGTTGCTACAACCTTATCGCGTTGGTCATCCCTACGCTCAATAGTGGTCCAAGAACCCGCTTTTCGTGGCCAAAATTAAAAACGTCTCCAAATCGACTTTTGACCAAATATAATAAATATAAATATACTAAGTACAATTAATAGAACTACAATACAACTAAACAAGTGCAAAAATATAATTGTTTTTAATTTTTTTATTCTAATTCGGTGTTATCTAAATATCTAAATATACGTAAAATTGATTCATCTGTTTCTTGATCTGAATCCTCTTCGCTAGTTATTTCTTCTGATAAATTAGATCTGGTTGTCGATGGTTCAATGTCTGGAGGTCGTAACATGTCTAAAACCTCAGAAGGCAGTTTAATTTTTTTGAAATTCTGCTTGTGGCGTTTGTTTGTAAGACTTATTTCGAAAATAAAAGGGTCAGATGTCTCCATGGCTCTGTCAAAGTTCACAAAATATGAAATAAGTTAGTTTGAAAAGGAAAATAGAAATTAATTGCAGTAATTTAAATGACAATAATTCAACCAATAAATAACAAACAAATTATACCTGTTAAATACATCTTGTAAATTGTTTTTTCTGTTATCTTTCCTCGCATGAAATTCTCGGTCGTTGCGATACCGGGGGGGAGGGGGGGGGGGGGGGGTAATATGCACCTTTCCAGAATATTTTTTCCATGAATTAGGATTTTGTGTATTGTTGGTGACATTGGGTACCACGGATATTTTTCTTTAAATAATTTTGCAGTGTTAAGACAAAATACTTGGAACTTTTCAAGATTTATGGCATATTGGCACGATATGGTTATTAAAATAATTTTTAAACTTTTCAGCAGAGTAATATCAATACCTGTTATTATAGTAATTTAATATTAATTATTGAAATAATGTTAAATATTGTTATTAAAACAATTAAAAATATGTTAAACAGAGTAACATTGATACCTGTTATATCTGCAAAAACTTCTAATTCTTGAAATGCACAACGTGCAGTATTCCCATCATTACTGTTCCCGCTACCTCCTGCTCTAGGTTTATCTACATGTAGGCCTAATTTATTCAAAAATTGATCTTGTATATTTCTTTTTCGCAAATTAAACTTTCTTTGTCATCTTGCAGTTTTATTTGCCATTTCTGTAGGTCTATTCTGTACGATATATTAATAATACATTCAAAGAATCGAATCCAAGCGTGAAGAGGACTTATTCCGCAATTTAAATTTTGTTCTTTTGCTATGAATTCTTTGGCTTTAAAATCATCTATTTTTAAAATTTGTTGAGATGTGGCCCCACAAATCGGACAACATTGATATGAAGTTGTATTTGTTATTATACTTAAAACTTTTCCATCGATTAATGTTAAAATTAATTTAAATTTAATCTTTAAAACCTTGTTATTATGTTGTAAAATAAGAGGTGTTAAATTGTTTATTTCGTAATCAGTATCTTGTTTTTCTTTCATTATTTGTTCTGCAGTTTCCTTTATGTATTGTAACTTTAGCGGCCTGCAGAATCTAACAGATTGCGGAGTCTTATTATTCCATAATATTATATTGTTATGTGTGTAAAACTTCAGTGGTATTAACGTGGTAGCAAATAAAGAATGATCAGATTCAGCTAAATTTTCTGTCTCTTTAAACTTCTGTTTATATATTCACTGTCCCGTACTTCCATCAAAACCGTAGCTAAAGATAAACTCGTTTTCAACTGCGTCAGTATTACATTTTCTAATTGCACTGTTAATTACATTTGTTTATAACAACACAATTCCTTTTGTTGTGTGTTCCATATAAATTTTGAAGTGATACTTTTGCGGCTATTTCAGTTACTGTAATGCTAGACGGGATGCAGTGTTTTCGTGCTTCAAGTAGTGAATTATAAGTGGGATAAATATCAGAGTTTCTATTTTTATTTTCTATTCTCATATTTGTGTATTGCCTTTTACTGAGGTCATTGTCGTAGAAAAATGCTATTGCTTCATCCAGAGATAAGGGAATTGTTTCTGATTTACCTGAAGAAAATAGTTTCCTTATTTTTTTCGCCCTTCCGGGGCTTTTCGTTGCTTCATCCAAGACAATCGCCAAGTCTGTATTTCTCCTTTTACGAGCTGATATAGATGCTGCGTGCACTATTAAATTTAATTCTTGATGCATGTCTTCAGAAAGTACTGATGCTTTCCGTCTCTGTGATCTGGTAGACTTTTCTTTATATGGAAGAGATGGTCGTCCTACTGATGATGTTGACGGTTCGGGACTCATAACGATATTCGAATATTTTTTAATAATGAGATATTTTCCCAACCATTCATGATTCTTTTCTTTAAACTTTTGTACTATGCTATACGAATTTGTCCACTTTGTATATAAATTGCAACAAAATTTACGCACTGTTTCCTGAACAGATTTTCTGTACCCTTCAGAAAAATTAGTTTCCTCCATTTTATTAAAAATATATGCAGAAACAGCACCTACTCTTCTTTTTTTATGAACTTCACTTCTCCAAACATTAAAAAGCTTTTCATATTTGAAAAAATCTTCGTCTACAAAAATAAGAATATTTAACTCTTTCTGAACAAATCTGTTAAGTGCGAGAAAGAAATAAAACATACTTAAGGGCATTTCGGACACTACTGCATATAGTCTTACAAATACTTATAACAAATTACAATTATGCTCTAACCAGTTTAATTGCATAGAATCTTAAGAATAATTATAATAAATGGAAACTACACGCTACACTATATTACACTTTGATATATAAACAAAAAACTAAAGAATACGTTTAATATTGCATAACTATAATAAGATTATATTGAATTTACACTTTTCTCTACAGATGTTTCGCCTAGCACGTTAACTAAAAGACTAAGGCGATGAAGCTGAAATACGTCTCCAAATGATTATTATCTCGTGTTTATAAGAATTAATACTAACAAGACATAAGAGTCTCGCAGAGAAAACGTTTCGAATTACTCCAGACAGAAGTCACTTCGGCCCGAGCAATACCTATGCTGCCGCGGTGGTCGCAACGTTAGAATATCTAGAGCGTTCATTTATTGAAATTCGTATAGATTTAAAAGTTGAAGAAGGTTGAACGTAAAATTTATATAATTCTTTAAAGAAATGTTTAAGCTTTCTTATAAAACAAACTTGGCAGCTAGCACTTTTAAGCATTTTTTTTAAATTCTCCGCAAAGATTAAATTGTTGTAAACATTGCACTATTTATACATAAGTTAAAGAACACTTTCGATGCAATTGAATAATCAAAGTAGAACTACTAATATGCATAAAATTGTTCTCTAAAACTGTTATTTGATGATCTTTAATGAATACTTACAAAAGTTAGTTTCACTTTGAATTTCGGAATATTAACTTCAGCATGTTGTACACAATTACACAATCATCCAAAATGAAGAATAGTTTGGATTTCATAGTTTTAAAGTGTTCTTACTTCGTAAGTAAAAGAATTTTTGCAAAGCTTAAACTTGAAAAATTGACTTTTGGCCACAAAAAGCGGGTTCCTGGACCACTGTGCGCTCGCTCGAATATCACGCATTTCAAGACGTGAAGAATCCAGATGTAACATTTTCTATACGTAATTTAGCAATTCTGTTATTTTTTATCGAATATCCGCATCTTTGAGACTATTGTGTCCTAATATGTTTTTCTACCTGAAGAAAGTTAAAATAAAATTAAAGATAGCATAAAATCTATATTTTGCATTTACTTCTACATTTAGCATATTAAAATACTTTGGAGGTGTTTACATAGCTTTTCAGGTACTAGAAAGGAAGATATTTTTCCGAAAATTCTGATTTTTTTTAGACACTACTATTTCAAACCATGTGACATGAAGTCTCACAAGATGATAAGTCTACCCTGTACCTCGTTTGTAGTATAATGAAAATACATATACCATATATTAATAGAAGATCGAGAACACAATTTAATATTGGCGGAACCCCGTACATACACATATATCCCTAGTTTAGTAGTATCAATTTAAGGGCAAGGGTAGTGAGTGTTTCTTACAATATCAATTATAGAGGAAACGATAGAAAAATATTTATATTAAAGGGGGAAAGATTTTTCAAATTCAATTTTGACTGTTTATAATATTGTAGAGATTTTAATAATACAAATTTGTTTATAGAGCTTACGACAATACGTTTAATTATTTGAATAGATGTATGTGATCCTATTCTATCCTTTCTATTTTGAAGTTTTATTGATCATTTAACAAATATTTCATGAAGCTGCGTTAGGTATACCTATGATTTAGTTGTCTTTTTAATTCGTACGTTTATCTTTATGCTTACAATTATTCTTATATGAAAATACAAAAACTACTTAATAATAATATACAAAATGTGTTTCAAAAGATGTGGAAGATATTTGGTAAGTGGATTCTACACGCTAACGTAATGACAGTTCTTATATAAAAATGTCGATTTCGTCATATTTTTTAACTTATAAATAATTGAATTTTCCAATAGAAATGGCTAAAAATGCAGAGTTCTGTGCGCGCCGTACCGCTCAAAGGAAGCATTCAATAATGTACCCTAGAGTCACTTGTCAAGTGGAGGTCCGTCACTAAAGATTTTCAAGGCAATGCAACATACTCGTACCATGGTAAATATACGAACGAATATATCACTTATTGACCGCAACTTTAATATAATATAGCACACGTAAAAGGTACGCATGACATTATAAAAAAGAAACTTTTGATATTTTCTATTATACAAAATGATGTTTAAGCAACTATAAGTTATGAATAACTCTGAACGTCATCTGTAGCTTAAGGGTTTAGAAAGGGAACTTATTACGATAAATTTTGCTTGTATCGAGGCAATGTGCTTATAAAATAATTTATTTTGCCTAATCGAATACCGTAAGAGTTAAAATCTATACTAAAGTTGATTTATACAAGAAATGAGGACGAACCAAGCATGAACTGAACTAATCTGTTGTCAGAAAGAAATAAAACATGTATTGCTCATTAAAAAAAGTGAAAGGTGAAATAAATAACATACTGTCGCAGACCCGCCAATGATGCTCGAACAAGTCTCATTCGCAAATTGTCAAAGATTACGTGCGATGGATATGGGCGTGAGACACATTATTTTGAGTGAAACCAGAAAAAAGTGGGTCAAATATTCCAATATGTATTAAAATAACTCTAGTTAAGCTAAGTTTAGTGTAATGTAACAATTCCGTTGCAATTTTTAATAAAGCTTTGTGGAATTGTGTTGCAACGCAAAGTGTCATAATTTGCCATGGTAAGAGTACGTCGTCTTGAAATTTTTTGGTTCTGTAGCCCTACCTGGTAAGTCATGCTATGATAATACGTTACTGAACGCTCTGTATATGTACGGGTGTAAGGAACGTTGTATTTTAATCCGTTCCTATTGCAAAATTCAATTGAATATAATTTAAGAAATTAATCTCAATTGACATTTATGTACATGAACATTCTGTATATGTTACAGTTTTAACTATTAATCTAGCTTGAATAATGTAATATTAAAAATATCCAATGATTATACAGAAGGATCAGTAATTTTCTATAATTTTCCATTACCTCAATAACATTTAAATAAATTGTCTACTATTATTAAAATCACGAAGTGTGGTATGTAATACAATTTTTATAGATACTGTCTGGTAATATTAATATTTGTTGGGATCGAAATAAAGAGGAACCATATTTTTGACTTTGAAAAAAGATTAACCACTTAATTTGTGTAAATTGGATACGATAATTAGAAAAAAAATAATGAAACGTGTTTAGTTTTAACTCTCGTCTAGAAAAATTCTGCAACAAATATGTGTTAGTAATATTATACTTTAAGTATTACCGATGAATCATTTCCAATAACTACTTAACTAACATACAACATACCACAGTGACAGCGTGTAAACGTGGGAGCATCATGATAAATATACTACTATTACAATCGCTATAATTACGTACATACATAATCATTATATTTTTCATGTTCGCCTTCAAATGATAGCCTGTTTTCGAAGTAATTATTCGTTAAGTATTAAATAAAAAATGTAATATATTTAGATTACTATACACGTAACAGAAGTTGCAAAAAATACATTTAAAAAATTGAATTTGAAATTAAAATATTTACCAAGAATATACTTTAAGCAAATACAAATTCAACATTATATCTCCATTTCTAAATTAAGTAATTCTATCTGCATTCTTATACTTCAAATAATTTAAAAATACCTGCTTAACCATGCATACTGCACAATGCTCTATCAATGTTATCAGAAAGTAATTTACAGAATTCTTCTCGCTGTAGAATTGTGGTGTTTCGACAAACATCATGATAAATCAGGCTAGCTTGGACCGAACCGCGAGAATACATTTTCATGGTTATTATACTTGACTAGCTTCGAGGTTGTAGGTAGAATGTACTGTGATACGGATTTATAACCAAATATCTTCTAACAGCATAGTTGATTTTTAGCTGTCACGGCTGATTATCACATGGAATAATCGAGCTTCCTTTGTTTCCTTTCTGTAAAATCAGTTGACTAGTCGGACCCACGGTAGATTAATTACTTCAAACAGAGATCATGAACAAGGCGTTCCGTGATCCCGATCTCGAAGGGAGAACTTCTGCGATTACGCAATTCCAGTCGATAGGTCATGTTGCTGTGAAATTGAAAGTCCTTCCTTCGTTTACACGGCCGCGATTGATACAAGGTATTCGGAGATAATCGACAGCCATTGTTTCTTTTTACTTCTAATTGCGTATTTAAATGTGTATCTATTGAATATAAGAAAGCAGTGGATGTATTAACCCTTAACGGTCCAGAGCTCTTTTTGTAATACTCGTCCATAAGACGACAAAAAATTAGATGAAAGCTTATAAAACGTTAATAGAAATGAAAACTTAAATAACACATTTAAACTGGTTTATTTAAATATAAATTCAAGATATTTAGTTGATTTAGGATTTTATAAATAAAATTGTATATGAAACATCCACTCCTCTTCACTGCTGTCAATTCCATAATCATT
This sequence comes from Eucera pruinosa, assembly GCA_028830335.1. Lineage (NCBI taxonomy): Eukaryota > Metazoa > Arthropoda > Insecta > Hymenoptera > Apidae > Eucera > Eucera pruinosa. The sequence goes on along the minus strand of JAMYCR010000006.1, from coordinate 1,677,909 downwards.
GTCTTTATGTATTTCCTTCATGATTTATATTTTGAAAATTTGGTTATGTGTATTTCGTTTTTAAATAAAAGTAAACTAACACTTGTAATATTGAAAATTCACGAAAGTTGGAAATCACAAATGTAAAATATCTACACGTTGTAACCTTCTCAATGGCAAAACTACACTGAATACCATTGCGACAAAATCGTTGGGCAAATATTTATATCTTAGAACGTTATATAACTGTAAATATTTCTTGTCAGTACATGATCAACTAACTATCTAATGTAATAAGTTGCAATATTCGATAAAAAAACTACAGCAATGATAAATGCATGAAATGAAAACTAAATTGTTTACATGTCCTCGTATTGGGGCCTTTCGTTTTTTATGGGATAAGTGTTACATCCCAGTAGCGGGGCCTTTCGACCGTTAAGGGTAAATTCGCAGTTCAAATCGAGATAATTTCTACATCAGTGAAGCGAGTAAGAGGTCGAAAAATCAATTTTAACTATGTAAAAACTCAGTTATATCTTATAAAAATATTTTAAAGTTTATACTTGTATTAGTGTTCGATTCACGAGCACGTTCGATATTGTAAAAAATAGTAGTGATTACTGTGCGACTTAACGCACAGAAAGCTGAAGTTAAAAGTTTACATGAGCAAGTCACACTAGCATGATTTTGGTAATATATACAGATTAGTTAATGACTATAAACAATTAAGCTGTTATAATTCCAAGAATATTAAACACAAGAACCATAAACTTAAATTACATGTACTGCGTTTGCATATAATGAAACTAAATATTTAAGAAGTATTGTACCAATGGAATAATATCTATAGTGGGATTGAGAAATCACCCGCAAAATATTAGCAATCGTATGTACAAAATATTTCAATAATAACAATATCTTCTTAACTTTTGCAAATTTTAATATTTCAGTTTTTAAAACCATTCGATAATATCTTATTACACTAATGCCGCAGAGTGTTTTAATAATAAATGACATTTCATACTGTGCTTAAGAAACTATAGCAAATTCAAATTAATTTAAATTTCTAATATAAATAAATGTAAATGTTCCATTTAGAAAAACATGTTCTTATACTAAGTAAACAATTCACTTAGTTTACTCACAAAATGCTATCAATTAAGCATATGAGACGTATAAATCATAAAGACAGAAACTAAAATGTATATACACATACTATTTGAACCCATAAAAGCACGAATTTAAAAACGTATAAAAAACTTTAAATGCATCGGATCTAGAAATGGAATCTATCCCATAACCTAAAAGAGTCTATTTAAATGAACAGGATATTATATAATTATTTTACGTCGATTACTATGAAGGAAATGAAACGTGTTCTCACTGATTCTCTGTTCGTTAACGTACTCGTAAATACCGCTTATTGTCACAATATTTACATTGCTGTGTCCTATGCAATGTTCCGTGCGTGTCATTTAATAGCTAAGCGACTGCGAACAGTTTCAGTACACCGTTAAACGTTAGCGATATAGTAGCCTCCCCCTTACTTGATCCTGTTTTAAATCCGGTATACATTAGCGATACAAAGTCGCTGTGATATTACAACAGCGACACTGTGTCACGTATATTCTATTTTTGACATTGCAGTGGGATTGCATGCTTGTGTGTATTGCATCATTAAAGGTATAAACCTGTCACATCCTAGATGCGGGTATCGTGTTTTAACCGCCTCAGCTATAACCGGCCACATTTTCATAGAAAGATAGACAATTGATCAGCAAGGAAATAAATGACATATTACGTAACTCATTCGTAGCTTACAGTATTTAATGTGACTTTGCTTTAATTAACAAACTGAAATTAAAAGAAAAACATGAAAATTGGCGAAATTTTCCTGTAAATATTTATTTATTTATCATTTATAAATGCCATTTCATACATATAGAATGTAACAAAATATGTAAAAGATATTTGCTGTGTTGATTTTACGCATCAAAGTAATAAAAAGGGATTATACACAAAAATGTCCATTGGGACTTATTTTTCAAGTTAGAAGCAAGCAAATTTTTCAACAAAAATGCTTGATATGACTAATTTCGTTGTGTCGATACACGCGGATGTCTTAAAGGGAACGTTCAGTATCGTATCACAGTGTTATTCGTCAAGCAGAGTTCTGCAATTAAAAATCGATGCATTCATATTACTTTAGATACACGCACAACTATATCTCTCACTGACAAAAACTTTCATGCAACACAGCATATGCTTTACATATGAAGTTATAAAAAAGAAGACGTTCGATAACTCTTATTATACAAAGCAATAAGCTAGTAATTTGAATTTCCACAAAATCTTACTGCGTACAAGCTTCAGCAAACTGTATAATGTTTTGTGTTGCAAAATAATCTTGCGCGATTTTGTTAAGTATCACAGTTAAGCTGCTGTATTACATTAAGAAGGACTCTACTATATTTCCGCAGATTAGCTCTGATAACATGTTTCTTTGCCACCATGAAATGCAGGATCATTAAAGTTCCTATTAACATGGAATCAGGGGGGGGGGGGTACATGCCGGTACGTGCCTAGGCATCGGTCCACCTTAACCGGTACTCACGAGATGCGCGCCATTCCTATTGTAACGGTTCCCAAGCGAAGGAAAAACGAGGAATCGTTGAGAGCATTACGTTAATGATCATCTGTCTTCGACAGGCAGAGTCGTGTGGCGACTAAGAAAGTGATTATGTTTGATATGCATAAACTCACAAGCGCAAAGCAAGCTGATGTCAAACCGTAGAGCTCCAAAATAATATATTATGCTTATAAATACTTCGGCGTTTAATAGGATCGAATTTTGTGAAAGTAGTAGTCGAATTTTAAAAGATATAAAATATAAAACAAAGCAATGAAGGAAGGACATGTAAGTATATACCTGAATGCTGACTTCGCCTTATTCTTTAGATCTGCGCACGCGGGTTGCCTAGTTATGTTCAGGCAACGTTCAGTGACGTATTTCAGTCATTTGCCACGCAGGGCCTCACAACCAAAAATTTTTAGGACGACGTATTCTTACAATTTTAGAATTAGATATATGAACAACTATACTGTTTACTAATCGAAACTTTAATACAATGTAGTATATGAAGTGTAGAGGTACGTATGACAGTATAAAAAAACTTCTAAGACAAGTAATTTCAACCTGTGAGTAATCCTGTCCAAGCTGTGAAATTTAGAGGTTTGAAAAAAAATGTATTGTTATAAATTTGGCCCTTATCGAGGGAATGCGACCATAAAATAATTTATTTTGCTAAAATACGTATTATACGCGACCGAACATATTATAGGTAGATATATATATTTCCTCAACACGTTGTCAACCAGCTGATAAACCTTTCTCTCTCTCACTCACATTTAGTGTTTTTACCCTATCTGACGCAGGCAAAATATCAACAAACCGAAGAGCAATGAAAAATCGATAATCAGGTCAGTAATCAGAATACTTCCATCACTGTTGGAGAACGCTGGTCCGAGCTTAGTGTTGGTCATTATTTGAATGAAATAATACTTAAAATTACGTAAATTACACTAAGTTTTACGGAAATAATAGGCATGGCGAAAATTTATGCGCGATCAAATGAAAATAGGCAGAAGGCCAAAAGGATATACGCCTAAAAATTCTCAAACCAGACAATTCCTAACGAAAAAGCGTTCTAACGTGTGGAAGAACATGTGCGAACGTTTCTCCCTTGTTTTGTTATGCAACTGTCACTAGATTCTTCTGACAGTGATGTAAGTGTCCTGATTACTGATCTTCTGAATATCGATCTTCTACTTTTATTCGGTTCATTGATATCTTGCCTACATTGGCGCGAATAAAAAAATGCTAATTATGAGTGACAGAAAAAGGTTCATCCGCTATTTGATAACGAGTCGTGGAAATCTACACAACTATCCATATTCAGTCGCGTATAATACGTATTTTTCCTTTTACGGTATTGATTTATTACAATAAATTTCCCTTACAAATCTCTAAATTTCACAGGATGCATAGGATTATTCACAGCTTGAAATTACTTTACTTAGAAGTTCTTTTATACTGCCATACATACCGTTACACCTCGTATGCTGCATTGTATTAAAGTTTCGATTAGTAAACAGTACAGTTGTTGGTATATCTAAGATGGTAAAAATACGTTGTCTTGAATATTTTTGGTTGCGGGACTCTGCGTGGAAAGTGATTCTGAGGTACGATACTGAACGTTTTTTGTAAATACTTACTTAACTAGGCAACCCACGTGACCCGCGTGCGTGAAACTAGAAAATAAGGAAAAATCGACATTGTGGTACATGACTTTTCTTCATTGCCTTCATGTGTAGAATCCACCTGCCAAATATTACCCACATTTTTTTAAACACTCTATATATAATACATTACAGTGTAATATAATATGCACTTTAATTGTGTTTGAAAGGAAAGAAGTAGTAAAAGTAAGGTGTTTTGTAAGTTAGAGTGTGTCTCAAAGTATTGCTTTGTGCTTCCGAAGTATTCATGAAGAGTTTAAAACTATTCAATTAAATTCTTAGCTACTCGTAGTACTATATTTAATCCCATTTCTAGTGACACGTCTGGCGGTATTTCGAATAGTTCGTGCGTGTGCATGCTATCCCCGATAACTTCACCAATCCATCTTTTAGATTGTTATGCGATAAGCCAGCTACGCTCTCCGCTATACTTAGAGAGATATTGGGTAACTTGTCAACAAGTTAGATAGCTTAATTGGTTTGTGCAGTGCACTTGGCGACCTAAAAGATCCAAGTTCGGAACCTAGTGTATCAGTTTCCGTTTGTTTGGTAACTTTGAAAACGAGATTTTCTCTATCCCCATAAACTTTGTCTGTATCATCACTTAGCTTATCTTTAGTTTTTAGTGAATTTATTGGGATGACCAAAAAGTTTCTCCCTATTTCAAAGACGTATAGAAACAAAGTCCTATTAAATAATGTATTGAGTACCGTTTACAACGATTTTTTCCCTAATTTATAATTGATTTTTACCTTTACAATTATAATACGGAGTTATGTGTCAAAAACGCATTTTATTATCTGCCATTTCAAGGTTGTGTTAAACATGATAAATACAATCAATCGTTAAGATTTTTTCCAGACAATCTGCTAAAACTTCTACTAATAGAATTTGTGTTTGAAAAATTATTTGCATATTTACTTAGGTATTACAATTTAAACTCCGCATTATAGGAAAACAACATGACTTTTTGACCAACCTAATAGACGGTAAATGGGTAGGGGTTCCAGTAACTGCCAGTATTCCTATAACTGTCATTCTATTTAGTTTACTTAAAAGAAAAGTAGCGTATAAAGAATTATGTACAAAAAAGATTTTAATATTAAATTAAGACTTTGATTTACATAACAAAAAGCAGTACATGTTTGATTGCACCTAATATTTAAAAATAAATGTTACGAAATGTAAATACTTGTCGTGAACCCGGAAGGTGGCAACTGTACACGAAAACAGAACTTGGTTGAAATACTCTTTATTAATCAGTAGTCTTTTGGAAGTTGACTTATCGAAGGTCGGGTTGAATCTCTCTGTGTGCCCGAGGATCAGGAAAAACTGTGGGAAAAGTTTGGTTGGAGAAAACTGTAGAGAGAGAGGGGGTGTTACGGTTTATGTTGGTGGCTGAGAGGATGGCGGAAGTGGCTAAGGGAAAGTTTGGGACTTAGGAAGGGGGTGATTTATGGTTTGTTGGACCTTGAGGCCCAAGAGTTTGTCTGTTTAATGTTTCGGAGAGGAAAGGTTTGGGAAAAGACTAGAGGATTAAATATGGTAGGGAACGTTAAATGTTTTGGGAGTATCTGACATACTGTAAAAGCTAATGTAAGTAGAAAGTGATGGAAAAGTCATACTACAGAAAAGGGGGTAATTTTACTATTTAACTCATATCTATTATACAATATGCATTGCCAATGTATTGTATGTAAGATCCATTTGAATAACGAATAAAAGAAGTGATATTTATCATTAGGTTATAATAGTTAACAATGACAACAATGGGGACAATATTTCTTCGTTTATCTGTATGTGGTATCCCTACGTACCGTTAGGACAAAACCATGTGTCATATTCGCACGATCACGATCTACACCGACCGTAATCTTCTTTTTTACTCATTTATTTATAAATTTGACAGTCGGTTATCTGATCACATTAGGATTAACAGTTATTAGGTAACAATCATGCAGAGTACAATTTTTGAAGGTGGTAACTATTGAGACACTAATATTTTACAAATTTTATTTAATGACTAATTAATTCCATATTTTCGACGTATATAAATATTTTTTTGCTATAAAAGAGATACAGTAAATGTTACGTCCATATATGCCCTAAATGATCTACGGCCTATGTGTCCGGTAGTCATCCCCACCACAGGGAGGGGAATTCAACTCCCTTGAACCTGATCCAAGTTTGACTGATTGTGAGGCTTTTGATGAGACAATACTAATGCAATGACATATATGAATACCTTGTATCACCAATACGTTTCTTCAGTTCGTTCAACTCTCGGACTTCCTTCTCTTTCACGCGCTGTCCTTTTCTACGTTTAACAGCTCGACTCGGACTGTTTCTATAACTAGAAACGATACCTCTATTCCAGAAATGCCCGGCTTGGGTTCCCGATTTTCAGGCATGTATATGTACGTAACATTTACTGTATGAAGTAACATTATGTTTTAGACAAGACGATTTTTTAGTTAATCAACAACTATAATGATTAAATGATGTTATATGTACGCCAGGCCTGCACAAACTTTGCTCCGGAGTAGAAAGAGCTCTCCCACTCTGCTTCTATCCCCCGAAACATACATATATGTAAATAACTGTCTCGTAACTCCCAAGTGTGTGAGTGACGTGACGCAACATTTCGTTATTCTTTTCGAAACTATCCCTTTTTCTTACGACTGATGAAAGAGGTGGGAGACTAAACGATGTGACGGGCCTCTTTCGTAAACAGGCCTGTTATACATGTATGTCAAACTTAAGATGACAGTTAATGAGATATTTCTACTTGTCGAAAGATTTATGCTGGCGGATAATTCATTCTTTTAACTTCCTGTTCCGTCGTACGAATACAGAACATATCAAGAAATCGCGTGCTTTGAAAGCCCTTCGTCATTTTTCTTACCTCGGCAAAATATATTTTTGTCCGAGTAAACGACGAGGGGCATACGTGTTTAGCAGCCGCTGGGCCTAACGGTAAACCTTCGGACCGTGCCCAGAAGGCTGCATAGCGCAGGCCTCACGGTCAACGCGGCAACCACCCCCCTTGGAAAAACCCTCGAAGGAGAGGTGGATGACGTCAAGCGAAGCCGGAAAAACCCAAAAAGCGCGGACTCTCGCCGCCGAGGTGTCTTCGCCGGCGTAAAGATGGCATGCGAGGCGCCTCGGTCCAAGAGGCCCGCCAATGGGGACCCTTCTTTTCCGGCAATTTTCGATTCGCTGATTGGTTCGTCGTGCGAGCGGCCAATCAATTCATAGGTTCGGACACCGCGGTCAATTTTAGCGAATCGGAAAAATCGGCGTCATCCACTTCCGCGTGCATCCGACCCACGCAGCAACGAACTTCCGGCGCGTACGAACCGGGGTGAGTTTGCGTTCCAAGGGGGCAGTAGTCAGTCGTCAGTCAGTCGTTCAACAGTCGTGAAACAGTAACAGTCGTCAGTCAGTCGTTCAACAGTCGTGAAATAGTCAGTCAGTCGTGAAACAGTCAGTAAGTCGTCAAACAGTCGTCAAACATTCGTCAAAGGTTCGTCATTCGGAACCGAGTTATCTAGAGTCCATCATTCGGGACAGGCTACGATAGAATAAGACTTTCGAACCGTCAATTGACTCACCCACGTACTAAAGGGCGAGACTACCGCCGTCGAATCAGTTGGCCAAAATTAATTTGGCGGCCAACAGTTAACATCGCGAACACTTCCTGAGACTAATATTCAAAATAGTGATTGTCTAGAGCTAGCGAATTTTGTAAATTGGTCATATGCAAAGTTCAGAATTAAAGATAATCTGACAGGTAAATGGAAAGACATGAGGATAATCCACTTTTTTGAAGCTGTGAAGAGAAAAAGAAAAATTGACTGTATCAACAATGAGGTATTTTGTTCATTGAGCAATTACTTGAACCTTTAAAACCATTACAACAATAAATAAATTTTTTCTTGATTTCAATGCTGATAATTGTAATTACTTATTATAACAATATTATCGCTAGTAATATTTACCTTCAATAAATTCATAGAATTATAAGAATAGCTCATTTTAATATATTTACCGATCAATGCTAGTTGTAAATATATTAGATGTCATACACAATTTTATTTATTTTAAATAATAAATATATGAAATATTATTTGTAAATTAGTTATAAAAATTTTCGCAAATGATGTAGAATGTTGTTTTTACCATATCAAAATGTGATTATACTCATCGTCAGATATGGAGGATTCAGAAGCCAATCAGTATAAGTGAGTCCTTCGCGAAAAATGAGTTATCGTTTGCAAATACCATTCCACAGTCGAAATTCTCATTCGACAGAACAGTTTAATCGTTATATTAAACTGCTATTAAAATATAATAGTTTTTAAGCCACGAATAATGCGCAAAATTCCTCACAAGAAAAGTCAAAAGAAAATCCCTAAGTTTAGTAAATGGGACCATCTATAAAAACATGTTGAATCTTATGTTTATACCTCCGCACTATCATTCATGTTACATAAATTTGACAACAAGCTCCAATTAAAATCATTGCGAAAATGACTATGAAAATGATGATTGAAATGAACACATAGATTAAATTGTCAAAACTTTCAGAGTACACTTAACATAAGTCAAACTTAATAAGAAAAACTCCATACTTCTTTTAAATCATAAGCTTCCAGTTGTGATTTTTCACGTAATTACTTATATACGTAGGTACATACTCTCGAACTAAAAATCATATTTTCACAATTACTAGCATACAATTAATATGTATTCAAGTTTCAATTCTAGTTTTTAGTAGAAAAACTTGTTTCCTTTTGTAACGTCCCAAAGCACCGGAATTCGTCCTTTCGAATTTTCCGGGGTTGTAAAGCCCAGTTAGACGATTGTGCCGTTGCTTGTGACGTTGACTCGCGGCAGGGGAGTCGTAATTTGATAGGATGTGATGTATAGGTGATTCTTCTAATGCGTTTTAACTACCCTTTTTTTTACTAACTATTTATTTGTATAAAAATGCGTATGTGCGTTCGAGATGACCGAGTGTCGTAGCTTAGCCGAGCGTAGTGTCTTTTACCGTGTTTTTTCTAGAAGTCCCTTGGGGTGAAAATCGACCGTATTTATATTATGGGTTGTACCGAGAGTGGGGGTGGAGAAGTATTGAAACTTGGTAGTATGGCTGGGGACTGTGACCATCCCTTGTTGGCCCACGTAGCGTTCATCGGATTGGCGTGGTTGGGTCATAAACTAGCATCGGTACTTGGGACCGAACATGCCGCCCCCCTTGACCTATTTATAGGTCAATAGAAAAATACTATAATATGATCGAGGAAATGATATGTGAATCCTGATATTGTGACTATGTAACTAGTTCCGTGTCATATACAAGTTATACATAAATACGTTTCTTAACTTAATGCTTAATACTATGTTCATTATCAGTACCTTAGACCATTTACTTATGAATAGATTACATTGGTACTATTAAACTACAATGGTAATGGCGCGATGCGTTTGACACAGCGTTTATATTCGCCTTGCGTTGTCTTCACCGTGACGACGCGTACAATTCCGTCGGTACCTGGGTGGACAGCTGTAACTCTTCCCAGTGGTCAATGCATTGGCGGTGTGTTATCTTCCTTTAAGATAACCAGTGCACCAATTGGGATGTCAGGAGGTTTTGCCGTATGCCATTTCGTCCGCGTGATTTGCTCCTGCAAATAATCCTTGGACCACCTGTTCCAAAAATGTCTGTGCATTTGTTGGACATGTTGCCATGATGACAATTTGTTGACTGGAATAGCTGAATAGTCGTAGTCTGGCATATTCGTTAAGATTTCGCCGATAAGGAAATGACTAGGCGTTAATGATTGAAGATCATTGGGATCAGGTGATAATGGAGTAATTGGGCGAGAGTTTAGGATTGCCTCTATCTGATTTACTAATGTTAATAAGGCTTCGTACGAAAGCAATGTATCACCTACTACACGCGCTAGGTGGTGTTTTGTACGTTTAACGGCTGCCTCCCACAAGCCACCGAAGTGTGGTGACCTAGGTGGAATGGTATGCCAATTTATACCATTGTTGGCTAGTGTTGTAGCAAGTGCGTCATTTGTGGTTTGCATTTTTAAGAACGCGTACAATTCCTTTATTTCTGGTTTTGCTCCGATGAAGTTCGTTGCGTTATCTGAGTAAATGTCGCTTGGTAAACCTCGTCGCGCGAAGAATCGTCGAAGAGCTGCTAGCACGGCGTCGGTCGTTAGATCGCTAACTATTTCAATGTGAACCGCCTTTGTTGCGAAACAGATGAGAATAGCTAAATATACCTTTATTTTATTTCGATTCCTTTGTGCCTTTTCCTTTATTAATAAGGGACCGCAAAAATCTATTCCCACCTGGTTGAATGCCTTAGAACATGTTACGCGACTGAGTGGTAGATCGCTCATCTTGTAATTTATGACTGGCGGGTTTGCTCGAAAACAAGTGATACATTTATGTATCAAAAGTCTTACGGTACGTTTGCCGTTTGGAATCCAAAATTTCTGTCTTACCGCGTTCAGAGTGGCGAGAGTGCCTGCGTGAAAATGCTTTAAATGTTGTTCTATAATAATTAATTTTGTGACATGGTGTTGTCTTGGGAGTAAGATCGGGTGACGTGTATTGTATGGCATATTCGCGCGTGCTAGTCGTCCCCCAACCCTTAGAATTCCTTTTTCGTCCATAAAGGGACTCAAAGGTGCGATACTCCCTTGTAATCCACCTGAATTATTTAGTGCGTGGATTTCTTGACGATAACCTTCTTGTTGTATTACTCTAATGACATACAATTCGGCCCTATGAATCTCAGCAACGGTTAAGTTTCCCTGATTGCTTTCTTTGCGTGAACTATTGAAGCGGAAGCGTAGTACGTATGCAACAACGCGTTTGAGTATATTATAGGAGGAAAACCTTTCGAAGCCGTTCCAAACTACAATACGCGAAGGTAGTGCTATCGACGGTCGTAGCTCAGGTATATCGATAGGTTCTAATTGGTATGTCGGCCAATGTTTTTCCGTTTTTGCCAACCATAAAGGTCCGTGAAACCAAAGGGTGTTATTTACCAGTTCCGAAGAAAATAATCCACGCGATATTAAATCGGCAGGGTTATCTGATGATGATATATGATGCCATTGAATATTGTCGGTTATATTTTGAATTTCGTTTACGCGATGTGCAACAAAGGTTTTGAGTTTATGGGGTGGGGTTTTTATCCAATGTAGCGCAATAGTTGAGTCAGACCAAAATATGATGCGATTAAAGGAGATTCGTTTCAATGAATGTACTGTCGTTCGATATAATTTGGCGAGTAGATGTGCTGCGCAAAGTTCTAGACGTGGTAGTGTTATAGTTTTCAACGGAGCTACTCGCGATTTAGCCGATAGTAATTGTATGGTTATATTACCGTGTTGATCTACTGAACGCGTATAGAGGCATGCGCCGTACGCCTGTTGACTGGCGTCGCAAAACCCGTGTAACTGCAATGGCGCAGGCGTTTTGCATGTTAATTTTCTGGGAAGCGTGATATTATTTATGGAGTTCAAGTCTTTACAAAACGTAACCCATAGCGTATGTATGTCAGCTGGGACGGACTCGTCCCAGTTTAGATTTAGTTTCCAAAGCTGTTGCATTAGAATTTTCGCGCGTACAATAATAGGTCCGAGTAAGCCCAGCGGATCGAACAGTGATGCAATTATCGATAATATTGATCTCGTTGTTATGCGTGTGTTGTTTTCAAGTGGTTTAATGTCGTAAACTATCGTGTCCTGTTTCGGCTTCCAACCTAGACCAAGAGTTTTAATAGCACTGTCCAGGTCAAGTCGTAAATGCGTAGCGTTCGTTTTCTCGTCCAAGTTGTCAATCAGCGTAGGGTCGTTTGTTGCCCATTGTCGAAGCTTTAATTTACCGCGATCGCATAATTCTATAAGCTCGTTTCTAATCACGATAGCCTCCTCGCGTGTACTCGCACCCGTCAAAAGGTCGTCAACATAAAGGTCTTCTCGCAAGACCCTTTCTCCGTGCGGAAAGTGCTTTCCTTCATCGAGACTTAATTGGAACAAAGTACGAATAGCTAGGAATGGAGCAGCGGAGGTACCGTAAGTTACTGTGTTTAAGTTGTATGTTTTTATGGGTTCGTTACAAGATTTTCGCCATAGGATTTTTTGGAATTTACGATCGTCAGGATGTACTAATATTTGGCGATACATTTTCTCGACATCCGCAGTCAGTACGTAATTATGAAGCCTGAAGCGAATGAGAAGCGAATATAAATCGTCCTGAATAGTTGGACCCGTCAATAACAGATCATTTAATGACGTTCCGCTTGATGTCCTTGCCGACGCATCGAAAACTACCCTAAGTTTGGTCGTCATACTCGATTGTTTTAATACTGCATGATGGGGTAAATAATAACCCTCACTGGTTGATCTCGAATCAACCTTACACATATGCCCTAAACGAATGTACTCTTCGAGGAATTCTACATACTTAGTTTTTAATTCTGGATCCTTAGCTAGCCTTTGTTCTAACGAACGGAATCTTCGCGAGGCAACCGAGAATGACTCTCCTAGCATTGGCGTGGTGTCTTTGAACGGCAATCTCACGATATATTGACCGGTATTTGGGTCGCGTGTGGTGTTTGAAACGAAATGTTTTTCTGCTTCGCGTTCTTCTTCGGACAACCGGGGGGTGTGATTTGGTTCCTCTATCTCCCAAAATTTCGCGATTTGTTCGTGAATACCGTCACGCGTCAAATTACATCGTACTGCTTGTAACGGGTTAAGGTGGGGTATCCTTCCAGCAAATATCCAACCAAGCTTGGTTTTTTGCAATGTAATTGAATCATTTGCTAGTTTAATCTGACCTACGCATAAAAGGTTTAAAAACAGTTCCGCGCCTATTAAACCATCTATTGTCGACGGGCGGTCAAACGTGGGATCTGCGAGTGGCAGATTTTTGGGAAATTTGAGTTCCCCCTTAGATATCATACGCGAGGGTAGCAGTTCCGTGATGTGAGGAAGAATTAGAAACATAACATCGAATTGAAATTCGTTAACGCGTGATTGGATTTTCGTTTTTATGGTGTGCTTCGTGTTAGTCGCGCTATTGTTAATACCGATCACTGGGATGTCGATCCTTTGACGTGGTAACCCTAATCTACGTGCTGCGTGTTCCGTTAGGAAATGTGACTGTGATCCGGAGTCAAGTAATAACCGGCATGGTTGCATTTTACCCTCATTGTCTAGTATCTGAATTATGGCGGTAGATAGTAATGTTTCGGAGCCGACGTTGGCACTTAGGGCCGCTACGTTTACCTGAGAAGGAGGACCTTGACCTTCGGGGCTTGCCTCTTTGTGCAGCAGGGTATGGTGGCGTCCCTTGCAATGCTTGCATGAGCTCGCTAGGCATTTTTTTGCCATGTGGTTCGGCCGGAGGCAATTAATGCACAGGCCTGCGCCTTTTACTATTTCCAATCGCTGACTAACGGTAACGTTTCTTAGTTTCGAGCAACTTGAAGTGTAATGTTTTGTCTGGCATAAACTGCACGAAATTTGGCGTTGTGTGTGACGTAGTTGTATTTTTATTTATGTGTTCGTGATTATTCTCTAAGAGTTTCCGTCTACTATGCAAAAATTCAAGAAGTTCCTCCATGGAAGGCAGAGATGTTCCCTGAACGTGTTCCCTCCATTTTAAACGCGTCCCTTCGTCGAGTATAGAAGTTACCGCGTAGATTGGAAATGCTTCTAAAAATGGTGTGTTTAATGCCTTTAATGCACGGTAGTGTTTTGTCGCGTTATCTACGAGTTCACCCAAAGAAGCAATGTTGGATCGCCCGCATGCTGGTAATTCAAAAATGGCCTGAATGCGATTGTTAATTATTATGGATGGGTCGTTATAATATCGCTCAAGAATATTGCACGCTACTAAATAATTGGCTGCTGTTGTTTCCAAGGACTCGATTTTTTCCGCGGCCTTTCCAGTCAAACAAGATCGCAAATAACTCAATTTCTGCGTGTCGCGAAAGGTCTGGTTTTCATGCACGGCAGAACGAAACGCGTCTGCGAAACCTGGCCATGCTTCGTACGAGCCACTGAATTTTGGCAAGTGCAATGTCGGCAATTTGACCTGCGTTTCCGATGCGATTGTTAATGGAGATTGAGTTATCGGTGGTGCGTTATTTAAACCCGACGGTTGTGTAACATGTTCACCGGCGTTAGCTTCAGTCATGAATTGAGTGTTTGCCATAGATTGTCGCGGTTCCTCACGTCGCGGATTGACACACATTTCTAATAAATGTTGTGCCTTAGCAACATACGTAAGGTAGGCCTCTTCAATTTCAGTACGTTCGACAAGACGTTGTTCATACGAGTCATCCGCCGTGACGAGTTCCAAGGCATTTTGAATGGGTTCAAACAAATCGAAATCGCGTTGCATCTTAGCAATACGGAGACGCAATTGATGTGCACCTGATTCGCTTAACGTGTCGAATTCGTTAATAAATTTGGTAAAAGATGTAATTTTTGCTTTAATCGCACCACGTTTTCGAATTAATTCTTGTTCAGTGTGTACATTGCCTTCGCACGACATTGTTGATAACGGAATGGGTAACGGAAACGTAAAGGAGTAGCGATTTAACGAATATGACAAGACTTACGATTCCACTCAGTTGCCCGGCGACGTCTGGTCCTACGGCGATGCTGTGTGTTACGAATTTGGAACGCTCGTTCGTGTCCGATGGTGCTGATGATTCCACTCAGCTCTCCGGCGACGTCTGGTCCTACGGTGATGCTGTGTGTTGCGATTTTGGAACACTCGTTCCTGTCCGATGGTGCTGATCTGCGCTCGTTGACCAGTGACTGCCGATGTTGGTTGATATGACGTCCAAAGGTGATGCGCTGCCTGCCCAGCCGAATCGTCCCTTGATGGTTGTGTTTTTTCTGGATTCAGCGTCTCAACAGTGTCTGAATCCGGCTCGAAGGACCAAAATGTAACGTCCCAAAGCACCGGAATTCGTCCTTTCGAATTTTCCGGGGTTGTAAAGCCCAGTTACACGATTGTGCCGTTGCTTGTGACGTTGAATCGCGGCAGGGGAGTCGTAATTTGATAGGATGTGATGTATAGGTGATTCTTCTAATGCGTTTTAACTACCCTTTTTTTTACTAACTATTTATTTGTATAAAAATGCGTATGTGCGTTCGAGATGACCGAGTGTCGTAGCTTAGCCGAGCGTAGTGTCTTTTACCGTGTTTTTTCTAGAAGTCCCTTGGGGTGAAAATCGACCGTATTTATATTATGGGTTGTACCGAGAGTGGGGGTGGAGAAGTATTGAAACTTGGTAGTATGGCTGGGGACTGTGACCATCCCTTGCTGGCCCACGTGGCGTTCATCGGATCGGCGTGGTTGGGTCATAAACTAGCATCGGTACTTGGGACCGAACACCTTTCGTTTCTCTTTCTCTTGCTTTATTTTGTTACGTCTTAAGAGTTTCAATTGTTATTATTTTTTTAGAAATGTGTAGTTTGTAGTTTTTCACAATTTCTTCGAATTAATTACTTCTATGTTTACATAAAAATATCAAAATATTTGCAATTCGACACATCCAGCTATTTTGTAAACATTAAATCCCTAGCAAACACGAGGATGTATATATTTTTGATACCTTCAAAATATTTTCATTTTATGTATTAGCAACATTATATTTTACAAATCTAAAGACTATTATGTAACTAGTTAATATAATGAATAACTATAAATTTATTTGATTTTATAATTACAAGTAATATTTTTAATTTGAACGAGAATTTTGTCACGTAGCGAATTTGGTGAGGCAGAAACGATCGGCATTTTAACATCACTGATTTTGAGTGACAATTTAAAACGTCGACCGGAAACAATTTAAGACTGTCTCCGTTACGTTTTCCAGATATATTAATCTATTTTCATTACTAACAATTTGTTAAATGAAATACTCAACAATGTTAAGTAGTTGCAAAAAGTTTTTACGGTCTTTTAATGCAGGTATACTTTAGTTGATTGCATTTTTCTAGATAACAATCAATGAGATTATTCAAGCATAACGAGCTTATCGGTTCACCATTCATTGTTGATCGACGTCGATGTTGTAATTAGAATTATTACCGCAATAATGTTGTTATCAAATTCTATGTCAGTAATACTTCAAAGTTTATGCTCCTGTAAAACTTCCAAAACATAAAAAAATTATTTTCTTTAAAAAATAGTTGAAAAATAGGTGAATAGTTATTTCTAAATAATTAAATTTTGAAAATATTTCTGAAACCAGAACGAACCGCCAATTTTTTCACCGAAAAATGTTGTTCGAAATAACGCCCAATGTATTTAAAAATCATCAAAATCAGTGAAGAAATAACGAGTAAATTTTGAAATCAATGCTTATAATCCTTTATTATTTTGTCGTGCAACATTCGACGTATAGTAGCTACATTTTATTGCAAAACTTAATCCTTCTTACAATCCTGTAGCTTGTGCACAGCCAACCTTAATATCAATCATTTCATGAATCATTAAATTATCAACGTTATTAATATTTGTACTGTATCATTCACAGATTGATTCTATAACACGCAAGATCCTATAACATTATTATAGATTCTATAACACTTCATCGTATCTTTAAGTGCTTAATCGAAATCCTAAAAAATGATTTCAAATGGAATGAATTTTTAATAGTTTATTACCTGTTGATCTCGGGATACCTTGTTTACTGTGGAGTTACAGTGTTCTATTACAAATTGCTTATAATACAATACGACCTCCATTAACCAAACACTCATTATTCAAACGTTCAATTGTTCGTAAACCTATTCCTCAGAGTTATTGTTCGACTATCCGAACAATATTGACAGGAAAAGAAGACAAATATACACGTATCTAATATATTTTAAATATTAGATTGTTCGGAAAGTTCGCAGCGCTTTTGACCGTATCGTCATTAAATTCTTTTG
Source organism: Eucera pruinosa (assembly GCA_028830335.1). Lineage (NCBI taxonomy): Eukaryota > Metazoa > Arthropoda > Insecta > Hymenoptera > Apidae > Eucera > Eucera pruinosa. Next base: position 1,660,636 of record JAMYCR010000006.1, on the reverse strand, counting down.
CATATTGTGGGATTGGAAACGGATGATTTCCTTCGAATTTTTGTTAAATACCGAAATTGCTAATTCGAATAAATGTCGTATTCCTGGATACCTTAAGTACGATAACTAAAGATGAAAATCCGGAGCTGGTCAAAAGAAGCGCGACATTTTATAACGAGACAGTAGGTATACACTTGGCCTCGTGTATTGATAAAATGCCGGGATAAATTATTAAACTTTAACCAGTATATTCCAAACGTAGCAATCATATTATCATTTATTTTGGTTATTAACAATGAAGGTTTTTTAATGATAAAAATTTAATTCATTAGAGCAACGGAAAATCTGTTTGGAAGAATTGATTTCTGACGAACATGAAAATTTGTTAGGAAATGGGCTTATGAAACAATTTGTTGTCATATACAACAATATACGGTAATTATTTAGAAAAGGGGGGGTTTCACCGATTTCGATGATTTTTTAATATGTTGTAGAAATCAATATTTTAAACTTTTTCCTGTACATATAACCGCCGCTCGGCCTTAGTTTCCGAGATTTTTCCCAAAAAAGATCGGTACTACTATATTGCATTCTGCCTATACGTACGCGTTCGTGGGAGCGTATGCGTAAGCGTTTGATCGGCGATTGTCCACGGTTTCTTGAAACACATTGAGACAGCCGACACTGGACGCGTATAACGGGTGCGCTTAAGAACCCGATATGGGTAGCCGGCCGCCGTTAGGCGGCCGGAATAAAAATCCGAGCCGAACCTTACTCAAATCGAACTTTTCTATGTAGTAACTATTTTGATGGATTAAGTTCGGTTTAGGTTTGGGTCAGAGTATTCATTCCGACCGCCGTGAGGCGGCCGGCCACACATTCATCTTGTTTTAATGATCTTTATTGATATTATCCGACGTTGGAACATTTCAGCCATTATTTTGAAAAAGTTAATTATTCGATTATTAAAATCATATTGCCGACGAAATAAAAATTCAGCTAAATAGCCTACATAATGTACTTGGCGAGTTCTATACCTTGGAATATTCGCTCTTGTTTCCCGTCATACACGTTCGATATTCATTTTATGGTTGACTCTTAAATGCTTAAATCCTTCCTTATTCAGGCAATCGTAAGCCTTCCAAAAATCACTTATAATAGTGTTCCCAGGTTTGATCCAATTTTGGATGACTGTAAGTAATGTTGCAGATGTTCTGTCTGGAACTGGAATAATAAATATATTCTTGGTCGAATGTTCAATCCCCCCGAATATCCACTGGCCAGTTACGAGTTTTCCCTTATTAAATTTGCGTTTACCGATCTTTGCCTCATCCACTTCAACAACTTCATTTTCACCCCCGATTGCGCCAGAATGTTTTTCTGCTCATAGTGTACACAATTCACGGCAAAAGCTGGCCCAATCAACCGCCGTCGCCGATGATATTTTCAGTTCGTTTTGCAAAAATTCCTGTCTTGGTGGTTTCAGCATTAAATGATAGCCGATAAAGCGGCAAATGTTTTGTACGGAGTTATGTATGTATGTTATTGAACCACGTATTATGGAGAGCACTAATTTTTGATTCGCAATATGTTTTCACTCGTTTCGTATTGCGATTTTTTAAAAAATAACATGCATAGCTATGGAATATCAAGTCTTTACGATTAAACTTCATTGGTTCTTTACTGTTACACTTCGTACAATACATAACACCATGAATCACTTTTTGCTGAATTAAAAAGTCAATTAGTGTATCGTAACTATTGCATATATTTAAATATTCATATAACTTCATTCTGAATTCTTTATTACCGTTGCGTTTAATAAGGAGATCAATGCAGAACTAAATTTCCTTTACACATTGTATAATGTTCGTCGCTGGCCGCTATGCTGTTATATATAGAAACGATGGACAATTGCCGATCAAACGCTTATGCATACGCTTCCACGGACGCGTACGTATACACAGAATTCAATGTAGTAGTACCGATCTTTTGTGGGAAAAATCTCGGAAACTAAGGCCGAGCAGCGGTTATGTGTATAGGAATTAGTTGTTCAAAATGTTGATTTCTATAACATACTCGAAAATCATCGAAATCGGTGAGACCCCCCCTTTTCCAAATAATTACCCAATATACAATGGTACAAAACGTATTCATTATTCTGTACTTCTTTTAGAAATTCCTCAAATATCGCTATGAACTCTTCGAACAACCTAACGTATCTACTAATTCAGATTTTATAAATGTTGAAGTAAACCGTTACTGCGTGAAAAGTCCTCATGCAAAAATATGGTCATTTCGAAGGTCAAGCAAACACGCCAGACATCACGTCATAGGGCGTGTTCGTCACCGTCAAATGTTTTTCTTCGTTGTTCGTTGCTAACGCGACCGTGACTCGCAGTTCGGTTTCCTCCCTCGGCATAGCTACGTGACCATACATTGTAAAACCTTAATTTTTAAGCAGAATGAATTTACGTTTGCTCCAGAAACCAATTATATTTACTCAACAATAAACAGCATTGGTAGCCATTCGGAAGCATTCATAGCAACAAGAACATGGTTGAAATGGTATGAATTACAAGAAGAAAGTAATGTTGTAAAATTATTTATCAAATTGAAAAGATTGAGAAAATAAATCACAAGTTCAAGTACATAATAAACATAAATATGTAATAATTTAAACACAAGTATGTAATAATTAAGGCATACATACAATGTATAATAACGTGATAAATTATAATATAATAAATTATCAATTTCCATATGAAACGAAACACAATTTCAATCGTTCGACTATATCCGAAAAATTCTATCGTCAGGTTTACTTGACACCAATTAATTCGGATAATGGAGATCCTATTGTATCTACATGAAAAAAATAAGTTTATGGTAACTTACCTCTGGCACTGTAGTCTCGTATGGTGTGTTAATGAATTTTGGTGCGTTATCGTTTATATCCGATACTCGTACGATCACCGGTATTGTTCGTTTCTTGTTTGTTTGTTTCACTGTACAGCTGAGCTGAAAGAACAATAAAAATTGTTAAATACGTATACATTTAAATATAACACATGAAAGTGTATGCACATTTACGTTGTACAATTTTTATCATGTGACTGATGTTAAGTTCCCAATATATGTATAGTTAATAGACTCGTTTTAACAAACAAAATTTAAAAGATGTTATAATCTCATTTAAAAAATGAACACTAATACCTATTCCACTTCTAGTTTCATTCCTAAACATACATAAAAAAAGCAACTTATAAGAGTTATGCGCGCTTAAATGAGCCTGTCAGAACCCCAGCTGATCAACTAAGTACCTAGAACGATTTAAATTAATTTTTGAGGACTTCAACACTAATCAGGTATTTGGGTAATATAAAATTCAAATGTTTATAAAAAAAGAGAATTAGTCAGTTGCCCATAATGGACAACTTAAGGAAGAGTTGTCTGCGCAAAGTGAATGTCCAATTGCGACGTTATATTTTGCCACGTTATCTTATTACATAGTGAACCTATTACTGTGGTTACAGCAAAATAATGACTCTATTACATTTGCTTAGAGCTACATGAGTCGTTTGCCGAAAAGTTACTTTAATGGAGTTTATAAGGTAGCAGGTTCTCAACAACTCATTATTAACTATTAATACAGCTAAGAGTAAATATAATGATGTAACAGTACCCGCCTTCAACACCATTAAGAAAGTTGTACTTGCACATCAAAAACTATAAAACTTCAGATTTAATTTTTTTCTACGCCTTATACGATTTCAAAGATATTTACAATACTGCGAAAATTCAAATTTTTCTTGAAGGTTTGATTTTATCTTTAGGACCATTGTTACGTGAGGCGCGCGCGCGCATGTGCTTGGGACGCTACCGGGTGTAAGTGTTCGTATAGGTGTTGTGTAAATGTAAAAGTGTATTGTGGTAGTGTGGTAGTCAAGCAAGGTGATTACCGGTGAACGTAACGCGCGTGCGACTCTGTAGAGTTAGAAAATTAACCCTAACTGGGTCTTAAAATGTTATTTGGGTTCGTGGATACTCTAGTCCCATACGGGCCCTTTCGTCAGATCGCTTAATAATTAATAAAAGGAAGTTAGTTAAATAAGGCGAATAAATAAAAGAGGAAAATTGTAGCTGATTAAAATATATTATACCAAAAGAAAATGTTACTGATTGAATGTATTACAGAATGCTAATATAGCTAATTACAATTTAGATATTATAATCTCGAAAAACGATGCAAGATGTAAGCACAATTGAATAGAATAATTTCCAGTGAGGGAAATCCCACAGTTAATTAGTAACTACTGGAAATTATTTGCCAATAATGTTTATACATTTTAAAATACGCTGGAAGAGTAAAGGAAAAGGACTTACCCAAATGATATGCACTTTGATCTATTTCTAAAATTGAATGTGTATATATATATAATTTTCGATCTAGCCTTGATCTTCTGCAATATTGCCAAAACTTGTGACAAGAGGAAAAAACATACCCACGCCGCTTTACTATACTGCACTGAGTTGATTTAAGCTAACTATATTAAACTGATTAAATAAAGAAACTATATAGATGAGTTAAATAACACTAGAAACAAATTAAATTTAGAATAATACAAAAATTAATAAATATGATTTTTATACGTGAAGATTGAGTCTTTTGCCCTAACTTGCTAAGGTTATTCACAAGCGCGAATTGTTGTGAATACTCGCGATTGTACGTCGAAGAGTGTCGCAACTTCACGTTCTCGGAGGAGACCAGAGTGGGCCTAGTCCGAAATTGTTTACATTGCATTGCTGTTGCGCCCAACGAATTAGGCTGCGAGGCTGATGCGTAAGGGACCGTGATTCGTTAATCTGACGGGTGGTGGGTGCATGCGTGCTTTCCTCCCGCTCCAAGTCAACTTTTATTTTGGATTAACCACATTATGTTCCTTTACTCTTATGTTATAACTAAATGATTAATACTTATAATTTATTGGTAGTTTACATGTATTATAGAGGTAACGGAGTAAAATGGAAAACATATTTCTTAATAGATATTATAAAAAAAAATGTGAAAGCGGAATATTATCTGAGTCGTTTTACAACAATTTGTATTAAAATGCTTATGAATTTTGATAGCTATTGTAGGACTGGCTGTCGTGTAAGAAGACGACATATAGATATAAGTTATTGCAAATCTATTAACAATTTCTATTATAATTTTCTATCGTTCGGCGGTCCGCGAGGAACATTCCAGAACGCTTAGCGTTATCGGACCACACGAGCGCATTTTGGTTTACGTTTGGAGGTACTCAGAAGTAAGCCAATCTAAGAGTTTGATCGTGGGACCACGTTGATTTCAAGGAAGGAATGCGTTATACTAACAATCTTAATTTCGTCGCCAGGAGATTATTCTATCTTAAACACATCAAAGACCGTTTGTGCGTTCGATTAGGGAGTTCCCAGAATGCTACGTGCACTATCGAACCACATCCGGTCGATGTAAAAACATAAAAGGAATTTTGAAAAAATTGCTGTTCGGAACGTAACACCATATATTTGTCGAAACAAAAAAATCAGTTCATTAATAGGGTCATTTGAATTACATTTGTGCGAAGTTTCAAATTTGTTTGATTTTTGGCTTGTCAAACGTTCCTTGTTAGCAACGAAATGTCTATTATCGTAAATAATAATATCCTGTCAAGAAAATTATTATCGGTATAAATGTACATGATATACCGTGATGTGCATGTAATCGAGAAATTTTATGCAAAATGTATATGATCACTCAAGTATGTATATGATCTAACCGTGGCGTGATTTTCTGTATCTATGATTCATACTATTACAATAATTGTTGTATCAGATTATTAGGATTCAAATCAATCTTCTTTTCTCTAGTATCATTCACCAAACAAAAGGCTCATGCATAGGAGATTTTCTAACAATTAGATTTTATCCGCTCAATTTACGAAAACGACAAATACGTGCAATCTCTTCCAGTAGTAGAAACATGCTCTAGACCTTTCACATTCCTTGTACTACAGTGTCATAAAAGATAACGTGCATTCTCAGATTCCAATATGGCTGTGGAGAATGGTAGTTTGTATGTGTATACTACGTACCATCGTAATTACCCAGAGCGAACAATTTTATTACAAATTCAGTTTCATTTTTCAGCTTTCTCGCGATCTTTACCTGTAACTATTAGATTGAGATCAATTTGTTTACTAACAGATGTTGGAATGTTAAGAAACAAAAGAATTACAATAACATTCTTGTGTTAACAATCATTGATATAAATGTAGAATGTAGAACGATTATTTTATTATTAATAGTTTAATTTAGTAATCCTTTAAGAATAAGTATAATGGAAATATATAAAATAAAATAAATAATGAAAACATTAATTTAGTTTTGATTTACAGAAAAAAATAATATATAATTATATAAAAAAACAAATAATTATAGTAATGCAATCATAATTTTCTATAGTTTGTAATTATATTGAAAAGGCTACTAAAAAAAAAAATGCAACTCTATCATTTAGTGTTTAAAAGTACGATAAAATTTTTAATGTAGAAGGTATGACTTATTTTGATAATATTTCTTTGAATCGAGCAATTATTTTTGTAATGTTAAAAATTACAGATTATTTCTTATTTTGCAAATTTTTCCTTAAAGGCGGGTTGTTTTTAATTTCAAAAACATGTGACCATATTTCTTGAAATTATATTTATAAAATAAGTCTCTTTTAAGGATGAAGTTTTCAAAATTGATGTAAGAATTAGCTATTAAAGAACTGGTGTACCTCGCTCAAATTAGGTGTGCGCGCTCTACAGTTTGAACGAATAGACAAGAATAATGTGTAATACAAATAATTGATTATAATATCATTATTATTATTACTATTCTTGTTGTTGTTGTTATTATTGTTGGTAGTGTTATTAATACTGATATGTGGCGACTAGCGACGCTCATGCACCCACTATTAAAGATACCTAACATCATCGCAAGTGTTCTATACATAAGGTGTTAAAAAGACGTGAGACATTTTCGGCGGGCAGATTCTATCTGTTGTTGTAGGGTAAAACGACGTAAGTTACGTTTCAAAAAAATTGAAGTTTACAGATTAGTTGAACTCCAAAATATAAAATCTATGTTTATCTGAAGAAAAATAAAAAAATTAATTTCTTATAATCAAAGGAGCAATTCGATAGAGGTATGGTATTTAACACTTATATTAAAAACTTTACACGCCAATATGTTGAAAGTGAAAACTTGTGATTTACATCGTTTTGTCTATTATGTACACTGAGACGAGTAATATTTTTATGTGCAGTAATATTCGTTTATATTTCTTTTTCGACTTAAAAGTAAGTTATTTTAAGTAAAATATGTAACGGAAACTCCTGTAGAAGGGAAATTCACCGATGTTACGTGCATAAGATTATATAAGATATTTGCTGGTCGTAAGATACATATTAACCAATGTACTTACATTGACTACTGACTTCTAACTTAATTTGCGTAATTCTAAGACTGCCCTGTCAAACCTTATCATAAATTAGTATTACATATACAGTTACATGCTGTTATCCGGAAATGTTATTCAAGAACTCCCACAACTCCAAAATTGTTCAACGGCAGTTTGTGTATAGATAAAAGTTTTTTCCAATATTGGGTTTTACAACATACTTCAATTTCATAAAAATCGAGTCGGCAACTTTAAGGTAAATATACCCCAAATAAAAATTTTTTTCATGATTTAAATATTATAACATATACTGCACTTCAGGTACTTTATATATTTTTACATATTACGTGTACCTTCCATTTTTTCAAACATTTAAATTGTTTATAAACGTATTATAATCTGCAGCGGTTTATTACATCTTATTTACAATTTACGAACGTATACTTTAATCTTTGTAATTCTCTAAAATCGCCGCGACTTCCAACACTCATAAAAACGCGTACAATAGAAACCGTGTTCTTTAAAATCGAGTTTGATATATTTTGACCGACTTCAATTAGAAAATCTCATAAGTTTATTAACAATCCTTAGATCATGATAAAATATCAATTGCTCTCGATCCCTATTGAATTATATTTCGTAAGATATTTGTGTTTTTTCGATATCATGTTTGTACGTACAAGCTAGAAAGCATCAAACAGAATATCTGTTGTAAATTAAAAACGCTCGAGCTCATACCTAGCTAGACGTAAACCATAAAAACAAGTGATCGCCGTTCAAGTAAGTGTTTAAAATGTTACTATAGTGTAACGCTAAAAATGAAGCCGGCTGAAATCCTACCGATCGATTCATGGTCTTCTGGGAAGGTTTGTTGCTTCTGGTTTTGTTAAGTAGGTAAGCTCATCTGCCGCGTGAAGAAGCGAAAAAGATTCTCTTCCAAGAATCAACCATTATTTGCTGCATCTTGCAGAAAGTATAATGGGACGATGCTAAATATAGAATCAGCATATTTTCCGGTGAACCTTTTTCAAGTAAAGAGTCTTTAATAAAGATGGGATGAAGAATATTTCAAGCAAATTTGAATATAACTGAATACTGTCTAGTACTTTATAAATATTTTAAAAAGAAAAGGCAATAATTTTAAGTAGGTTTTATGGGCAAGAAAAATGTAGACAAGACAGGTTCGAACTTGTTATGTTAAAAATACATGTTATGTTATAAGTACTTCAGGAAAGATAAGTGACACTTTTAAACTGCAAAACCTGATTAGATACATACATATATTCAAAGTTTTTATAAGTATTTCCATGGTTTTGTTTTTCTTTTACAATTTTAAACTCAAGCAAAATCGTAATGTACACTGTGTAAAGTATCCGTGGTAGTCAATATTATTCTATATAATTTATCGTTTTTCAGTATTTGAGTACTAGTTTCACAAGATACGATTTTTTAAGATGTCCAAGTACTTAAGTATATTTCCGAGTCCTACAAGTACTTCCTTTAACCTCTTGCCTTACAATGCCGAGTGTAGCTCGTGAAACAGATTATGGCCTAAATGCAACAAATGCACGTCGAATTTTCAATAAATTATGATTTCAACTCCAAGTATATTATGACACTATAAGGTTAACGTTTATGAAATGAAAATTACAAGTAATATGACAATGTTTTATATTCGATATGGTATTGAAGCAGTAAATGTCGAACTTGAAACTTCTCAGCAGTTGAAAAATTAATAGGCCAAGGGGTTAAGCTTCGGTGTTAAGTTATATAACTTTGCAAATACATAGGACAAAACATTATCTCGTATAAGTAGTATTCAATTTCCATTCAATTAAATTTTTGTATTGGAATTGTCTCGAATTGAAAAAGACGTAATTCTTCATCAAAACAAAATCTCTGTTATTTACGATAACAAGAATGTCTTCGCAAAAACTAATGATTGGTGAACAATCGAGCATTCAATGACAGTCGTTAGTGATCGTCAGATTAAAGAGTTTATCGAGTATTTTCTTTTGATCCATCTATTTGCTCGACTTGCTCTGATACTCGGAGAATAACAACGGAGAATGCAAGAACCAGCCTCCAATCATCAAGTTGCTCGTTATAAAGTGAACGGAGTGTACAGCCTAACGGTGATGGTAGTTTTTAAATGGCATAAGGTAACTTGTTGATTTGATGGGAAACTATCGGGGATGTGATTAGTTACCTTTTTAAAAGTTACTAATTTACAACGTTAAAACTACCGACAATTATAAATTATCCAAATTTTAACGAATACAGAATCAAAGGCGTAGTCTTTTACACTAACAAATGCAGTTTCGATACAGTTTCAATTGAAAGAAAAATAACGGAACAAGAAAATAATTCTGACTCATTGTTATTGGAAAACATATACAGGGGTGAATTAGGTTTTTACCGCTTTGGGCTATCATATTTTTACCGTCCTCAAACTGGATATCTATTTTAGTTGAAATAATACAGTATGCAAGATGTATCAAATACTTGTTCAATTCACAATACTCAATTGTAAAATTAATTAAATTGGCACGATTTTGTACTGTGTATAGAAGAATCTAGAGCGAAATTTTCTCCAAAAACCACCGCTCCGTAAAAGCTGCCGCCTCGGGCTGTAGCCTAATTAGCCTATACTTAAACCCGCCTCTGAACTCATACTTTAACTTATTATTAATTTCGTTGAGAATGCTGAAGTAAATTTGTTGAAAGTTCATCTCCTCTTCGGTAGTAATATTTTACAAAAAAACCGCTATTATCTTTCAGTTGTTCAAAGTGTTACTATCAAAATTAAATTTTTCATTTTTCTACTTTTATGCAATAATCTGCAAATGGTTTACATATACAATAGATACATTATACACTGCAATAGTGTCGAATTCTACATTGGGTACCGCTGTTTTCGGTGTAAGCTACGAAAGATCTATATATATATATATATATATATGACATGACATTAAATACAATGCCTATTGTAACCTTGAGCGAAACTTGAGCTGAGAAATATAGGCTCAATAGATGAAAACATGAACCTATGTAATTTGATTTCGTAAGACGTATAGATCCATAGTAGTAACATGCAAGGTAAATTCAGGTAAGTCTGCGATATTTTTAAAATTTGACTAATGAAAACTACTATACATTTGATCCAAAGGTGAAGCAAAGTTGTAATGATATGACCAATATGTAAATATAGGTAGATTAGCAAAATTTCACGCAGCATATTTAATTAAAAAAATATATATATATACTTTCGCGCAATACTCTGGTTACTTTATGATAGTACTATGCTTACTGATTGATATATCCACTGGTTATATATTTATTAGTATTGGTTACTATTTAGGCTTACTACTTTCAATCCGTTACCTTAGAAGCTATCAGAATCATTTACGCACCCATCACATATTATTTTTAATATTTGGACACAAAAAGTTAATTTATTCTGCACCATTTTGTGTTTTACATGTTCACTGTAGCTCGTAGACTTAGGTTAGTGTGTTATTCTAACAGAAGCTAAAGTGAAAGCGTTCTTGCTGTTTAGGAAGAAACTATTGTGGGATCCGAATAGAATTATAATGTTAGGGTTAAGAGTAGTTAGGTTTAAGTAATGTAAGACCAGGCCATGTAAGACGCGGATGGTTTGCAGGCGAGCGACGATGACCTGCGGAACCGCGTCTCAAGCATTCGGGGGTAATGTTAGTTAGGCTAAGTGTATTGTTTAGGTTTGGGTGCGAATGAGAGAGAGAGAGAGAAAAAAGAGGAATGGTTGGCGACAAGGGCGACCGTCGAAGGAAAAGCGGAGAGTATGTTTTGAGAAGTCGAAGAGAGTAGAGACCTGAGCGGAAGGATATAGCGTAGGATAGCGTGGCATCGAGTAGACGCATTTAGTATATTCAGCGTAGCTTAGTTTAGTACGATTTCGTTTTAGTTAAATATATCTATTAGATTACATTATAAACGACTTTGATTTTGCAAACCTTCCAATCCCACACTATCTTGTTACATTTACAAGTGGCAATTACGCTGGATAGTGAATGTTAATTAATATCAATTTAAGTAGGCACCTATTTTTATATTCAAAGTTACTGAAAATTTGGATAAAAATGAATAACGTTGCATAACATACATATGTTGTAAACTTAATGGTAAAACTGACTAAGCCCGCTGTTTTTAAGCATGAGATAAAATTAAGAAAATGAAATTAGAGAAATTAGAAATTAAGAAATATAAATTTGGTTAATTTGATTACAATATTATAAGGATTATTCTTTCTGGTATTTATTTTCAGTTTTTCTTAAATAGCACATTAAGAAATGCCACTTATTTTAGATGTAACAAAAAATAAGAATTCGGTTAGGCTTTATAAATTTCCGTAACCGCAATGCCTTTCTGTATGGTCATTTTTAGATTGAACCTTGATGAAATGGTTTTTCTCGACCATTTAGTTGTATTTTTAACGTTCTATCTCTTTTCTACAGCACAAATAATATATAAGCAGGTAAGCGTCTATAATTAGAATGAAAAATTTCTCAAATAATGCGCGCTTAAAATAAATACGCCCTCTCACTCCGCTGCAATAACTCCAAGTGACTAAACTTTTTTATGCATAAACTAGAAGGCCAATAATATCTGTGGAATTTCTTTAACTCTATTGTGTCTCCCATTTACGAAGCAGAAGAAAGTATCACGTAATAATCTATGTTACAGTCTAACTCAAGCTAACCCTATGCCGTTAATAGAAGGTAATTTCTAAATGTACAAAAACATGATCATCAAGAAAGTACGGGTACATACAATCTATTATTACTGTTAAATTATTGAGGTAATGGGTCAGTATATTAGAATATATTTGATAATGCGTTACTTAAAAGAGAAAAAGATTGAATGAATTATGTCGAAAGCCGTAAAAATTTACAGGAAGTACTCTGAATGCAAGCTTGTCAGCTGTCTGTTCCTTTCTACTTATTCAAGGTTCACTAAAAAGGTTCATGAAAGTGGTAATACTGCGATAAAAAAATCTATGAAAGCGAGAAGTGCAGCACACGAAGCAAATATGATGAATGTTCTTTGATCAAAACTAAAAGATGATGTTTACTTGTCGCGTCCCTTCTGTAGTTACCACTAGAGGGACATACGAAAAAATAGGGCTTTCTCGAAAGTATTCATTCCAACTACCTCGTCCATATATATACCGCCATTAATCCTCTTTCCAATATCCCAGTGTCTAAGGCAGGGCCTGCTAGGTAGCCTTACTACTGAGTCCACTAGCAGGCCCAGGACGAAACGCAACACCCTTCCTTTTTCCTATCCTATCCTATCCCCTCTCCACAGCTCCACAGTAGTAATAATACATTTCAAATTTGTCATTATTTGATTAAAAATATCTAGGTTCAAGGTTGTCATACTAGTATTCTACTTTGTTGAACTTCCTTTGACATTAGCTGTTATACTACGAAGTGAATAACCTTTAAATTACTTCGAAAATAAGATCGAATAAAAGATTTTTTTTTCTATTATTTTATTTCCTCCCTTAAAAGACATAAGTTTTCTTTTGGAATTTTCTCCTATTTTCAGTTCTAACAAAGATATTTAGTCTTTCTCGTGATTAAATGTGTATATGGAAACATAATATGCTACTCTGATGAAAAAATTCCAAAACAAGTCAAATGCAACCCAAATTATTCATCATCTCATCAATTTTCATTTAATCACCTGTAAAGTAATCCTCATTTTCTACAATATACATATTTGTACCAACGCTTCTCCCATTCTTCAAAAGATTATTGGAGCTCAATTTCTGGAATGACTTTCAATTTGTTCAGTGACTTTTATTTATATCGCCTCCATCGATTTAAAACGACATCCCCGCAGAGATTGTTTCAATCAGGAAAATGGGAAGAAGTCGTACGGTGCTTGATCATATAAGTATAGTGCCTATGAAATGAGTTTCGTTGAATTTGTTAGTAAAAACTTGCAAAGAGGCATTAAGATGTGAGTAAACATCGATGAATTTGAACATTGCGAAAATCGGTACTAGCGCAAATCATGTTTCACGTAAAACATCTGTTGTAAACAAACTATTCAACTGATTTTAAGTAGGAAACTCATAGATATCAATATCAGATGTACGAATTTAATAGAACGGAGAGTAAGCTGATATAACGCTTTTTGTAAGTGAACTTGTTCTAGAACTTTTTAAATAGGGTACACATAATCGTATAATACTTATTTTATTCATTTGTATCTTAAAATAAATCACATAATAGTAATATCAGCAATATCAATTCACACATACATACAACTGAGGCATTAGATGGAAGTAGGCACATACGCAAAAGTAATACAATAATAAAGATCAAGTTTTTTAAGATATACTAATATTACTTTTCATTAAATAATGCCTTAAAAAAAAACTTTGAAATTGGTTTTCTCGCAATGACATTTTGGCATATGTACCCTTTTTCCATCTACTGGCTCAATTTTTCTAATTTTCTATCTTATAAATGTCAGATTATTCCATAAAATATACTCGTTTTCATCCAATTAAGTTAACCTGTATTACAATAGTAATGTAGAATAAATTGACAACCAAAATGTTATACAGTTTATCCACGTAAACCTCGAATTTAATATATTATAGTTTGAACACTACATAAAACGAACGACTCTGGATTGAGTTCAGGTGTTTTTCATGTGCTATACGTATTCGAAAAGCATATAGTACATCAATACATACGAGTTTGATTAGTCGTTTCTAGTATTCGCGTTTGGCGACACGTTAAGTAACATGCTAGGAACGAATCAAGGAGAAATAGCAACTTTCTCAAAATAAACACTGCGACAAATGGCTAGCGACTACTAGTGACGCAACACCATAGCATAAATCGCAAATATTAGATTCGACAAATTTCATTTTACATTACGACACTAGTTGTGAAAGTAGCAATTTGCTTACCATTATTGTTCCGATGCGAATTTCAACGGTAGAAGCGAAATTGTGGAATTTAACACTTTTAAGATGAGTATCATCGTTTGAGTATATTATACGTTGGATTTAATTGAGCAGCCACCAGAGGCGCCATGATCGTATTAATAAACGATAAATTCTTGAAACAGAATTTTGTCACGGTAAGGTGTAAATGGAAAAAGAACAAAAGTTACTTGTCTAATAGAAGAAAATATAAAATTCGTGTTAAATAGTGGCAAAACTATAAATGTTAAAATAATTCATTTTACTTTCTAAGATTGTCATAACATAAAACTCATATCATATAAATAATACTATAAGTCATACTATAAGTGTAATGTCATTTTTCTCAGATAATCTCCAATATACTACTAATAACATGGTATAACTTTGTCAATTTATTTTAAAAGTTAGAGTAGCACTTGTCGATATTTAATTAGCATTTTGCTATTTCTTTTATACTTGAATTGATACCTACGTATTTCATTCTTAAGACATTCAATATTATCAAATCAAATCGAAGAATGAGTAATCCAATTGTCGTTTTTCGGAATAGTTAAAATTATCATTTCGAAAATTTAAAAAACATTCTTGGCATCTCATAACTTTTAACGTTTATTTTATATTCTACGTAAAAATGTTTTCATGTAATATTTACTGCAATTATCAATCTGCACATATTAAATGATTTATTTAAACTCTTTCTTGTGTTGAACAAATGAAATATTGACATTGCTTTAACATAGGATAAAAATTACTACATACGAATGCAGCAGTGCTTAAAAAGTATCAATTCTCATGCGTCCTTAATTTTGCAGCTTAATTTATCTGTTCTATGCAAGGCTGATACCTTAGTAACAAAATTGTGATAAAACTATAAATAGTTAAATTTGAAGAATTGTTTACTGCAATTAAAGATATCAAATTTCTGTACCCCTATAAGATTCTTCGGTCTATTCGTAAATAATAAATCGATCTTTTTACAGAAATGTGTGAAACTGATACACGTGACATGTAATGTGTAGATTACATAAAAACAATGATTTGGACACACTTTTAGAGAACCTTAATAATTTATTTGGGAACCGATGCGGTGATTCACGCAGTTTAATGTTTGAAGACTAAATCCCAGGGAAAATATCAGGAGTTTTAAGCATTCAGAAAGGGTAGGAGCAGGAGCGAATTTAACAATTATTTTTTACAATTTTACAATTTTTTCTAATGACATCAAGTTTTGTTTCATATGTGCAATTTTAATTACGTACAAGCTTACAATATTGTCTAAAACGAGTAAAAAATTATGTAAAAAAATTCGATGTCAGAGGAAAGACTAAATAATGTAGCTATTTTATATATATAGAGAGTGATTTACTTAAAATTATTAATTGCGATGAGAGAGTTAATAAATTTGCAAAACGAAAAACAATAAAAAAATTTGTTTAAATATTTTCACATTTGTAATTTTAATTTCAAGTAAAATTCTATGATTTTTTTGTTCAAATTTCTGATTGTTATTCCTATTATACGGATACTATCATTAATTATAATTATACTTTTACATATGTTCAACTATTAGTTCAAAACTTTGTCATTATTATTATGCTATTATTAACTATATTATACATATATTATATTCATATTTTATTGGAAACAAAACATTAATAGTAGATAATGTTATATTAACATGTATTAACATGTATTCTTACTTTCCCTGTCACTCTCTTTGTTTTAAAGGGTCCAATATTTTCTTCTGCACCCGGGGCCTCAACCGACTTTAATCCGCTACTAGGTAGGAGTAAAGATGACACAGAGAACACGGATAAGCATAAGGATGATAGGAATAAGAATAATAATTTAATCGTTTTGAGGATACGGAGCAAGAGTAGAATGTAATCACAGCATGGTGAATGCATTACCGACTGGAAAACAAACATCGCAGACACTAAATGCTCATACTATTCAAATACTAAACGGTATAAATGTAAAATCCCAGTCAAAGTGATTTTTAATGAAAATTTTCATTTCTGATACTCATGTCACTTAATATTTAAATTTCACAATTATCCTCACCTGAAAAACAACGTGCGAGAGATTTTCATCGTCTCTGTCTAGAGGTTCCAGCAGCTGGAGTTTCTTGCCATTCAGTTTAAAGCGAGGCTGTCTTCCAGGAAAGATAAGTTCCAGCGTAGTTTCGTTATGTGGATCGCCAGATACTGGAAGTTCCTCCGGCACGGTTTTCTGATCGATCGCTGAAAAATGAAAACCCGTGGACCGATTATTATAGCTATAAATGTGCAAAATAATTTGTCTAACTAAGAAGTTTCAGCAGATGTCATACATTTAAGTGATCAATTTGAAAATCTTGTAATTTCGTTAACGTTAGAATACAAAGGTTCGCCATTTTTATGACAAATCTTCGTTGTACTGATGTGTGTTATATAACTTTTTAATATGTGTGCCTAAATGCTTAAATATAGTTTACGAGAAATATAGTTTGTTAATAAAGTTTTAATAGTAAAAGCGAAAAGGAATTTTATAATATTGTACTTAAAAAACTGGGAAAGAGCCATAAATTCTACGACAGTTTATATTAAAAAAACATTAAACAATTTCTATGTTCTAACATTAATAGAATTTTGTCAAATATCAAGCGCATTAATAGTTATTTATACAACAAACATTAGACCATGAGATTTTCAGATGCTTATCCTCTATGAATCTTTTAAGACTCCCTTTGAGAGTGAAACTATTGCAAGTTTCTCTCAAAAGTACCTTCTGCAAGTCAATACATCGTTTGTGAGTTACTACCTAAGAGCGTCGTGCAACTCTGAGAGTGGTTGTGTTATAGCTTATTCTCAAACGAATGCGAACTGATATTACTATTGAGGAGTTGCTTCTGAAATACGATTCAGATTTGCATTCATGAGGGTATAGTAGTCACGGCACTGTTATCGAATCCCTAAAAAATTATTATTTCTGATACTATCAACCCATTACATCACGATTTTTTTATTGATCGTACAGTGGTTACAAAAGGAATTTGCACCTTTTTTTACTTATATCTTTCAAACAGGCGATTTTTATGCAATTTCTGCATTTCACGTCTATTACACCGAACAATATCCACATAAAAATACTGTTAAATTGTAGGAAACTTAACATAATTGGACTTAATTAATTAGTACTTAAATACGAAAATAAATATGATGGCGTATAACTATTTTTTGTAGTCACTGTATGGAATAGCAATAACTATATGTATAGAGGGTATTCATTTGAAAACTTCACACCTAAATGTCTTTAAAACAGTAAACGTAAAGTTGAAGAATTCTTTATTTATAATCATAATTTATTGTTACCATGAGTTCTGATTTATAGCACCGACGAGATGCAGAATGGACCTATCATTCAATATATTTTTCTGTCACGTGATTTGGGGATCTCGAGAGCCCCTTATTATTTTCATTTTTACCTTTTCAATTGTCTAAAATATATAACTTCAACGTTTGCTTTCATATTTTGTATATCAAAATACTTTAGAAGTGTGTACATTCTTTGTCAGATAATCCCATAAGATGATAGGTTTATCTTGTACCTCGTCTGTGTTTATAGTATTGCTAAAATTACACAGTTTGTAATGCAATCTAGCGAATTTTTTACAAATATGATATTGTAATAGTCTAAATTATCGATTTTAGTACTGCTGTAAATAAAAGTCGCGGTTTTCAATGATTAATGGGAATTACGGGAGAAATGCAAGAGCAATACGGGAAATAGGTGGATGTAAAAAAATTAGTATAAAATACGGGAATTTCCGGGTAAAACGAGAAAGTTTCCTACTATACAATGCTTCTCAGATAGCAGCGTATGTCCTTGGGACGTTCGTTTTACGTCCAGTTTACGCCCATATGTCCTATGTCCGTTCTGGACATATCTGGCACATCCCTGGGATGTAAAATCCGTACCTTTTTCGTATGTTTTAAACTGGACATTCCTGGGACGTTCTTTGCGTGCCATAAACGTGTAAAGTCTCGAGCCCTAGAATCGCGACCAGATGTGATACCGTTACTGGGGTCTTTCCAGCCTGGGTAACGTGTCCATTTCTCTAACCCTCTGAGGGCGGTCAACTAATTGTGGGTGTCAACAGTTTTGACGATAAACAAATTCGTGATTGGTTGACGCCCAGCTGCTTATCAGAGATGAAGAAAGTATTTCCACCACCCTTAGGAAAAAGGAACGGTGGTGAGGGCTCGAGACGACTTCGCGAGAAAGAAACGAATAGACAGATGAGTCCACAACAAACGAGCAACGTGATTACAAAACGACACTTCACGGCACTTTACATAGTAAAACAGACAACCACCAAAATACGGTCCACTCTCTCAGTCGCGAGTTTTGAATCAAACAAGAGACAAACCGCGACGGAACACTGTACCATAACTCACAGACTAATATGTGTACACACAATAATAATTAAATATACCTGACACCTAAGCGAGACAAGCAACTATTTAACTAAAAGAAAAAAATTAAACTACACGATATTACATGCGAGGTAGCTAATATTCGGGTATGAAAAATGAACTTATGTAAAAATAGATGCACCGTTGCTCGATGAAAAGACATGCTAAAAAATATAATTGTAGAAGCTAATCGAACGCAATATCGTTCATCAAGATAACGCGTTTAAAGTATCGTGATGAATACGAATGTATATGTGGTCAAACTTTATTAAGATGCATAACAACAAATTTACTCCCTACTTTTATTATACCCATCGCTCGCAAATCGCGTCGTATACATACACGTAGTTGTGAAGTTGAATCGTTAGAGGAAAGAAAAACGTGGCCAACAGAGCAAAGCAAGTTACTGCATTAGATTCAGTAACAGGCTGTAAAATGACTTCCTGATGCTCACGTGTTGTTCAAGCTCTGGATAATTAATGTTATCTTTGTAAACTAGCCGCGATCTGAAGTAATAACTCATTAGTGACATCCAACGTTTCATAATTGCATTGCATCGAATCATTTCCCTCTTTCTCACAGAATATCTTATGAAGCATTGTATTAGGTGAAATTAATAGGGTATTAATATTCTACGTAATTTTCCAATTATCCAAACTACTACTTGGATGGGTCACTATTTGTTAGGTTATGCGAGGATTACAGTTGTCTATACATTTATTTATGAAATTTATTCATATTATAGTTAAAATTGAATACATTACATTCGGATAGTTATTATTATATAGATATAATTATCATTTCATTCCAACACATAAGACAAAAATACTGGCAGAAAGTACTAAAACATACAAAAAATATGGAAGAAAAACCGTTAGTTAGTTTACTTATCAAATGAAAAATCTTAAAAGGTGTAAAACAACCATTACCGAAGGCATTAAAGAAACGCTAAAGGAAACAGTATGTGCAACAGTGCAGGATGTAAAACAAGTGATAGTCACAGATTTCAGAGATGAATCTACAGCTTTGGATCGATAGAAACTTATTAAATTCTCTGCTGCGAAAATTAATATTAGTTTTCTGTTTTTATTTAATTTACTCAAGAGAAGAGCAATTCTGAAAGAAATCTATGTCGGAATCGCACTATTTTCACATAATGAATCGTTAAACATAAATAAATTGTTTATACAATCATTTTTTAACATATACGCTAAAGTCTTCCCTCGATTAGAGTGCCGCTGAAGTTTCACGTGAATACGACTCGAAATGAGTGCAGTAAGCAGTTGCGGCTCCCTTTGGAAATCCATATCGCACTCATATCGGTGAGACAACACTAATGCAATGATAAAACTTCTCTATCTTTGGTTTTCTGTGAATACAAATTTTACTATCATATTGATGGGACTTCTCTGATTAAAATGACACCAAGTATGACAGTAACTGCACCATTATTTTTTTTTTTTTTTTTTTATCAATTTAAAAGCTTTAGGATTCATGTTACAAAGTCTCGTTCGTTGCGCCACAATTTTCCCAGGGATAGCCGAACACTATGCGTATAGTTCATGAATAGTCTGCAGTTAATTTCGAATAATCAAGTGATGGATGATGTCAGCTTGAAGGCGACCTATGGACTATTTGTTAACTTCAAAGCTTAATAATAAAACAAATGGCAAAAAGTAGACCCTGATTTTTACTGAAATCAAAGAACTCAGGTCGAACTATAAGGTAATGATAAATGTTTGATATATCCGTACCAATCCCTCCAGTTTTTCTTCGAAAACTAATATAAATGCACTACAAAATTAGTTATCTTTGAGTACGTCTACTCTGAAGTATATATCTCCCTAAATAAAATTTAGCACACATAAAATTATTCGATATCACCGCTTACAAATAGGAAATATCAACAGCTAAATATGTAGTATCTTATAGATACGTAGTATCTTAATCATACATAAGTATGATTGTTCGAGCCAGGTTGTACAAGGTTTATGATGCGGTTTAGAAGCACCGCTATTTTTGACTGTTAGCATTTCTACCATCTGGGTGACACTCGCCAGATGGTACGTTTTAGAATTCTTAGTCCTTTGTCAGAATTTGTATATGCTTTAGTTTCTTCCGTATTTTTCACTGTCGTCGCTCAATAGCAATTACCCTATCATAAACCTCAACGGTTCGTACGGTCAGCCTGGGACCATCGGTCACCTAACGGTTTCCGCACTCGATGCAAGGGCAAGGAACCCGTTTCAGGTGGTCTGCAGATGTGTCGTCCACCCCCGCCGTTTTCTAGAGTTTCGCCCCCCTTGGAAAATACCGCGGACCCCTTCCTCAAGGAAACGCGCCGAGGACGTAAGGGAAGGTGTGTCCATCGCACGTAGATCCACTGACTGGGCCTTCCCAAAATTAGGAAGGAACCAATCAGTGGATGATTGCAAATTCCAAGGGGAAGCTCAGAAACAGTTTGCGATCACTTAGCATCGTCACACGAAAGGAGTCACACGAAAACCACGAAACAAGAAGGTCGCTCTTCCTACATTAAACGAGACGATTGAACTTAGCCCGAACATAGATTCAAGTACCATCACAATAATCACTTAGTCGTCCGTAAGATAGTTATACTCCGCCAATAAAATATACAGTCCACTCCTCACATACAAATATTCCATACGTTATTAATCGGCGTGTGGAAGTCGCGTGAAACGAAGAACCGTGTTAGGAATTCGCGACGCGACAATGATCTTCTTTAAATAACTTGCGTAAACAAATAACATTCTAATTATGAATCTAAATTAAGAACCTCAAGACATCCAAAATTAAGTAATAGCAGATGATAAATATTATAGGTTGAGACACGATTCAACCGTTGAAGTGTTCAGACCTATTGATTATTAGTATCGATAGCATCTGTCAATACATATTATGATAGTAACAGTGAAGGCGCAGTTGTAGCGATAACGTCAGTGTTGGTAATACCTGTACCTATATAATCTATGAAGACAACATTCCCCACTTTGAATTTTACCTTTCATCTACCTAAAGAAAACTTTAATAAAAGCAATTGGCATGAACACTAAGAAAATATAATCCTTTCACTGGTCCAAAAGGAAATAGATTACGAAATACATTCATATAATTATAAGTGTATACTAATTTCATACCAAAAACTACGAATAATTAAGGGTTATTGTGAGAGATTGTATACAAATTGAAATATAATCTATGCGAAATCAAAAGGGATAAGTCATAATTTTGCTGATGGAAAAATTTTTTACAAAATACAATGCTATAAATTTTGCTATTTTTATCCTATTTTGAATCGAGATCCAGTTCTAAATAGTTCTCTAGTCTATATAACTTATATAGTTAATCTAGTTTTTTCGAGATTTAAATATTTTACCAAGTTGAAAAATTGATTTTTTAATATCGAAAATTATAAACCAATTCTTATTATATTAATTTCACGTTGAAGATTAGGTATGTTTTAATAAAAACAATATGACCATATTTTTTTAAGTTTTTACTACACACTAGACTCCCTGTTAGCCAAGTCTGGCATTACAAGATTTTGCCAACGTTTATTGTTTCTTATTATAAGTTTCGTCACCAAATTGGTGCCAAAATGACACCAAATGTTTGATTACCAAACCATGGTACCAATTTGGCACCAAAAATACATCAAGGCTTGTACCAAGGCTTATACCAAAATGTATCAAGCCTTGTAGCACGGCTTCACACCAAATTGGCTATAAAACCGCACCAAACCTTGTAGCACGGCTTGATACCAAATGGGCTACAAAACCACACCAAGTCTTGTAGTACGGCTTGACACCACAGTACCAAGAACTTTGACCAAGAAGCGCATCTAATAGTAGCATTAGCCGTGCAAACGCTGTTGTGACGATCGTCTTTCGTAAAACGAACGATCGCGAGAATCTCGTTTACCATTATCGTATATGTAGAAAAATAGATAGTAAGTATTTACGTTCTCCTAAATTGTGCTCTAGTCTTTCTTTCACCTATTTTTCCAAGACCAAATAATCTTCAGAATTATTGCCTAGCGGAATTTTTAAGATATCTCTAATATTCAAGGTACAAGGTAACAGAATTTCAGAATGTGTACAAGCATTTCCTCTTTTTTTCTTTACGAATACTGGTTTCAAAGTTTCCATTCGTTAAATATATTTAAGGTTTGCAGATGTGTTTTTGCATGAAGTTTTCATTAAATGTTGTAGAATGCAATTCCCCGAAGGTCGCGCATCGGAAGACAGTTACAACGATGGAGCAGTGTCAGATGCACTAACATATACTGTTAGTATATCCAACCAGAAGATGTAAGACTATGACAGACTTCATACAGGAAGTATTTTTTACTTTTCATATTTATGGTACACATAAATTATTTTCTTCTTTTTTTTAATTAATATATCTGTTACTTTATATCTCAGTAATACTAATAAATTTTGTCTGATTTTCTTTTTCATGTTAATGGTTCATCGGGTCATGAAGGGGAAGGAGATGTGATGCAGATCATCATTTGCAATGCAAACGCACATGGTTTCACCTCCATACAAGGACTATAACAAAACAAAATTGAGACAGAGCTGCGGTAATAATCAAACTAACCTAAGTATTCGTGTTTACATATATTATTGATATAGTAATATGTTTATCATAGTAATTATATTGTTCATGTAATAATAAAAAAAATAAAGAACTGTAAACTAATAGCTTGTATACCTTATTTCTTTCCAAAATATTTTTAAATTTATTTAAAAAGCTTATTTAATGCCGCCATTTTTAAATCATCGAGAGAGCCAAATTTTCAGTAATTTTGGTGCCAATTTGGCTTTTAGTTATGATGCTGTAGCGGCTAGCTCGCACAACAAAAATAACGTTGGCGTGCAAACGGCTAGCATGGTTTATGACAAGCAAACCGGCGAAGCTATTTTTTGAGAAAGCCGTTTCCGTAGTTTTACAATAGATATATTTTTGCTCCTTCGACGATTTGCAGACGGCCTCAATAGCAACTGCATATGTCATAAACCATGAGTTTCCGAAGGACTGCCAGGCAAGGCGAAGCGACCCACGGCGGGTGACGCCGATTGACCTGGGCCCGGAGGAAATTCCGCTGCATTGCCAAACTCCGGTCGGCAAGAAAAACTCCCCCACCAAAACGCACCGCCTTTCCGAAGAAACGCGCTAAGGGCGCAAGGAATAGGTGGTGGAAAAAAATACAGCGTTCCCTTCGAACAAGCGCGAAGTTAGTCTTCTCCTGGACACCGAGCGGCACATTCCACAATCTGCCACCCTCGCGCATATTAAATAAAGGATACTTAGAAAACGAATACTTAGCGACATTTATTGAACCGACACGCAACCTACCTCCCCATACTAAAATGCCATGATTTGGTTCGATTTTGGCCCTAATTTGGCGCCAGAACGTGGCACCAAAGTTGGCATGTATTTGGTGCTAATTTGGTGTCATAGGTTGGTACACGGTTTGGCACCAAAACCAGTGCGTAAAATGGACACAGATGGATCGGGTCTTGGTGCCAAACCTTGTAGAATTTTAGGGACATTTGGTGCCAATTTGGTGTCGATTTGGTGCCCAATTGTTTGCTGGGCTGTTCTTAAAATGAAGACCCAAAAATTAACATTGCAATAAGCTGACAAAGTACACACATGGGTAGTGTTTTGGAAATATTTAACTGTCAGCTACAAAAATATGTAACAAGAAATATACGGTTCTATTTAATTTATTAAACGTGATTTTCATTGGGCGCACCAGGGTCATCCCAAGGTGAAACAAATCTAAGCAAAATAAGCCTCCCCCCCCCCTCTTTTGTCGGAAACATTTTTCCGTATCTTTTACACGTTGCGAAATATTCAGTCGTTTTGAAATAAGCCGGACACATTGTATACAGGATGTCCCATTTTAATGTACCAGAGTAGACATCTCAAAAAAAAATTTAATTACAATTCAATTAAACATAACACATTATTTTATTCTACCGAACTACTTCCTGAATACGATACATAGCCTGTAACTAATCAGTTTTCATTGGACAAAAGATCGTTCCAATGGTAGTGAAAATTGAATCACATTAAAAACATCTCACAGACAAGAATATACTATGTGAGACATGTACACAGAGGGAACAGAAAACTGCTCGTTAGTAATCTTCATAAAACGTAGCTGTTGAACGAATATTAGCATTAGAACATAGCGAGAGCAAACAGCATGATCCCAATAGTTATTGCAGAATCTCCTAAAGACTATAAAAGTTTTATGAGTTTTGTGAGTCGATAGAGGATCGTAAAACAATACCTGCAACGATATGCTCTGCGAAAATTCGAGTATTGAAATTTCTTCCAGAACTACAGTTCAGATTTACGTTTATGTACGATCCACAAGAGACTTATTAATTGTATCAATTGGTACCCATGACTTTTATGTCTCTTCAATAGTTTTCTATTTATTTGAAATAGAATACTAATATGATAATTTATTGTATAAATTTATCTCCAATTTTTTAATTGCATCAAGAAAGCAATATCATTTTCGAAAGGGCACGAAGAGGAGGAATTTATAGCGCAAAAGAAAAATTATTTATGATTAAGTTTTGAGTATGAGTTTTGAAAAAAATTGAGGAAGCATACTTTCCTGTAAGAATATATGTATGTATTATATTACATGAAAATTTGAAAACAGACATTTAAAACAGACACCTTGTACGTAGCTGCTATGCTGGCGAAACATCGAAAGACACTTTCAAAAGACATGACCTATACTCCAAAGGCTTGAACTGTTTCAACAGTCAGAATCGAGGACGTGCAAACCGTAAGAACCTAACTTTTAATGTGATTTTAATATTACCTTTTCACACTCTACAGTATCTATTGTAATATCAGTTACAGGATAAAATTTTAAAGATGTCCAAAGTAACGTTAATATAATATCTACACATTACTAATTTTACAGAAATATGTAATATTATTATGCCATTAAATAAAAAAAATCAGTATAAATTTTATATCACTAATCATGTAACCATGTAAATCCATCATAAATGTATATCCCAATACAGGTTGTTAATTAGTAACACATTATTGATCTATGTTAATATTTGAATTATAATTAGCAAATTATTATAAATTTTGTTTAACTGCAATTAAATTAAATTGGAAAATTTAATTTAAAGAAACTATCTCGCTTCCTGCCGTGAAATGGATAACATTGAACATCGTGCCATAATTAAGTTTTTCGTTACAAAAGGGTTAACACCAACAATATTTGACTTCCCCACCCTTAGAGTTGGGCATATTTTATTCGAATAAATTACTCGAATAAATTCTTCGAATAACATTTCCAATAAATTATTCGAATAAATTATTTGAATAACACCTTGAATAGATAATTCGAATAAAATTTTATTCAAATAACATCTCGAATTGATTATCCGAGTAAAAGTTTATTTAAACAACATTTCGAATAACATTTTATTCGAGATGTTATTCCAATGAAATTACAATATTTATCTTATAGAGAGTATGTTTCATTGATACTTCCTCTTCGAAAATTATTCGAATAATTTATTTGAAATTTTATTCGAAGGATTTAATCGAAATGTTATTCCAATAAAATTTTATTCGAAGAAGTTGTTCTAGATGTTATTATAATGCCCAACTCTGTCATTCTGTTTATTCATTAGATTTGGCTCTTTGGACTTCCATCTGTTCCCAAAATTGAAAAAAATTGATGGTCGACGATTTTCGTCAGGTGATGAATTGATAGCTACAGTAAACAGCTATTTTGATGACATTCAAGGAACGGATTTCAAAGATGATATAAAAGGATTACAACATCGCTGAATGAAGTGCATTGAAGTGGAGGGAGATTGTATTGAAAACCAAAAAACAAATTAAAACTCAAAATAATACGTTCTTATTTTTAAATCGCAAACTTTTCAAATGATCCTCGTATATGTAATATTTCGATTAAATAATATTATTATACAATTTCTTTCTTGTATCATTTATATAATTATTTCTCTATACGTAAAATATTCAATATTTACCTACACTGTAATATAATAAAAGAATAAAATTTCAATGTTAATTTCAATTGTTATATAAGTACAAAAATTATGTTTAATAACAAGAGCTTATAGTTTAAAATAAAAAAAATGTTTTATTAAAGAATTAGTGTCCAGCCTAGGATATAACCTTAATTTATCTTTGGTTGGATTTGATAAGGTACAACTTATGACAAGCAGTTAGAAGTAGGCGCACAAAATAAGCTGGATTATTCATAAACCCCTGTTAATTAGATATTAACTGATATTACTTGCGCTTGCTTGCCCAATGTAAAGTGTAAATTGAATTAAAACTCACCATCTCCTCTGCTCTCTTCAATATCAAGAATAATATTGGATTGACCTGATTCTACCTCACACAAGCCTGAAACAAATTAATAAACGCAACGTATTAGGTTAAAATCCTCAGTACATTATATCTTAATAACTTCTACCTGATGATTCCACATAGTTTTTATTTTATAATAATGCAGAATACTAGGCAGTAGATACAAAACTATTTGTAAAGTGTTGTTACCTTATCTAATAGGAAAGATCAAGGCTAATTATCAAAAAATTTGAATTTTTATTTTTGTCATTGTTATGTATGTCAATTATCACGCCTGTCATATCTCAATTCAATTTTTTAATTTTTCGGTGTAGTTGTCAATAAGATGCTCCCTTGCTGACCTTAATGAAATTGAAATAAACATATTGTTAAGGGCGTCATTTTCAACAACATTTTCCTTTAGGTATAATGTGGTAGCGTATGCGTGAAACCGTGACCGCCGCTTATACATATATGTATTATACCTATACTGTTTTTATAAACACATTGTGATGCACGATGCGACGCAACGGCCAAAAACCAATAAGTAGAGTGACCATACAGATGATTTGCGTGGCTGCTAGGCAGCCGGTAGAATGTTCAATTTTGTTTGTAACAAGCAGTCCTGATTTAAATTAGCGTATTTTAAATGGAGAAATAAGGAGGATAACAGTTATTCTATTTATATCGGAAAGGTTATGCAAAAATTATAATACTGTATGAAGTTTGTTACGTTAATTTTCAGCTATGCTGGAATATTTCTTTTTCTAGCCTTTTTTTGACAGATATGAAAATATGACAAAAAAAAATATCAATGGAGTTTTTACGTGTGACAACCATCCGCAGTTTGAGATAACCAAGCCTTAATTGTCAATTTGAACAAGATTATTGGTATATACATCGCCACTTGAACTAGTCTTTCGAATACTGTAAAACATTAACCAGCTTCCCTGTTCCACTATAAAATACATCTAAGGGTGGGGGATACTAGCCATAACCGAAACTAATGTATAAATACGAAGCAATTAGAAATTAATCGGCAATAATAAGTGTAATAAGCTAATACCTATGTATATAATTCAAAATACAGCTATTAAATTGGTGCAGATAAATGTCTATACATTGAAAATAAGTAGATATTAACGATCCATCCGGTATAGTAGGTCAGTTACCTTTACTGAGCGATGCCTTTCATTCTAACGAACCTATAATTATCCATATTCCACGTTTCGCTGACATTTGACAGCGTAACTAGAAAATAACTTTGGTATTTCATGTTATACCTTTAACTGAAATGAATTCATCACAAATGAAATTGTATTATTAGATTAATATACACGAATTCTAATTTTTTATGATGCTAAGATATAAAATCATTTTGCTGTTATTCATATATTAAAGAAACAAAGGTAGCAATCTTTTCGCTGCAAATTTTACTATAGAGAAGTAGTAGAAGAGTATAGAGAAATTATCAAAATATTGAATTGTAATACGTTCTATTCATATTCAATTTTCGGTTTTTCCATATTATTCAAATGATAAAAAATTATAAATGCTTCAAGAAATTATAGATTATATTTATCTAAACAGGCTCCACCACAGGTTGTGAAATTTGCTTCCTTCACTGATTGCATGTTATGTACTAAGACAGTCATAACAATTATTTCGAACCCTGGTGTGTGTCAGGAAAGAGATTAAAAGATTAAGAAAATGAAGAGATAAAGAGAATAAGAGATTAAAAATGCACAAACTGTGTGAATGCTGCCTTTGGCCATTATCGATACCATAAAATTACTGAATCTGCCAAAAAATTGTATCGCGTGAACAATCTCTGAGAGCTCGTTCACGCGATACGGTTTTTCGACTGATTCAGTAATTTTGCGGTATTGATAATAACTGAAAGTAGTATTCACATAGTTTGTGCATTTTTGTCACGCGTCAAGCTTTCAAACATATGAATGAACCGATTTACTATGGTGTGTACAAACCATTACATTCATACTACGACGAATCGGTCATTTACTGATTCAATTGTTTTACCATCTAGGATATCAATGGTGGTGCCCTTTTCTTTTTTCTTCAATCTCGTTTTATCAGCGTCTAAGATACCCATTGATTTTCAAGTTATACGAAAAGTCTGTCGCATGTCGTTCTGATCAGTGACACAGCTGAATAATGAAATTTCGCTGCAATCAGTAATTTTACCGTGTCGAAACACATATGAAGTTGCATCTAACGGTAAAAAATTGATTCTGCAAATGATTGATTCGCCGTAGCATGAATGTAATTGTTTGTACACACCATAGTAAATCGGTTGATTCATATGTTTGAAAGCTGGAGGCGTAACAAAAATGCACAAATGTGTGAATGCTGCTTTCGGTTATTATCGATACCACAAAATTACTGGATCAGTAAAGAAAACTGTATCGTGTGAACGAACTCTTACGAGTTTCCCCCATACTTGACTGTTGATTCCATTGTAATGTCGTGCGAGTTTGCGAGCCACATTTTTCTTTCTATTTACAGTTCTGGAATACTCCATTCTATTCTAACGTTCTACGGTTCTGCGCGGTAGTAGGGAAACGGTCTGACTAGTGGTGGAAATCTTGTAGCTCTCTGTGGAGAAGTTCGCTGTCCCTACTCCACTGGAACGGGGCATTAAAGATGCACGCATGATTGGAGAGACATTATAAACAGTTAAACTGCAGAAAACATAAAGTTTTCAATATACGGAAACATTTTCAATATTCCGCATTTTTCCGTTCATATTTCGGTAGTTCTATACGTAAGAAGAGGACGAAAATATGAATGAGCTCTAAGGAATACGCAAATAATTAATAAAATATGGAAAGCGGCGAAAATATTACTATCGTTCCTTATCTTGGGACGGTTGTAACATGGCATGAGATCAATAGTAACACACTTTAATCTTTAAAGAAATCAAGTTACTTATTAAATCAATTATTATACTAAATAGAAATAAGGATAATAAGTGTTGTTTCCGTAAAGATCCTAAATATAACACATATTCTCAAAAAATAAATTAAAACTGATGTATCGATTATTCGCTTTCGCAATTTTGAAAACCATATAGATTATGTTACTTGGTATGCTTTTTGTGTGCCTAACTTTTACATTCCATGCAATGTATACTCATTTATTCTACTCAATAATATTCTTTATCTTTGTGTTACCTTATCAACCATTTCTACTTTTGCTCTTGTTTTTACCACTTTTTCATTTGAAATTTGAATTATGTGTATTTCTGTTACTTCCGGCTGCATCCGTCGGGGTCGAAAGTAACGTAAAAATGGTGTTATACAATAGTTTTCCTTTTACTTCTGAATTTCACTAATGTACTTAAGAAATCTATCATCTATCATCTATTTTATTCAGAAGAGTCCGATTGAAAACTATAAGAAAGCAAAATACTTATACAGGTAATATTTATATCACAATTTAGCGCTCTAAGAAAGTAGTACTTTGTAATGTCGAAAAGTCATTTTGTTCGATATACTCTTTTATTGAGTATCTATATTGTTAGACTATATATGTATGTGCTCCAAATGTAATTTTGCATCATATATCCAAAATTTACGATAGTCGATAGGATAGATTTTAAATTCTTTAACATATTACAATTACCCTGTATTACTATTGACACCGGTTCCCTCCACCGTAAGAAAAAAGTACTTAGAATACTAGTTGAATATAGAACTGTTTATGATAATGCAATATACTCACTGTATAAAAGAAATATAAGAAATATTCTTACATGAAATATAATCGCTTTTTAGTTTTTTTAACTGTGGCGCATTTTGCCAAAAAATCAAAACAAACTGGAGGGTAATAGTTAGGTTAATATGTTGTTGACATCAAAATATAAATATAGTAACTCTAAAACCCATAAGAAATTTGCATTTTTCAGCATTTTTTAGCGTTTTTAAT
Source organism: Eucera pruinosa (assembly GCA_028830335.1). Lineage (NCBI taxonomy): Eukaryota > Metazoa > Arthropoda > Insecta > Hymenoptera > Apidae > Eucera > Eucera pruinosa. The sequence goes on along the minus strand of JAMYCR010000006.1, from coordinate 1,629,387 downwards.
TTTATATATGTAGGATTTGCAACAGAATAATTAGAATAAGTTCCACAACATATTCCTCTGTATGTATTATATAATGTGCTAGAGTTTTTAGAATTCTTATACATATATCATTGACAATAAGTAAATAGGAAAAATTAAGCATAACTGAAAAATTCAATTCTTCCTTGTAACTACCCTCTTGTTCAAAACAGAGGATTGAAACTTGATACACGATGTTTGAACGGTCCTTCGCTAGTTAAATTCGGCTCAAGAGCACTTTTAACCCCCGTAAACAGCTACATCTGTTCAAAGACAGTATACAAATTTTGTTAAGGACTTACATAAAACTACTAAAATTGTACAACATTGACATAATCGCAGGAAAAGTTCACGATTCTGACCAATTTAAGAGTTTTTAAGAATAAGGATAATCAGAAGTCGACAAATAAGGAATATATTAGTGTATAAACATGTTATAGAGAGTATATACCCAACCATAAGATATTTTTTACGTTATAAGAGTAAAAGCTTTTTGTAATCAGTTTCTATGCATTCTATAGATATATACAGGATACTTCAGAATTAGGTGGCCAAAGTCTGATATGGTATTCTGCTCTCCTTCAGAATGAAGAGAAGCTCATATACATACAAATTCGAATGTTCTTCCTTTCTGAGATACACACTTTTTGTTTATGATACAGTATATTAGATATGTCTAAAACTTGCTTAAAGAAATTACTGTAAATGATTTTTTTCTGTAACAATACACATTTCACATCGACATTTCAGAGATTATTGAAACGTTAACACACGTATGAAAACTAAACACAAAGAATATTTATATCTCGAAAAGGAGAATTTTTCGAACCTGTTTATAGGGCCCCTTTTCATCCTTAGGAAAAGTGAGGTACGATACAAAAATTTGGCCTCCTACTTCTGAAACACCTTATAATATAACAACAAATATTATAGTTTTCATAAAATTGTAGACCTTATTTATTTGATACATAAATCATGTAAAATGAAATGGCATTGCCATTGGAAAGAATTTCAATATATCTAAGCTTTTACGCATCACACTATCGTCTTCTATCATAAATGATACCTACTGTTCAACCCCTTACGAAAGACAATCCTCTTCGAAAGGGCTTTTCACCTTTCTTCAGCTTTGTTAGCTACGTTAAGAAACTGAAAATTTATTTTAAAGATGTAAATAAAAACGATATACATATAGCTATTAACATATTTACTACTAACAAAATAGTGAAATAGCAAATTTTATGTATAAGATTTAAAGATTCTATAATTTTAAAAACAGACGTATTTAATGACTATTTTACTATAATTTTACAATAGCATTAGTACACCTACGAATGCATAATCATTATTATTAGTCACTGTCACTATTAGATTGCGGACATTTGTGCGCGTAAAATATGCTGAAAACATGCTAATATGCAAAAATCGTCTGCAGATTCGATTGATGAACAATACTTTAGAAAACATACTTTAAAAAGATGCACATCCATTTACTCTAACACGATTACTAGCATATGATAGCAAACATGTGCATCTATAAAAATCGTTGTCAGCCACCCTCGTTACGAAAGATAGGCGTCAAAGTTAAAACTAGATATTTATCAATATTTGAGCAAACGGCGATCAGATACTGCCTTATTGCATTCTATAAAACTACTTTACTAAAATGGAAACCATCGGTTTAGATACGGTCTTGCTTTGATACATGGATATGCGAACGTTTGATCCTGAACTGTGGCCATATATTTGCAAAGATATATTTCTGTAAATTGGCAGATGTAATCTAGTACTGGTTCACTCTGCCGTTCGTATGTCAAAGTTGAGAGTAAAACCCAAGAAAAGTGAGTGAAAACTAATGCCGGGGCTTGTTTCGAGTGAACAATTCCAGTAAGTGGCAGGGATATCTTATAGCTATATCGGTGGACAAATTTATGTTTGCATAAGCAGACAACATGGTGAGGGCCATTGAGGACTTACATTTTGATATCTTCTGTTCGTTCGCTCTACTTATTGAACAACAATTGTTTCTTATTCCTGAGATGAGCAACTCGTGCACATTGTGTGTACAGGTTTCGGTCGAAAACTGATACGATGGTGGGAATGCTGTAGTAGCGTGCATGGCAGGTTCATATTTCATATGCTACACCTAAACATTCATCGCTAAAATATTTTATCGTGAGCTTTAATATATTTTCATTAAAAGCATGGTTTACAAAATTATACACTTTTTGAACGTCTTCCTTTTTTCAGTGGCTATAAATTTCAATATACATTCAGTTAGTGTTAAACTTCTTTCGATATTCACTTAAATTTTTGTAATTATTTTCAGTTATAATTTGATATTGTCATTACGTGTTAAAATATTTATACGTCTCATGGTAACTTTTGTAAATTTCGCTAGGATTATAGAAATATAATTTAAGTAATTGCTATTTGAGTAATTTTTTGTTTTATTTATTTATACAACCTAAAAATATTAAAAATATCCGTAGTTTGTCAATTTGATCACCTATTTAAGTCATAAACAATCTGAAAAAAATATTGTCCAAGGTCCAGCTCGAAAGACCAAATCTTGCGACTGCATAATCGTTTAAAGTCACAGAAAATTTAACAAAGAATTGGCTTATTTGCAAGCAGAATAGTCACTATTTTTCAGTTGTAATTTGAGTACAAGTTCATTTATAGTTATTGTTCACATACAAAGTTCAGAGTTAATTAATACTCGAATATAAAGTCACGTACAAAGTCCACTGGCACGACACACATGCGAGATCAGTCCTTGTTCTTTACAAGTTCTTGAGAAAGATTTTTAAATTTTAAATGCGTAGCGTATATATACTAGTCTGTCCGTCTCCATGTGTGTCCTAGCCCAAATTTAGGAAAGGTGCGGAAATCGTCAAGTCCAATGAAGGAAAAGTTGTCACTTCTTGGGTGCCTTCGCATTTGTTTAAACAGGCTCTCGAAGGGGTGCTCTGTCACGATGGTCAAAAGCTGTCCTAGAGTCCATGTGCTTGTCGGGGATGTGTCGGACCCGTTAGTTACTGTCCCCAAGTGCTCTCTAGATGTGTATGTTTAGTCCTTACTCTACTTGTAAGGATTAAGATTGTGACATGTCGTTGCTACTGATTGTGAGCAGGTGGTAGTGCCCTGCACTAGGAGTTAGGAGCACAATATTTTTGCGAGGTTCATGGCAGTGTCAAACTCACCGCTATTTCTGAGGGTTCCTTAATTTAGTTTTTTTTTGCCATCTGGACGACACTCGCCGGATGGTACGTTTCTACAACTTTCACTCTCGGTCATAACATTTAAATTGTCTTTAGAATTTCCATCCATTGAATTAGTTCGTAGCAGCACTCTCTACCCTCAACAGAAATTACCCTGCCATAAACCTGCACGTGTTAGAGGTCATGCCGATGGGATCAGGAAGACCGGAATTTCCGTCCGGGTATCGGTCGGGGCCTGGCCACCACCCGCTGTTTGTCTCTCCGCACGCGACGAGCCGAGGCAAAACATGGGCTCCTTGGGCCAGCCAAGGGTCACCCCACCCTCTCCTAAGGAGGCGCGCTAAGGGCGCAAGAGGGTGTGGTGACATCCGGGGAGTGATCGGTGATTGGAAATTACCAATTTTGGAGAGGGTTGATTACCATCGCTCCTCGGACTAGGAGAGGGAACAACGGTGAATGCGGAGAAGACAGACGGCAGAAACGTTTAACTCTCTGAAGAGAACACGCGCTAAAACAGACGACTTCCTCGTGGATCGACCGCCGATCACGAGCGTGAATTAATTATTGTGAAGGGACAGTCCCTTAATAGTCAGCGTGCGGTTCTCTCTATCAATACAGTCCACTATATATTGTAGTAAACACAGTTATCTTTTGAAAACAAAGTTTAACGTCTCACAACATTTCACTCAAGCATATTCCTACACCATACCGGACGCGAACAGCAGGAAAGGTCGAAATTGTGAAAGTGCAATCTAGTATTTGATGCTTACCTGGTTATAAACTAAATTACACACTGAAAACTGTTTTTGTATTCAATTACATTTATTAATCTATAAATCATACTTTCATTTTATACATATGCATGTCGAAGAAAGTATATAAATCGGCGGATTTAATTGCAATAATTAAAATAGCTGCTAGTTAAAATTACACTAGGGCCTTGTATCCGCGGTTTCACTTATCTGCGGTTTGCCATAATCTGCAAAATTTGCACCGAAATATGCAATTTATCCATAATGCCTCTGCATATTGTTGCGAATATTATCATGTTTAAGAAGGTTTTGCGAAAGTTCGCCATGCATGTAGAAGTATACAACAAAAGATAGTCGGAACAATAATATATAAAACGCAGCGTTTTCGGTTAGCCTATGAGCTATGTAGTGAGAGTTTTAAAGACATTCGTATATTAATAGTATCCGGAGAACTTACTAAGAGTAGTAACGTTTACGAATTAAGTATGCGAAAAGGAAGTAATGTACTTTAATATGAATACAAAAAAACGTATGTTGAAATTGTTGAAATTTGTAGCAAAAATGAATCTATTATATTTTTTGTGAAATATTGGAAAAAGAAGAGCACATTCATGTAAGTGTAGCTATTGCACCAAAAATTTCAAAGGTTTATAGTGCATGACAAACGTTTAGTTAAAGTAGAAAAAACCTGTAAATTTGTGGATGAAGATATGAATAGAAAGTATATTCCAACTGATGGTAGGGTATTACGCCAGAAAGCACTGGATTTACACATACATTTTGGTAAGGAATACCCTGCAGTAGTTGACACTAAGCTACTGCAAGCAAAGGATGACTATATAGATTTAGAGATAGGTTTGCATCTGCCGATGAAAGGCTGCTACTACTGTTCCGTCAAAGGTACAGGAATTAGTTAAGACAAAAAGATATCAGCCAAAACAGATTTTTAATTCTAATGAAACAGGTCAAGACTTATACTCATAAAATTAACTTTAATCCTATATTGAATACAGCAGATGGCGTAACAAAACTAGGGATAATATGAGCCGTTATTTTTGAAAATGGTATAAGTCCATTTTTTCATACATCGAGATATTTCAGGTAATAAAAAAAGGATATCTATATCTTATTAAAATTACCATTAACTCATTTTTTCCAAAAAGTGGACTTATACCACTTTCAAAAATAACGTCTCATATACAGATCGAACAACTCAAGAGTTTTGAAAAGTAAAAACAAAAATTGTCTGCCGTGTTCCAGCAGTACAATAAAAAACTTGGATGACAGCCAGCCTATTTATAAAATAGCTCCACCTATGTTTTATACTAGAATTATCAATAATGAATAACGGCATCCTGAATCTAATTGCAATGAAAATGAAAATGAGATTCTATGCTTACTTCCAACTTCACCGTTTCATTATTTGGTGTGTTAAGGTTACATACATTCAACTAGTATTTAATCCCAATCAGTAAGTACAAAGGGTGTAACCGGATAAGATGGTCAAATGTGCCCCCAAACCAAATTAAATTTCTGATATATCAATAGGTAGAGGACATGGAAAAACCCCTCTGTGCAAAGCTTCAACTCCCTATCCCCACCATTGGGATAGTTATGGGGTGTGTTGTGATTACAGTTTTTGCTTGATTTCTGTAGTACTCTTTCATCAAAAATTCTGAAAAAATTTGAAAATATTCCAACTACTGGAGTACATATCTGTGAATTTTTTCAGAATTTTTTATTTCAAAACCGAATTTTGACAAATGAAAAAAGTTTTGAAATGTTGATTTCCTATAGAAGTCCTAAAATGACTACGTTTATATTTTTACAGTTTTAGCAGCTCCTTATTGTAGTTAACATAGAATTTTTTCAGATTTTTTGGAAAAGTACTTCGTATCGAAAAAAATTGAGATGCGGTAATTTTTAATATTACTGGCAGTGTCTGTCTTTTGACTGGGCTGCTTATTATTGTAGTTTTACCAGTCCTTTATGATAGTTAATTTAAAATTTTTTTAGTTTTTTTGGAAACGTACTCCGTATTGAAAAAAATTGAATATCGGTATTTTTGACTTTGTTTATACCCATATAAGTACCACGTCCTAATCTGCAAGTGCAGTCGCGACACATCAACAGAAAGACTTATAAGTGTTATATTGAGTACACACCTAATGCAATAGGCTATGTCGGAATCAAACGATATTCCTGCAAATGTGCAAATGGCAACCGCACAATTGGATGTTGCTCTCATATAGCTGCGATAATATATTACTTATCGCATGCTCGATATCTCACGCAAATTATAAGGCCGGCAGAAATCCTGTCCAAGATTTTTACTACTGAGGAAGTACACCCTGTTATAAACGAAGACAGCGACGAAGATTAGAACAGTATTCAGGTAGTAATTTTTCTCTAGAAAGTAATGTACATGCATATTATTTACAATTTGATATAATATTCATCTAGGAAATTAATTGTATGAGCCATATGGACGTGGTACTTATACGTGCATCGAAAAAGTAAAAATTACCGCTTCTCAATTTTTTTTCAATACAAAGTACCTTTCCAAAAAGTCTAAAAAAATGTTAAATTAACAATCATAAAGGACTGGTAAAACTACAATAATATCAGCCCAGTCAAAAGACTGACACTGCCAGTAATATTAAAAATTACCGCATCTCAATTCTTTCGATACGAAGTACCTCTTCAAAAAATCTAAAAAAATTTTACATTAACAATCATAAAGGACTGGTAAAACTACAATAATATCAACCCTGTCAAAAGACTGACACTGCCAGTAATATTAAAAATTACCGCATCTCAATTTTTTTCGATACGAAGTACCTTTCCAAAAAATCTAAAAAAATTTTAAATTAACAATCATAAAGGACTGGTAAAAGCTACAATAATATCAGCCCAGTCAAAAGACTGACACTGCCAGTAATATTAAAAATTACTGCTTCTCAATTTTTTTCAGTACGAAGTACTTTTCCAAAAAATCTGAAAAAATTCTATGTTAACTACAATAAGGAGGTGCTAAAACTGTAAAAATATAAACGTAATTATTTTAGGACTTCTATAGGAAATCAACATTTCAAAACTTTTTTCATTTGTCAAAATTCGGTTTTGAAATAAAAAATTCTAAAAAAATTCACAGATATGTATTCCAGTAGTTGGAATATTTTCAAATTTTTTCAGACTTTTTGATGAAAGAGTACAACAGAAATTAAGCAAAAACTGTAATCACAACACACCCCATAACTACCCCAATGGTGGGAATAGGGAGTTGAAACTTTGCACAGAGGGATTTTTCCATGTCCTCTACCTATTGATGTATCAGAAATTTAATTTGGTTTGGGGGCACTTTTGACCATATTATCCGGCTACACCCTTTCGATTCTGAGAATGATAAAGTAATTAAGAAAATAATTAATACTGCAAAATGAATTGGTGGAGAAGGGTTTGCAAATATGTTTGAAGAAGAAGTAAAGGAACATATTGAAGGTCATCAAGGTGTATTAACAGACGAAGAATTACATACACGAACTCGTTCATTAATCTATGGGAAAAGAGAAAGATGATAAAGAAAAACCAACTGTGAATATTATAATTTGTTAAAATATTTCAAGTTCCATTGAGCATAAAGGACAAAGTTATGAAATACAGGGAAAAGGCAACAATTCCTAACTGTAATGCTTTTTCTGCGAATATTTGAGAAACTAAAGCCGATCGCCATATGCATCTAAAGGGAAAAATTGCTCAAACTTTCGTCCTTAACAACATATTTTAATCCCATCAAAACCGGCGAGGACATAGCTTCTCCAAAACTTTATCAACTATATAACAATAAAGTTAGTAAGCAAATTAACTAAAACTTCCCGTGCAATCTCATACAATGAAAAAAATATTATCATACATATGTACTGTTCATCGCTGATAAATTGGTAGTCAGGAGGAATGCCAGTTGTTGGAGTAACTGATTACATATTCACCTTTTAAAATAATATTTTAACGATAGGTTGCACGTATTTTCCGTATTGACTGAAACATTGTGAAGGAAGAAGGGAAGAAGACATACTGAAACACACAAGCACGATGAACAGTACTTACAGCCATAAACGAGGTACACAGTAGACATATCATTTTATGGGACTTCGTGTTACATGGTCTGAAACACCAACTAAAAAAATTAGGTTTTTTAGAAAAGTATCATACCTTTAATTACCCGAGAAGGAATGTAAACACATCTAAAGTATTTTAATATGTAAACGCAAAGGCTATAGATTTTACGCAATCGAAAAGGTAAAATAGTGCTGTAAGATTTTGATATACATTCTTATATTAGGAACACTACAAGGCCTGGTTTCGTTATTTCTATCAGACGAGCGGCATACGATTATCCTGCCATGGGAACCCTATGCGAAATGTGTACTATGGATACGCGTCGGGATACGGATTTAACACAAGACAACCATGCATTTCTTATCCCAATCATCTCAGATGACGAAAGAAGCGTAGTACCAAACGAAAATAGGCAAAAGTGTCGTACCAACACAAGACGGAAGACGAAAACAGCATATTACTCTCCAAAGAAAGACAAAGATCAAATTACAATACCTACTGATAATAAGTAGCAAATTCACTTTAAGACTCGGAGATACCCATCCATAAGTCTATCGCATTGATCGATCGAATTACTACATTTGCAAGAGCAGCTAATTATAAGTAAAGCTTGTAATCACCCGAAAGTGCCGACGCAGAAGAAGCTTTGTCCAGAATAGATCGATAGTTTCCACTTTAATTAACACGATCACTCATATAGTGAGTAACCTTGTGTTTTATGTGTATCCTCACCTGGCACATAGAGGGGTTACTCAAGATCTCTAGGCACAGAAGCGGCCAGTTGCCTACAAACGAGCGTGTTCCACTTTGCTATGATCTTTCCCCGAAAGGCTAACGTTGAACGCTAATCGTCCTCGTGAGCGAAGATGCACCGCTCCTTTTCTATGAAAACTCCTGGTAAGACGCTTGATGACATTTACTTCTCTTCCGCACGATTTACCTACTTTGAATCAACGTTCTATCCAGAACGCTGTCTTCAAATGGATAATGTTTAATGGAAGCAGTCAATGAGAATACACTGGATCGTACAGAAATGAACTTTTTTATGCTCAACAGGTAGGGATAGAATCAAACAGAATACAGGTGGACCTCCTACAATGCGGTAGATACGTTCCTTGAAAATACACTATACAGTTGTGGCATTGTACGAAAATTTCCACATTTCCTAAACCGGGTTGTAAAAGTATCGCGTTGTAGGAAAATTTCCGCATTTTTCCAACCGCATTGTAGCGAAACTGCATTGTCAAGATACCGCATTGTAGGAGGTTCACCTGTATGTGATTATGAATCCGAGTCAATCTTAATGCAAAAGTTTCGCTTTGTATGGTTTTCAATACTGTTTCTTAGAAGCAATGCCTTAATCTACATACCTCCACACTGTTTAATTTGTACCAGTTACCTTCGAATCCTAGAACAAGTACCTACGATGCGTGAAAATGTACTTGTATGTGCTTTGACATTTGAAATAATTATTAATTAATTTAAAAGAAGCAGTATTGATTCTTACACATGTGGCGGCCGTCCTGTACCTACTACTACAGGGACACACGAATAGAACTTTCTCGAAAGCGCTCGCTCCAACCACCTCGTTCATATATATACCGCCTTCAACCTTCCTTCCAATATCCCAGTGTCTAAGGAAGGCCTATTAGGTAGCCTTACTGATGAGTCCACTAGCAGGCCCAGAACGAAACGCACACCCTTCCTTTTTCCCATTCTATCCCCTTTCCACAGCGCCACACAGAACACTGATATCATTAAAAAGATTTGCTCTAAATCAAGTGGTAGAAATTGTTACGCTCTCCCACGATAATCAGGAATGAATGTTGTTCTTTTGTTCAGTGGATGTTCTTTGCTTTTGATGCAGCGGAAAGTTTTTTCATGTGCATATGAAATGTGTATTGGAATGCAAAAATGTCTATTTATTTTGTGATTTTCAAAGAAACAATGAGGGTGAGTTACTCTATAACAATTGTAGTTTTGGATCGTCAGTGAGGATTGAAAGTATATTGCTTTTTTTAGTAAAACTGAACTGAGAATCTTTATACAACTTCACATTTTTATATATGTATGCATAGTTCAGTATATACAGGGTGTGGCACGTATGGACCTATTCCTTGGCCGCCTCGATCCCCCGACTTGTGTCCATTGGACTTTTTTTGTGGGGTCGCTTACAGTCAATAGTCTCTGCTGCGCCAATTGAAAGTACCCAACATTTAAAGCAGCGAATCCGCAAAGCATGCAAGGAAGTTCGTCGCGACAGTATTATACCTGCAATTAACACTAATTTGCTTAAACGACTGGAATTGTGCTTACAAGAGAATGGATTACAATTCGAGAACTTATTGTAAATCGATTGAAATAAAATAATTTTTGATATTAACGTTTCTGTTGATTAAACCTAAATTTCTGATGTCAAAGACATCTGAAGGTCATAGTATAGTAGGTCGTGGAATTCCTTTTTTCATAAGCAACAATCCTGTGAAATCAAAAATACACGGTGCCATTTAAAAAAATCAATGTGACCTTAACTTTTCTAAAAAAAAAATGGTTTTTCGAATTTTTTATATTGTACTCTGTAGCCAACTAGAAATTAATTAATTTTTGTTCAAAACATTTTTTGTTACACAATCGGAAGTGCCTGAAAAGTCGTGCCGACTGTTACGTGCTACACCCTGTATATTTTGCCTGGATGTGGTGTCCGAATATTAACGGGAGTAACTGTAGATGCTATTACATCTGTACATGTATATAGACTGATTTTACCGTTCAAATATTATAAGATGCACTTTACTTTGGATATTTTGTATACTTTTGCATATTATATGCATTCTAGTTCATTGTACATTTATATTTTTCATAAATGCATGAAGATCCACAGTCTAATAATAACGAATAGGTAGTAATATCGGACCCAAAGTTAAACAAAAAAAACGGCAGAAAAAAGAATTACAATGAAGAAAATATAATATAAGTTATTGGAAGCTGTTAAAACAAAAAATTATAATTTTCTTAAAGCAATAAATAAAATATAATATGTATGCCACAATCTATTCTAGCACATATGTATGTAATCTAGAATAGATGATGATACTATTGCTGAATGTATAGCGTGTATAAAATTATGGAAAACGGCAATTTTAGGAGATGATCAACCAATTATATTTTAGAAATGAAATGAAATTTCTTTCAAATGGCTGTTAATTAATGATATTAAGATAATGGTTTCCAAATGGCATATAAAAATGGCATCAAACATCCTTTTGAAAAAGGCACAGGATAAAAATGATACATAGATAATTTTCTGGCCTGTTACCGAGATAAGATGTCATTGAGAACATCAAGAAGCATGTCAATTACCATAACTTTTACCTTCTCCAAAAAACAAACGTGCTTGAAAGAAAACGTACTAACAAAAATATTTGCAATATATTTCATCCTACTTTTAGTTGTAAGGTTAGCCAGTTAACGACGATCGAATGTAGGAAACGGCAAGGTATATCGGTGGATCGAAGAAACACTGAAACTTATGTGACTTTCGCCTATCTCTCTTGTTACGCGACAAGAAATATGTTGTTTTCGAGAAAATTATGGCGTATCGTGCTTGGGTACCAACGTAAACTCTATTGTGTTCGTCTATCTCAGAAAATTTCACTTTATTTTGCAATTTTCATAATTTATCGGTTGCACGATAAATTATATTTATATCCTGAAGATATTCTATTTTGAGAAAGATTTATGATTTTCGTGAACATAGCTCACTAAGGTACAATAACAAAATGTTTTTAATTTATACATATTGTAAATTATTGGTAAGACAGTTTCCTAGCTCATTGTTTACTACCAGTGATTCTTAGCTTATTGTTTGTTCTATGTAGAGATTAAAAATTAATATGGATATAAGTAGAAAATGGAAATATATATATATATATATATATATATATGTGTGTGTGTGTGTGTGTGTGTGGTATCGTATAAATGATGATGTTTTTTATTTTAAAGAAAATATAAGAATAATAAAAAGAAAGAATATGACAATTCGACGTCTCGGTAGCTCGCAATGCACAGGTCTTACACCCTCTAAAGTCAACGCAACAATGAATGCCCATAGCATCCTCGTCGCCCGGGAAAAATATTAGCCAGCCCTTGGGCCTGGTTTTTGTCAGTCCATCTCTTTTATGGCGTTCTTCCTGCCTTTTGAAATAGCATCGCTCTAGACTACGTCCTAAACTGTGATTCTACATATATATATATATATATATATATATATATATATATATACAAGCTTATCTATAAAAAAACATACAGTTCCACTGTAAAAAATCAAGGTCGCCTCCCAATCTCGGGGGCGCATACACCTAGAGAGAATTTGTGACCATCATAAGATGTCCCCCATGAAACAGGGTACGTGTCATTTAGAACATTTTTAGATATAACGTATAGTTTAGGAGATAATTAAGTGCAAATCTTCAAATGGGTCACCCTGTATATATATATATTTTAGTGATATGGGTTGATAATGCAATTTTTACACTTTTTTAACATACTTTTTTACAGTACAAAGAAAACAGGGAGTTGATAAGTTTGTGGGTACAGTGATGTGAATTCTATAGTTGCCATATATTTGAATCCATAGAATAAACCAACGAGAAGCAACAATAATAAGAATAAAATGACAGAGGGGAAGTTCAAAATAGTAATATTCTGATTAATATTAGTATTAATATACAGTTTTGCTCAATTTAATTGCCCAAGCTTATTTTCCTATTAAATTACTAGCAATTTGAAGGTAGAGGACTTCAAGAATATTTAAATATTTTGCTAAATCTTGTTTACCTTTCATAACTACTAGTTGTAAGTCACGTATTTTAAAATAGAATATACATATTCCATACCATAACGAAACCAGCAGATGAGTTACGATAATACAGAATTTGTTCTTTTCGCAGACGTGATAATAATATATATGTTCATCCATTCTATCCCAATTGAACTTTTTCCACCCGAAAAAATTATACTGTATTATTGATCAGTCTAATTCATGAACATTCGTTTAAATTCGAGCCAGACTTCAAAACAATGTTTTTTAAGGCAGGTTTTCCTTGGATTTTGGTCGAAATCAATGTTACTGATTTAACTTCTTGCTTAATTTTCTTATAAAAATTGAATTACATAAAATTAATCTTCCCACCGTTTCTTCTGAAACCCTTTTTGTTTTGCCACTTGTTTAATATATTGGCAAGTAGAAAAGAAGTAACAAAGCCAAGCACGAGGAAGCTTGAAGAAGTGGTAGATATTTTCGGCAGGAGGGACAGAGTCAGGAGATCACCTGTTAATAATAGGGTAGGGGGTTTTAAAGCGGAGATACAGGGGCAAATATGTACGATAGAAGCAGGGAACGAAAGGGAGAAGCTGGCGAATGAGAACCGAGGAAACGGAGGAAAAAGCGGAGAGGGGGGGGGGGGGGGGGCAGAGGAAAGAAAAGGAAGGAGAACAGAATGAAATATTGGAATTTCTGAAAAGTCAAAGCAGGAGTATGGAGGAGAACTTAAAAAGGATGAAAGAAAAAAATGATGGAAGGTATAAAAATAAAAAATACAAGTACAAGAGAATTTCTAACAAGCGAGATATCCAAAATAAAGACGGAATTGAAACACAAAGAAGAAGAATGGCAAATTGAAAAGAAAATAATGCAAGTACGAATCGAGACGTTAGAAGACAAAGTGTCGGCACTCGAGACTAAAATCGAAGATGAGAAAATCGAAACCCAAATAAGGTCAAAGGTGAAAAAAAGGTTGAACGAAGAAGACATCGGAATACCTGAAGCACAGGAGGAAGAAAAATGGCTACGAAGACTGGAAGAGAAGTTGGAGAAAATGGTAAAAATGAAAAGTAAGGAAGACATAAAACGATTAGAAGCGATTGATTCGAAACTAAAGAGGGACGAACGAACAAGAAGGAGAGTAAGTTTAATAATAAGAGGAAAGGAGTTTGAAGGAAGAAATCTGAAAAAAGAGGTGGAAGAATTTTTGAACGCAAAGCTTGAAGCGGGAGAGAAGGTAAAAAGAGTAACGAGGTAGGAAGGAAAGTGAAAAGGGGGTATATGAAATTAATAATAGATGGGGTATGTTGTAGATGGGATGAAAAGGGAGGAAAACTAGAGAAACAAAATTTTTGAGTAAGATAAAGGAAGCCTGTACAGAAAGGAAGATGGGAGTATGGGATGTGGCGGGGTTGAGTAGAATTCAGGAAATCACGGATTTTATTGGGAACTTGGATCTCGTAGTGCTACTGGAGACATGGATTGAGGAAAAAGATTTGCAGAGAGCCATGCGAAAACTAGATGCACGATTCCAGTGGATAGCGAAGTCTGTTATTAGGGCTAAAACGAAAGGTAAAGCAAGTGGTGGACAACTGCTGGGCATGAAAAAGAACCTAAATTGGGGTCCAGTAGATGAATGGGATTTCGGTCCTGTATCCAGGGGTGGAATAGCGGAAGAGCCGGTTACACTGATAATGGTATACAATAATGTTGGAGTGGGGAATCTAAGAAGTAGTTTAGAAGAGTTAACACACATGAAATAGAAAGAAAAGGGGATAAGAAACTAATAGTAGAAGATTGGTACGCCAGAATTAAGAAGGAAGAGGGAAAGATGGACAAACACGAAGACGACGAGTGGCACAGAAACTCGGAGGATAAAACATTGAACTGGAAAGGAAGGGAGCTGTTGGACATATGTGAAGAGATGGGATGGACTATTCTAAATGGAAGATCTAAAGGGGATGAAGAAGATAAATTTACGTATGTAGGACCGAAAGCAAGCTCAGTACTCGACTAAATAATAGTCAACGAGGATGGGAGAGAAAAGCTAATTCATCATATGGAAGTAGTAGCTAGGACGGAATCTGACCATTTGCCGATCAGGGTGCAATGGATGGACAGTGAGAGCGGAGAGGAGAAAATGGAGGAAGAGAAGGGAGAACAGAGTGAGAGTCAATATGTATGGAAGGAAGATAGAATCCAAAAGTTGCAGGGAATCCTAATACAGCTGTGGGAAAGAGAATGGAACGCATTAAAGCCTGGAGAAAAGATGGAAAAACTGAACGGGATAATTAAAGAAGCGGCTAGGAGAACGGGAATGATAAGGAAAAGGAAAGCAAAAAAAGAAAAGAAGTGTGGAAAGTACTAAAAACCTACCTGAAATCGAAAAAGGAAGAGGATAGGCTGAAATTAGTTACGAAGAGAAAGGAATTGAAAGCGTTATACCGCAAAAAGAAAATGCAAAAGCAAGAAGAAAAATGGAAAGAAGTAGAGAGCAGTCGAACATTAACCGAATTTTGGAGGAACATTGGAAAATACAGGCGAAGAAGGAGGATCAAAGGGATAAAGATAGAGAAATAGGACTGGCCGGTGCATTTTTGCCAGCTGTTGGGAGGCGAAATTGAGCAGGAAGAGAATACGCAACTTCAAGTTAGGCAGAAAAATGAGAGGGAAGAGGTATATAGTATAGTGAGAGGCTACAGGAAGAGGATGAAAATATAAAAGAATTAAACAAAGACATAGGATGGGATGAACTGAAGGACATAATAAGAGGCATTAAGAGAGGTAAAGTAGCTGGAGAGGACGGTATAAAGATTGAATTTATTCAGGGGCTACCTGAAGAAATTGCAAGAGTTTTCCACGAAATAATACAAGGTATCTGGAATGAAGGTAAAATATACAAAAACTGGACGCTAGCAAGGATATTCCCAATACACATGGCAGGTGACGAGAATGAGGTACGAAATTACAGGGGTGTGGCATTATAAGATGTGGGATACAAGATCCTGACATCCGTGATGGCAAAATAGCTAAGGCAATGGCTGGAGAATAACAAGGTACTAGGAGAAAGCCAATGCGGGTTTAGAAGCAGAAAAGCAACGAGGGACCACATATTTGCCTTAAACTCGATTATAGGCAACAAATTAAATAGAGAGAATGGGAGGGAGAATGTGCAAGATGGCAATGGGACTGAACAACAATACTCCAGAGTACATATGGAGGATGGAGGCAGGAAGAGGAAAAGTGGAGGCAGAAGCTAGAAGGAGAGCCGGAAAGTATCTTTTGGAGATTGCAAAAATGAAGGACGAAAGACTACCAAAAATCTGTCTAAGAGAGGAAGTAAGGAATTGGAAAAATGGTCTTGCTTCGAAATGGATGAGGGAGTTAGTTGCAGCAATGGAGGAGGTAGGAGATGGAGAAGCGATTAGATTATTGGATGAGGAGTATAACATAAGTAAGTTAGGGAGAAAGCTGGAGGAAGGTTGGAGAACCAGAAAGGATCAGACGACACAAGAAGATTCGAGCAGAATTAATAGATCGAGGTACTGCCCAGATTATAAACATCTAAAAACAGAATGGAACCAGGAGAGCTACTGGGAGGATAAGGAAATAAAATGGAGGGATAAGGAGCAGTGGGCGAGGATGCGCTGCGGCAATATCGGAAGGGCAGGCAACAAGGGATTCAAAGAAGAGAAGTGTAGGCTATGTAATTTAGGCACGGAGAACCTGGAGCATGCGTGGATATGTATGTATTTAAATGGACAAGAGAACAACTAGCTAAAGAGGCGGAGGCTGAGATAGGTAAGGTAAATGAGAGAGGAAAGAATGGTTAGAAAGAATTGTTAAGAGGGAAAATAAAATCAGAGCTATGCCAGTATATAACAGAGTTCGAAAGGAACATTAGAAGGAGAACAGTCAAACACATGGGGAACGTAGAAGAAGGAACAGAGTAGGGGAGAAGAGAAGATGCGGAACACCCGAGGCCCAAGACTACCAAAGATTATATGCAATCACAACTTGTTATATAAAATGTAAAATGTAAAATGAGATATATATTCTTAAACTATGTACTAAGTAAGAATGGACAAATAAAATTAATATTAAAAATTAATACGTTGGCAAGTAAAAGTAAATTTCGCTTATTTATATTCATAGCTTGAGAATCATGATCTTTGTTACAACGTGCAGCCTAATAGATGCCAAACAATGATTTAGATCTACTTATTAGTAGGTAGTTGAATTCATATCAACAAGTTGTATGATATATATATAATATATACAGGGTGATTCGCCCGCCAGTAGACTCGAAAGCAATGCCGCCGCCGAAACACACAGCGACAACCTTATGCCTGTGTATTCGATCTCCTAATGAAGAGGCCCACTTCAATTTTGTGACTCGGTTTTTCTGTTCACACGCATATACGCACACAGCAGTTTTCGTTGCAGTAGCCGTCGCCATCGACTCGCTGATGTCACAGTGACAAAAGAATCGTCCTCTAGTGTTAGGCGGCGGTATTCCTTTCAAGTCTACCGGCGGGAGAATCACCCTGTATAATATATATATATATATATTATTGGAAATGAGTTATTAAATAATGAAGCAGTTTATATCTGTCAGTCTTACTTTATTACTACGGCTTTAAAAAACACGTCTAGCTGTTTCGATTTCTCGAAAGCGAATGGGACGAACACCCAAAAGAAGGTTGGGGTCCGCTTTTCTTGACGAGACTGTTTATAGCTTTGCCTGGCGACGAAGTCTCTTGACTTCGTGTAACGAAATTCTTACACATCTTCCTATCGCCTTAGTTTAGTCTAGAAATATAGGAATGTTGGGCATTATTGCTTTTGTTAGCTTAACATTAGTAATAATTCAACATATATATACATATATATATATATATATATATTATATAAATTATATATATTATATATACATTATATAAATTATATATATTATATATATATTATATAAATTATATATATTATATATATATTATATAAATTATATATATTATATATACATTATATAAATTATATATATTATATATATATTATATAAATTATATATATATTATATAAATTATATATATATTATATAAATTATATATATATTATATAAATTATATATATACATGCATATATATATATTATATATATACATGTGTATATATATATCGACCTGCAAACAAATATTTTGCACTATATGGTATTCTCTTCATAAGATACTAAGTGGTTTCTATAACAAATTTTGTTTGATAGTTATCTCTTAGTACATATTCCAATATTACCAGTTAAAGGAAATATCCTGTATGTTTTGTTGTAACAAATGAAAAAACACTATTTTTCAACAATGTATCTAATTTTAATTAATACATTAATTAATTTTCTTAACATGGTCGAAACTTATATCTTTTTAAATATTTGAAATATAGAGATGTATGTAGATTTTTATGATGAATTATATATTAAAGTAATGAGGTTTATGCAACTTCAAAGACTGAAATTTTAAATTACATATTCCAATGTCATATATGCATTCACTGTCACAATTAGGCAAATTATTTTACGATGCCGTTGCCGCAAGACCCAAATGGTAAGTCGGTATTTGTTATTACAAGTGAAACGGAAATTATAAGCTCAGCATATTTTATTGAATCAAGTATTTATTTATTTAAGTTATCTTATAAAAATATTTACTAAATCCTATACATATATATATATATATATATATATATATATATATATATATATATATAATATATTTTGGTATTTTATTGGGAACTGTCAAAAATAATTTAAAAGTAAACGATTAAACATCTATTGTAATTTATGATTTGAATTGATCGATCAAATTCAAAATTTCTGAATAACTAAGGAAAAGCTCAGTAGCTTTTGCATCAGCTACCTAAACTTTAACTTTACTTTTAATTACCTCTCATATCGATGAATTTTTTCGTTTACCTGATAAATAAACCCCACATAACTTAAAATTTAGCCGTTATCACAATTCCCTAACACTTGTTCATTCAAGTAATGGCTAACTGTAATTCTCTAGTGTAATACATCCTCGTGGAATTCTTTCCAAAGGAGAAAGGTAAAATATCGTCGAGGCCTGGCCATTTCTTGGAAAGCTGTGGCATTAGAAAGTGCATACTGAAACAGCAGACGTGCTGATCGCGACCCATATCTGTTGACCGGTCCTACATCGAACAGTGTATCATGTGGTATACGAAAGGCAAATGAAATATTCATCTAAATATATTGTTGGGATTGCATCTGGTACACGATGTATTATTAACATTAGAACTACTGACGAATAAATATTGTATATACTGAATTGTACTGTAAGGACCAAAATAACAGATACATCAAACAATATATGTACCCATTATTAATATAAAAAAAATACATTTTTATCCATACCTCTTACAAAAATTTTTGAAAAACGCATCTTTGTAAATTTATACAGTTTCTATGAGAAATTACAAATCGGCTGTTTGACTACTTTAGTAACCTTAGTGTAAATATGTTTAGATCAGGCCATCATCACGATCCCTTATCACCGTAAAAGTGTAGCCAAAGGACGAGTAGTGCCTAAGCAGCAGGTGGTATATAGGCTGATGACGTGTCTTACAATACCATCGCTTTCAAAACAAAACGAGTTTCAATAATGTGCGTGGCTCAAAAGATCCATATTTTCAATAGTTAATAGATTTTTTTATAAACTATACATATAAAAATGCGAATAAGAAATTCAAGAAACACATACATACAAAATAATTAAAAGATGGTAAGTGAATCTTATATTATTTTTATAAGCTATATGCAAAGGAAACTATTCACAATACACAACAATTACATAAATGAATGCGTAAAAGTATACTAGAACTATACATACATGCATAGAACCCACACACAACAGTTTTAAGAAATATATATATATATGAACATGAAATAAATAAAAAAAGACGCTACCTTTCGAATGTGTATTATAATTATTTAAACAGTATATCAATAACTTCCAATAAAAGTATTCATTAATCTTCGACCATTAAATATAGTCGGAAACATTCGTACAAGCAAAATTCAGAAGAAAAGGAAAGAAATTCAGAAACAGAAAATCAAATTCTTAAATTGCTGCAAAAAGTATGTCAGTAATTATCAAGTAAGTTTATCAAAAACAAATGCAGTAGCTTTTTTAAAAGAATTATAGACGATGCAAAATGGTATTATACAAAATATTAATTATTCCAAATGAATCAAAATTTTTCAATGTAATTAATACTTCTTGAATCAAATACTTAAAAGATAATGAAATAATTGAAATAGTACTAATTCTCCTTCGATGCATTTGTGAAATAGCGAAATATGTTTTCGCCAGATGCCTTAAGATTTTTGCACAGTACTGTGCCTTTAAATAAAAAAGGAATAGTTTTAAATAATCAGAAACCTAGACGAGATACATTAAAGTTCTTTATAAATATTTTAACACTCTCAACTTTGGTGATCGAGGCGAAACGTTTTAGCTAACAAAGCTTTGACCCTCGCATGGAGTCGGCATATAAAAGCAGCAAACCAGAGCGCCGAAACCTTTAGCACAGCGCGGTATATATGTACATACATATATGGCATACAGAAGCCACAACGCGTTTTGTGTAATGTTGTTCTCAGTTTCGAGTCTATGAAACCATTGAAACTCAAACGTCAGTTAGAGACAAAGCATGTAAAACATATTAAAAAAGATTTAGAGGTCTTTCGACGCTATAAATCGAGATGAAGATGCAAATTTAATTGTACGGGAAGTTTACAGCAAGATAGACCAAATTATAGAGCAAAAAAGATCTCACACAATTCGAGAAACGCTCATTAAATCCTACATATTAAAGATGGTAAAAGGGCATAGCCGGATAAGGGGGTCAAAAGTGCCCTTAAACCAAATTAGACTTGTGATGCACCATTCGATAGGGTATCCAAGAAAACCCCTTCACACAAATTTTCAACCCTCTAGCTCGATCTGGGGGGTAGTAATGGCGAAAAAACGAAATATCAGTTTTTGGCATATTTCTCCCACTTAGTGGCGAGTAAAAATTCTAAAAAAAATCTGGCACATTAAGTATATTGTGCCACATATTCGAGAATTTTTTCGTATTTTTTTGATGTAAAGCTTGGGTACGAAAGATGAAAAACCCCAGAAAAATCAGAAAAATGCAGATTTCATAGTGAACTAGGAAGAGCACCACTTTTATATTTTGACCGTAACAACATTATAACATAACTATTATCCTCAAAAAGTTTCATATTTGTTTGAAATCAGCAACATACTCGGAAAAATGAAAAACCGATTCTGTCGACGTATTTTGCACGGAAAACTAGTTTTTACATTGAATATTTGTATCCTCTTTATTCAGTATGTATATTAAATGTTTCTAAATATTTCTGCATTCGTCCAAATGGTGTACAATGGAAAGAAATTGAATTAATTCAATTAATTGATTTTTTACCGTGTCGGAGATCACATGGAACAGGTAAAGAATTTCCAACAAGTTCGGTGGCGGAGTGGTCTAGGGCGCAGTTTTAGTTGTGGAACCGCTGCGTACTTTTTTGGTGTCAGTTCGAATCTCGCCTAAGATAATTTTTTTTTTATTACATTAACGATTTTTTTTTATCCTAACTGTATAATATATGTCAATAGTATGTATCGTAAAACATTTTACAAACATCTCAACAATATTTTAACTCTAAATATACATATAAATAATTAAATAATAATTGCGAGCCACTTTTAATTCCATTGTTTATCTAACCTCGTATTCTCTGAGTTAAACTTAGGTAAGCTTTAAAAATCTCTGTAACAACAATAAGTGAAGGGAAAGAAATTCTTCCTCATTCAAAGATTTATTTTTTGCATTTCCTATCACCTTTTCAATACACAAGACTTACTAACAGGCAATGCGTCGAAAGAATATAAGTATTTGCCATCGTATATTATTAATAATGTTATGAAGGTGATGTTTATGACGCGGATAATTGGAACCATTTAAGAAATAATGGACGAAGACAACAATGTCCTTTGTTTGAAGGATACAAACAATATTGTTCCATATGAAGTCAGATCGCGCTACATTAATAGCAAATCTTACCGGTGCTTTATTCATTATAAATCAAATTCAATTGGATTTTCGGCAATAGAACGCTACTATTGTGAATGTGCAAATAGTAATCGTACCATAGGATGCTGCTTACACGTAGCAACAATAATTTATTACTTATCGCACGCACGGTACCTATCCACAATTGTCAGACCTACTGAAATATTATGTAAAATATTTAACAAAGGAAATATAATACCAGTGATTAATGACAATAATGACGAAGACTGAAGATACTACATGCGGTTCTTGTTCCAAACTGCGAAAAAATAGAGATAATTATCTTTAATACAAAACCGATTATATACAAGCAGAAAAGGATAAGCAATTTATTAACCAACAGAACATGCGAAAACAGAAATGGTGAAAAGAAGAAGTGCTTAGGATGTATCGTCTTTGCTGCAAATCACACACATTTAGTAAAGATAAGTATCTTTAACACAAAATTGATAAATGTAGCAATTGAAAGTGCCTCACAATTGTTACTTAATTATTTATATGTATGTTTGGAGTTAAAATATTGTTGAGATGTTTGTAAAATGTTTTACGATACATACTATTTACATATATTATACAGTTAGGATAAAAAAAATCGTTAATGTAATAAAAAAAAAATTATCTTAGGCGAGATTCGACCTGACACCAAAAAAGTACGCAGCGGTTCCACAACTAAAACTGCGCCCTAGACCACTCCGCCACCGAACTTGTGGAAATTCTTTACCTGTTCCACACGATCTCGGACACGGTAAAAAATCAATTAATTGAATTAATTCAATTTCTTTCCATTGTACACCATTTGGACGAATGCAGAAATGTTTAGAAACATTTAATATACATACTGAATAAAGAGGATACAAATATTCAATGTAAAAACTAGTTTTCCGTGCAAAATACGTCGACAGAATCGGTTTTTCATTTTTCCGAGTATGTTGCTGATTTCAAACAAATATGAAACTTTTTGAGGATAATAGTTATGTTATAATGTTGTTACGGTCAAAATATAAAAGTGGTGCTCTTCCTAGTTCACTATGAAATCTGCATTTTTCTGATTTTTCTGGGGTTTTTCATCTTTCGTACCCAAGCTTTACATCAAAAAAATACGAAAATATTCTCGAATATGTGGCACAATATACTTAATGTGCCAGATTTTTTTTAGAATTTTTACTCGCCACTAAGTGGGAGAAATATGCCAAAAACTGATATTTCGTTTTTTCGCCATTACTACCCCCCAGATCGAGCTAGAGGGTTGAAACTTTGTGTGAAGGGTTTTTTTGGATACCCTATCGAATGGTGCATCACAAGTCTAATTTGGTTTAAGGGCACTTTTGACCCCCTTATCCGGCTATGCCCTTTGTTTCTGGGAAGGCAGACAAGACAAAAATGCGATAAATGTTTCTATTGAATAGCACTGTTGGGTCGCGTTCCGTCTCTCAATGGGTTCGGAGCTGTTGTTAGAGAGAAAAGTGGACTGTATTTAAAATGTTGTCGAAGTACGAACAGCGATTACAAGTGATTATTAATGAATGTTTCGTTGCGACAGTTTCTATGCGACTCATTCGGTACGACTGTTTCTGTATGACTCCTTCCGTGTGACTATTTCTCTATGACTGTTTTCGTGTAACTATTTCTGTATCGCGAGACTGTCTCAGCCCCCCCCTCCCCCCCGCCCCCCTTGGGGTTTACAATTTCCCACTGATTGGTTCCTTCCAATTTTTGGGCAGTTCCAATCTGCGGGTCTAGTTTGGAAAGACACACCTTCCCTTACACCCTCGGCGTGTTTCCTTGAGGAAGGGGTCGCGGATTTCTTCAAGGGGGCGAAACGTTAGAATTTGACGGGGGTGGGCGACACATCTGGTCAACACCTGAGACGGTTTCCTTGCCCCTTGCATAGGGCGCGGATACCGTTGGGTGATCCATGGTTCTCGAAGACTGCTCAGACCGTGAAGGTTTACGACAGGGTAATAGCTATTGGGGCGCACGAAAAATATGCGAAAGAAACTAAAAACTATACAAATACTATGACAAAAGAGTAAAATCCGGGAATCGTACCATCTGGCGAATGTCGTCCAGATGGCAGAAAAAATAAATTAACGAATCCTCAAAAATAGCGGTACTTCTAAACCTTGCCATAAACCTCGTACAAAACTGGCTCGAACAAATACTATACAGAATCGGATTTCAGAAAGAACAGGTTTTGGATATAATCAAAGTTTCCCCGTTGTTACATTTTTATATCGATGACTCAACGAATATAATCATGTTCCCAGTTATATATACAGGGTGATTCATTTAAATTGAACATCTAAGTTATTTCCGTTATTGCGACAGATAGGAAAAAATGACAAAGTGGTATTTAAATGGTGTTGAAGCGTGCATCTGATGGTAAGAAAGAATCGTTCTACCAAGATCATTTTAATGATTTTTTCAAGGTCACCGACACTTTTTTGTATATTAACGTTTACTTTTTATAGTGCGATGTTGTTGTTTGCATCGAGACGAGTTCAATGACCTATAATATCATGACCTTGAGATGACCTTAACAATTGAAAAATGAGTTGAAATTTAAGGACGACAGAAGCAGTGTAATTTATTTTATTCCAAGTGTTCAAAATGCCGACCGCCTATCCATATGTTCGGAAACATGTTATTTAGTACATCTCGTACTATTCTGGCATTATAAACGGGGCAACCGTCATGTCTGATACCACATTACAATTCTATCTTGACATGGAACATCTTCCAATAATTCTAATATTTTATCAGTTAGGAATTTTTTGTACTTTTGGCTATTGAAAATGCTATCAATGAAAAAGGGGCCGATAATTTTATTTTTTAAAATACCACACCACACATTAACATTCCAACGATGCTGATGGTCGACTGTTCTAAGCCAGTGTGAGTTATCAGTACTCCAATAGTGCATGTTGTGCTGACTTAATCCTCCATTACTCCTAAATGTTGATTGGCCAGTGAATAGTACATTATCGAAGAAATTGGGATTATCCGGTAACTGTCGCAAAGCCCATTCACAGCAACGAATACGGTTTCGGAAATCATCAGCTCGAAGTCTCTTATGTAGAAAAAGATGATATGGATGAAATTTGTTTGTTTTTAATATCCGCCAAACAGATGATTGCCCTATTCCACAATGTCTCGCATTTTCGCGAGTGCTAATTTCTGGATTATTTCTAACAGATTCCAAGACGGTAGCTTCAATTTTTTCGATTGTAGCAGTTTTACATCTGCTTCTTTTGCGTGGAGAAACACTTCCTACGTTAAGAATTAAATTTACAATTCTTTGAAATTGAACACATGAAGGATGATGTTCTGATGGATACCGCTCTGCATACAAATCACATGCTTTAATCACGTTTTGTTTAGTTTCACCATAAGCCAGTATCACATTAGCTTTTTCCCTTCTGCTGTACCGATACATTTCTGTCTTTCTAAGGAATCTATCAAGAGTAACACTGTTAGAGTGTTTAGAACGAACTGCAATATTACATTGATTGACTTGAACTGAACTAGAACTCTTGGTGGAATTTAATAAACAAAGCGTTTTTCTGATGTAGACTTTGTGACAGGTACTCAGTACGAGAGATACGCATGGTTCGCATACTATCCAAATACCACAAAAAGTATAGTTCAAGCATTTTCTTATCGTGTAAAAGAATGCATCGATGTAGGCGGTCGGCACTTTGAACACTTGGAATAAAATAAGTTACACCGCTTCTGTCGTCCTTAAATTTCAACTCATTTTTTAATTGCCGAGGTCATCTCAAGGTCATGATATTATAGATCATTGAACTCGTTTTGATGCAAACAACAACATCGCGTTATAAAAAATAAACGTTAATGTACAAAAAAGTGTCGGTGACCTTGAAAAAATCATTAAAATGATCTTGATAGAACGATTCCTTCTTACCATCAGATGCATGCTTCGAAACCATTTAAGTACCACTTTGTCATTTTTTCCCACCTTTCGTAATAACGGAAATAACTTAGATGTTCAATTTAAGTGGATCACCCTGTATATACACATATTCATATGAATGACATCAAGAAAAAATTTCAATGCCATTGCAAATACTACAAAATACAAAGGTACTATTGAGCTTTGCCCGATATAATAATTTATAAAGTTCATATTTCCAAACTAAGAAAATATAATAGAAATATGTAAGTGGTTTTATACAAATGGAGTACTCGCTATGGTAGAGACAAAATCAGGTTTCCAGATGAAAGTGAAAGAACTTGCTCCAGAAGCCAAGGGCATTCACTGCATTATTCATTAATATATCCTTGCTAGTCAAACTCTTCCACTTTCTCTGTAAAAAATATTAGATTCTTTAATCAAAATTGTCAATTACATCAAATCTGGAAGCCTCAACATCAATCTCTTTGAAGAACTCTATAAAGATATGATTTTTGATCTCGAGGTATTATTGTGGTATACTACGGTAAACTGATTGTCAAAAAAAGTGTAATTAATCATGTTCTCAAGTCGTAAAATGAAATTAAGTTGTTACTGCAAGTGCAAGTTAAATATAACCCTGATTCCTTATGTTGTTTAATAGATATTTTAGAACAACTAAACACACTAGGTTGAACTTGAAACGCCACGAAAAGAAGACACACATTATCCAATTTCAAGATATCTTTAAGCATCTGTATCCAAGCTGCGAAATGGGCGTCGCGTCGGAAAGTAAATCTCAGAGACATTGCTATGTTCGAAAAACACTACAATGTAATAGAAGAGTGTGACAGTGAAATAGATAAGGATCTGAAGGATGATTTTACTGAGCAGTTTAAATCCATTGGAAAGGACTTTTAGTGGTATTTTCCTGAGCTTTCAAAACGAAAAACTTCATTGGTACGATATCCATTCTCTACTACCCTAAATTTAGGTAACATTTCAGATGAAGTACAGAATAACTTACTGGATCTGTGGCTCGATACTTCGGCACGTCATTTGTGACACATATGTATGTGGTGTGCTTGTATCATTTATATCCAAATATTACAATGCTTCCGCTTCAATACTTATATGTATTTATCTACCTCAACGTATCTTTACACATTCTTAAACGCTAGAGATACTCGTTCTACTTGAAATATCAAATAACATTTCCACTTGAACTTAACTTTTGAGAAAATCGAGTTTAAATATTCACTTCCTACATCCACATAAGGGAGAGTAGGGTAAAGACGAGTGAGGAATAATCGCAAAACCAATTATTGCACTCTATTAAAAAAAGAAAATAGACGTATCCCATCAACGGTCAACAGATCCTACTGCGCCCAGTGCCAGTCAAACAATCGTAGAGAGAAGCAGTGCACACCGAACAAAATAAATATACTTGAAACTTTTCGACATTTTTCATGTAATTTTTCGTTGGTATTAATTTTCATATAGCTTCTATAGTAGGAGTGATACAATTGAGATTTGTATAAGATGTAGTACACATAATCCATACTAGTTTTTGGTATTAACGGGTCTTCTGTTTCACATTTCGAGCATTTAAAATAAATCATATTTTGCTTTTATTATATATGTGGAATGCAGATTGTCGTGTGAATGTTTTCGGACTAGAGCGATTGCTGAGCGAACGGTGTATATTTAGTTAAGATTGTCTGAGGCGCGAATGAAAAGTGTTTCAGGCAGAGCGATTGAGTTGTGTGAACGAAGGGTGTGTGGTCGCGCAAGATTTCGGACGAACGTGACTGACTGGGTCTTACAAATGTCTGATCGTGAGACGAGTGAGAGAAACAGAGAGAGAGAGAGAGAGAATGAGAGAGAATGAATGCGTGCAAGGGTAGAGAATGCGTGGGTGCGAGAGTTCAGAAACAGAGTTCAGAGAGATAGTACGTTGCGAGTTAGTATTTTGCTAGTGAGAGAGACTGTGCGTTATTGTTGATTATTATTTAATAAACTGTTATTTATCGTTGAAAGTGACATTTTCTATCTCCCCGTACTTTGATATCATCTACGTGGGATATAATTAAAATAATCCCTACATATAGTGGAGCATTCAGTCGTTGATTATTGTAGTTTTCAAATGATTAGTTTAGCTAAAATTACAAGTACCGAATACACTTGTTTCTTAGTCAGATTTCATTTGACTTGAGTTTTTGCTTAGGTGTTTGTCATTACTCCATTCGCTCCTACGCATTTACGACTAAGATATGGTTCGTCGAGCGAGATGTATCGCCTATCATGTCAATAAACAATATCTGTGTAGAATTCACAAGCTATTGGATTTAAGAAGAAACACAAGAAAAAACATTTTACTAAGAAAATTTTATTGTCACTTACAGAATTGTTGAAACTATTGTCCGCATTGTTGTATGCAAAGTTGTGCTCGTCTAATTACGGACCCTTGTGCACTAGGTAATACGTTTTGACTGCTTAGATTTTTAAATGTATCTTGTATAGGCACGTTGTTTCAATTGGTTTAGATTTTCAATATCTACGCCGTAAACCATAGGTTTAACATGCCTTTACAAATAAAAATGAAGGGATATAAGATCTGCAGATCTTTGCACACAAGCAATTCTTCCTCTACGGCCAATCTAACATTCGTAAGTACTTTTCATTAAGAAAAGGTTTTTCTCGTCGAGTTCAATGAGGTGGAGCTTCTTCATGTTGGAAAATTCTGCATAGCTATTTTTTATAAACATGATATGCGGTATATGTCGCTCGACGTATCGTATCGTAGTCGCAAATGCGTACATGTATGTATGTATCACGTGAACTTTTAAACTTAATTTTCTAGAACAGTAAACTCCGAATGAAAAAAAGTTATTCAATATTTGTCTCGCTCTTCTTTATGAGAGATCATCTGGAGCCCATTGTTCGAATCATTTAGAAATACCCGGTATAATCTGTGTATTTTCTAAGCACAGACAAGGAAATATTATCTTTTATGAGTATTAATCGAATCCTGTAAAATGAAATTTATGTATTGAAATTAACTTGAATTCGCGGTAAAATTTTTATGTCGAAATTAACTACGGATTTGTGGGTGCATATTGAACTTCAATCCATCCCTAGCTGCAAGATTAGTTGTGAAGGCCCCTGTGAGTAACAAATAACGTGTAACGTGGTGAAGGACTACAAACAGTGAAGTGCTTACAAAGTATGCGTAAGAAACTAGCGTATAGATGGCTTCTTGAGTCGGATAAAATGTACAATTCGACGCAATAATTTCTTTCGAGCGGACAGAAAATTTACAGGTACGCTGAAACAACCGCTCGTAGCCGACCAGGGATATATGGGCTAGTGTCAGCACAACTATTTAGAGGAACTGGTTCAGTCCACAGTTCGAATGATTTGCTAAAGAGTCAAGAACACCTGTGCAAAGTTTATTCTAGTCTGTTCGATCGTGAATTTCTGTATAAAATGGTTCGTCGGTTGGTTTCGCGACAAGTCGTTAAATATTAAGATATACGAAGTGTACCTAAAGGCCTTCGGAGGTCAGCATTTTAACACATTAGACAGGGCTACCACTAATTTAAATAATACACATATAAGTTAAATGAAAAAAGGAATCTGTAATTATAATTGCTATTAAGTTTTGTTGTTGTAGTTATTAATGTTTTTAGTAAACGCGTAAAATTCTACGTAATTCAAATATTGAATGGAAGAATTTACAAATAAGATCAGTAGTTTAAATCAATTTTTGCTGCACAAATTTACAGTAAAATGTGCGAAAAACTCATTAAAATTGTTTAGAAATACTAATTGTTTGTAAAGCTTCAATAAACAGAAAAGTACATAATTATTGTAAATGAAAATGGCATGCATGATGATGCACGTCAAAGGCAAATTATTTTTACCAAAAGAAGTTGTAGAACTATGTACATACAACTATGGAAAAAATTTTTGTTTAGAGATTTTTGTGAGAAACGTCATTTTAAAGTATACGTCTATTTAGAAAATATAGACTTTCAACTGGTAGGTATACATATACATGATTTATTGTTTTCCAATACAATACCTTTTATTATAATAATTATTGAAACATTATTACAAACAAACAAAACAATTTAAAAGTAATATTGGTAAAAAAGTAAGTGTAAGTGTTTGAAATATAAAACCAACAAACGACCTCCTTTGGCGTTTCTGTTAAAATATCATGTGTAAATAATGCTTTAAGTCATCATGTACAGTCTTCATCGAGATGCTAATTATCTTTCCAAGCAACATATAGTTATTCGCATTAATATTCAGACACCAATTACAGCAAAAATTAAACACAAAAGCTGTGATTTTAATGAAAGTTCGCATGATTGTAGAGCACATTGAGCTGTACAAAACAGTTCGCAAATGTACCAGCATTTTTCATTTTTTAAATACAACTTTGTCGGTGACTGTTTCGCGACAGGGTGATAGAATACTAAAAATTGAACACTTTTCGCATGAAAAGTTTTGCTCTATCTCGCACCGCCACAAAGATACAGAAACAATAAAAGTCGTCGCGAGTACAAATGATTAGGAAACCAGTCCTAATACCATTTGCTCTTCGGTTTTGTAAAAATAGCTTCGCAATGGTGTAAGATCGTGCAAAACTTTACATATAAAAAATGTTCAGTTTCTAGTGCCCTGTCATTCTATTGTAAAAAAAGTCCCAGGCAAAGATGGATTTAAAAAATGAAAAAATGCTGAGATTTTAGGGACCTAATTTCAACCCTTTAAAGGGATTTCGTATCGAAAAAGATTGCTTCATGCACAGACCATTATGCTCTACAAGTGTGCGAACTTTCATTAAAATCTGGATTATCGTGTTTGGTAAATTTCGCTGTAAATAGTGTCCCAATATAAATATAAGTAACTGTGTGTACTGTGCGTGTCTTGCAAAAAATCTCGCGGAAGGGACACGAATCTGATTCGTTAGCGGTCCACTTTCTCCGACACAATTATAAAGGCATGTCACGCGTACTTATTGACACCATTGGCCGAAATGTGACGCAGCGAAGAAGGTAGGGAGACATAATGATGACGAGTCACACAAGTACTTACACATCCTTCTTGCTCTTGGGCGGTCCCGCGAGATCTCTTGCGAGCAACACAGTATAAGTATGTAGTATTATAACATAATAATGAAACCATGTTTCTTTATTGTAACTTACACGTAATGTAACAACAATTTGTATCTGAAAACCTTTTCGTTTGTTCTCTTACCGGATTTATTTCACGATTTATATTCACATAGAAAACATAAATGAATATTCAATATAATATTGTTTCACTAAAGGGTACTTTACAATTGAAAATTTGATATTCTAAACTCCAAAGCTCCAAAATATCTCCGAAACTAAAAAAGCGTAGCAGCACTTTCGCGATTTAAACCTCTCCAAATACAAAAAATATATAATCCAATAGAAATTTGCTTTTCTAACAATTTAAAGTTTCATATGTGATAGACAATATTTTGGACAATACCTCAATTATACATATAATTGACAAATATCTGAATAATATAAATAATATATGAATATTATTATAATTCCAAATGAATATTTTCTTTTTATATCTCCGGATAATTTCGCTATGTTTTACACATCTTGTATGGAGATTGAAATCTCCATACTGTTACAATGCATGAATATCAATGCAGAGTTGAACGACACCATTCTATCATTGTATAAAAGTTACTTCATCTTTACTGACGGTTCTTAGTCAGCGGATGGAATTTCGTTTGAGACAGCCTGATTTTCTCCGTAACTCATTAGTCATCAACAAGTACGTTTCTGTTTTTATTACAAAATGCCTTGTAATCAGAATGGCTCTAATCAGTGTGCTAGAGTACCATAGTCAATATTTTCTGCTTTACCCTGATTCACTTAGTGTGCTGCAATACTCATACAATAACACTAAGCTCTATCACAATAATTACGTCTTGCAAGTTTAGAGGAAACTGGCCACTTTTAAGAAGGATTATCTCTCTGTGTGAAATCAAATTTTTATGGATACCAGCACATAAAGGCTTCGAGAATAATGAAATAATTAATGGCTTAGTCTAGGAGGCTACTACGAGATCGCCTTTCTCTATCTTGAGAGTATCTGTTAGCAAAAGTTTTCAAAAAATTATGTAGGAAAATTGTAATACACCATAACTAAAAAGACATCAACCTTCTTCTTAGCAACACAATCGAGAATAAATACTTTCAATAGTACTACTTCAGTGAGCTCCCGAGCTTGGCTCAGTTGCCTGTGCCTAGAAGGATGCAAACTGGTTTGGATCTGTAGATCGAAATCCATTA
The DNA here is from genome assembly GCA_028830335.1 of Eucera pruinosa. Classification (NCBI taxonomy): domain Eukaryota; kingdom Metazoa; phylum Arthropoda; class Insecta; order Hymenoptera; family Apidae; genus Eucera; species Eucera pruinosa. Next base: position 1,597,037 of record JAMYCR010000006.1, on the reverse strand, counting down.
GTTATAACCTTAAGAAATCTTTATTTAAAATAAGATTTGCATCCAACTTGGCCCAAAACGTTCGTGCCGCAAAACAAAATTTGCGTCACATAGATTCGCAATGCCTCATTACAGAATTTTTGCTCTGTCAACTGAGGAGAGACTATTTTTGCCTGGGTTGACAGCTATCTTTGCTTATAGAGTGCTTCCTAGCTACACGACATATTCGAGAGTTAAACCTCATAGCTAAATTCTTGTTTAATTCTCTGTAAGTTACTATAGTTACAGCCACATCAAATTGTTACCTAGAATTTTTATCAATGAATACAATACAACATAATACTGTCTACATCGTTAAAACTGGGACAGAAAGAAATACATATATTCTCGAAATTTAATTATTACACCTCAGATATATGTATGTTCTCTGATTAAAAGCATAATTGAGAGTGACACTAGTAATCGAAGTAGGTCAAGGTACTATTCGTCCGGGATAAGAAGGCACGCAAGTATTTACATTCCCGTTCTAATTACTATCTACTAGCCTCCCTATACGCACATGCATTGTTCATTATTAACCGAAGACGTTAAAGATCGACAGTGGTTTAATAACTAAGAATGCGTGTGGTGATAGGAAAGAGAGTAAACCATATCTCCAGTCAGGATGTAACGACTCGTCTCCCTTCTTTTGCGTGGACGGACAGAATATATACAGGTACATATGTATGTCTTGTGCATTCCAGTGCAACACATGTCAACCTAGAATTTGTATCATTGGAATAGCATTAGGAAAATCGACATAATTTCTAGTAATCATGTTGATACCAAACGAGCTTTTGTACACTAAATCTTCCTTACTCGAAAATTTCGATAAATCTAAACTTCTATGATTCGAAGATTTTAGCTCTTCCCTTGAGATTCAAATAATCGAGGTTCGACTGTATATATTGTTATAGTACTTACTAAAATTTAATTATAATATTCATAATAATCGCTTTGATGTAATATTCGATATTAAACGAATTACATTTAATGAATTGTGATATAATAAATTTTAAATTAAATAAATGTTATTGGTAACAATATTATTTTTTAATATATATTAAATCCGCAATTTCTCTTTCACAATATCTCTTTAATTATTCAGATTTGAAATTATGCTTATTTAAACTGAACAAAATAGTTTTATTATAGGATTAATCCATTCGTGCAGGATGCACATATTAATATACTCTGTTTTACCACGTCAATATATGATTTAGAATGCTAATTCTATGATTACAACGATGTACACATATGTGTGTCTGCTTTTACTTTATGATAGAAATATGGTACCATCTTTAACTGTTGCCGATATATTTGTTTGCATATAGACAACAGTTCTACTGCTCTTAATAAAATAGCAGCACATGTAAAGGTTATAGAATTAAGTTACCCATTTTGTCAAGCATCCCGTTTTGTCAAACTTTTTTCTTTTTACACCTTTGTTTTGAGCATATTTTTGTAAACAAAGTAGTATACGACTTCTATCTGTTGGATTTTTATTGAAATCATCATCTTTCTAAATCATCTAGTAACACCACCAAATTGTTTCGTTTTTGAAAAAAGTTAGGTCTGAAGTGGATAATCAACTGTTTTAATTTAATTTGCTTTTTAAAAGTGGTGTATACTTTTTATGTAAAATGTTAGTAATATTTATAACGTTTAAAAATGGAAATGAATACTTTAACGGATGCTATTATTTTAATTATTTTAAATATCAAAAAAATATCACTATTTCAATGAAATATTAAGTAACTATCAACCATTAATAATTCTTTTAGATATCAAACGGGTATAGATTTCTTCATAAAGTACCGATCGGATATCGATTCGGTATAGTGCTTGCATTCGTTTGGTGTCATAATATCAATTCACGAAGAAGTGACTAAATTAGCGTTAATACTTTGTACTTCAGAATCACTCCACTAACAACACTTATTACCAAGTATCTAATATTTCGATACCTTTCGATAATTATCATGCAGTACTTCAGTAACGAATTGATTAAATATCATGAACATGTATCAGTGTTGATCCGACTACTGTATTTCATGTAAAATTATCAGAAACAACGGAGATTAAAATGATGGTGGTTTTGACAGTAGCAAATTTTATACCAAAAAGAACTAAAGGCAAATTTGCTAATACATTTTAATGAAAATTACAATTGATTCAACAAAGTTAAAATAACAAAACTGTGAAGCGAATATTTACACATCTGAATAAAACCATTCAAACTGGTTTGTTTAAGAATGGTAATAAAACAAATTGAAATAAAATTTGTTGATGTTTAAAATACACATTACATTCAATTGGATGTATCATTCTGAAGCACTGAACATTGTATGTAGAAACTCGGTCAACTTCTGCTGGATGTTTGTTTACTGTTAGGCCCCCATTCTCTAGCTTCTCAGCCCCTTTCTTTTCAGAAACGAACTTTGATTTATAATAAGTCAAGTGGCCCTATTTATGCACTAAATCAAATAGCGGTTTAGCATAAATCTTGCATAGCAAGTACTTTCATTAAATATCTTCTTAAAGCTGTTTTGACAGATTTTGACTTGGGATCTTTCCTTCGCCACTACCCATTAACTTTTTCCACTAATTATAAAATAGTTCTTCAGATCAGAGATGATCTTTGTCAAATTCTTGTTTATAAAGTAGATCTAGTTTAGTTACCGTGTAAGAACCTTGCTCGCCGTGAATAAAGTTTTCATTTCTGTGAAAAATAGTAAAAACCTATCCATAGTCCAGTACGATCTTTTAATTTCACCCCGTGATACGACGCACATACGTTTCTTCGTTGTCCCCAGATGGCCTCTCAAGGATGAAGATGGATTCCTCTTCACGTAACTTCACCATACACACACCCTCCAGCATTACTCTTATACATTAGTTTCAAAGAATCTGTTTTATATTTTTATATATTAATGTAGTGTACCGTTTACAATATGATAATACATGAGCACTTGACAATTTCTCTTGAGAGTTGCTCTCAAGAGTACTCTCATACTGTGTGCCTACCTGAGAGCATCTTTGAGAATTTTTACTCGCCGAGCGCTAACTATCCGATACAATTCTTAGAATGATGTCCTCTGGAGATTGATCTCTGTCCACTCTCCGCAACTTTTCTCGTGTCAGTTCCTTTCAAACTACGAGGGAAGTGAGATCATGAACATGGACGTCGAAATACAGTGCTTTGATTATTGTTTACATCATCTTAATGAAGCTAAAAGAGTAACGTAAAAATGGATGTTACTGAATTAAGCCATGGATTGGCTGTGGAGGAAGATATGTGACATGTTCATCACTTTCGAGGGAACTTTAGGCAAAGGATGTCTAGCAGTTTCGAGATTTTATACGAAAGAGTGCAATGAAAGTGGAATAGATAATTGAAAAAAACTGGACCAATGATTGCGAAAAAAATATTTGACTAAGAAAATATATTTTAGTTTATGAATACGTAATGGCAAAATGCACTTTTTAGCATCATGTTTGTAATAAATTGTATTACTAAGGTTCTATTTGTACCACCAACAATGGATTATCCTAAACATAAAAGTACTTACTTCATTATATATTTTGTTCCTTATTTCTCAGTTTCTATATTCCCAGTGCCTTGTAACCCATAACATTTGATATTATTCGTAAGACGTAATTAAATCAAAGATATGTTCTTTCAACAGGTCTTTTCTGTACTCTTGCGACTCACAATCAGTACGCGACTCTATAGCTACCTTCAGAATATTTCTGTTCACCATTTGTACCAAGTTCTACTAATAAAATGTATTGTCCTTTTATATATGAATGGGTAGGTCTTATAAAGTAATAGCAAATAAACCTAATGGCAAAGTTGCCGATGAACTGTTTTTTTTCTGATTTCGATGATTCTTAACCCTTTCGCTACGGCGGATCGGCTGGTAGAAGCGCTGCCTCGGTACAGGGCAACCCTAACGAAGACGCACTTAAATTTGACTGCCGATAAAACATATTTTGACGTCTAGTGAAGTGAGGTAAATTATTAACGTTTTATTTAAATTGCAAAAAACTAATGCATAACAGATAAAAGATAAGTTTATTTATAATGCAACTATAAAATATAATTTAATAATGTAATTTCGCATGAAAAGTTTCAAAGCACGGGTATACACAAAGTCCTACGTCACATATCTTACATTAGTAATGCGTTTGTTGTTGCACACCATTTTTAATACAAACGAGCGTCAGGCGTTGGGTGACAATAGTCACCGTCAGTACATAGTGAGCGTCAGGCGTTGGGTGACTATAGTTACTGTTAATAGCGAAAGGGTCAAATATGTTTTATAACTCAATATTTTTAGCTACTTTTTTCGTTTTCAATAATAGATGATCCGGTTTAGTTTCCAAGATAATTACAAAGGCTATTGCTAACACTACATTGAATTTTACTTATACGTATACGTCCGTGGCAGCGTATATATATATATACCAGTCTGGGGCTTAGCCTGTTACACTACTTACCAGTTAGAATAGTTAGGTTGGGGTTAGATTCAAGTTAAGTTATCATTGGAATCGAAATTTTTAAATTTACCCGTTAGACCTAATGGTTTTCGGCTATCGCGATGAATTTATAGATATAGTCATGCATACGATGCCACGGATCTGTGTAATCTTACTTTCACATAATAGATTTTCCACTTACAGAAAATAAAAACACTTAATGTGTACATATACAGTAATTAAAGTAACGATACAGATTAAAGGCGACCTCATCGATTTTAATGAAATTTGCATATGTTATAAAGGACGATATTTAGAACAACTTTTTCCGTTTCCAATAATAGGCGACCCGCTTCAGTTTCTACGACACATCCAAACAACTTAGGCATTATACAATCCAATTTTGTATGTGTAGGGATACAAAAAATTCAATTGTGCATTACCAAAGTTTTTTTTGCGTATATCTTGGAAATTGAAGCAGGCTGCGTATTATTGTAAAAAAAATTTGTTCAAAATATCATTAATTATAACATTTATAATAATAAAAAATGTAAGATGTATAGATTAAAACATGGGTTGAAGTTGGGTATACGTATGTACTTTAGTTAAGGCTCTTGATTGAATAGTTATATATATTGTCCATTTGTGTGTTAATCTTGCTGAATGAATTGCATCCATAACCCACAATAAACAGTGTATATTCACTTTAAACTGTCCGTGTTACGGTTTCAATCTCAATTCCCACGATGTTTGGTAACTTGACCATTTAGAGAGAGCTATCCGCCTGGCTGTAATAGTTGTCGACATACAGCCACACTGTTCTGTCCCTTTCTCCAATTATCAACCCGGAATTCGCAGTGTTCCCCTATTCGAAATAATCGACCGCCCGTGGCTCTCACCTTTCCGTTTATCTATTATCTCATAGTCCGTCCGAATGCTACCTTCCGCATGGCACTGCCACGCGAAACTGTTAGATTTGTATTAAAGCTAATAGTGGTGCAACTGCTACAATTACCATTAGATCGACTGCCGACAGGCTGATGAATTATACTACTAATGCCTAAAAATGATTACGAAGTCGTATTTTCTGTTATGTTATCTTTAGTTTCAATCTATGACTGAATAATAGAAAAATGAGACGACAATGGTAATGCAATAGTAAATACATATATGTAAGCATTGAAAATCTTGCATTGCGGTGTTAAATATTAGGTTCGTACACATGAAATTGCTGTTTCGAATAGGAAAGTTCGAATGAACAAGTTTTGGCTTTTTAAATATTCTATTTAAGTAAAATAAGTGTCCTTAACTTTATTGTTTGTATTTGTTTTATTATGTTATCATTTACTGTATTTGGACTGTAAATAGACGAACTTTTACACTATTTGTAATCAGGAGCTTTATATGCATCAACTCAGTATCTCTACATTTATTACATCTTCAATTCTTGACACGTTTACAACGCATGAGTTAGTAATATTACCTGAGAGGGAAAAACGTGTTATATTTCAAGAATTATAATTAATCTAACGTTATTAAAAACTTTTTACATACTCTGCTATAATACAAAATGCAGTTCAATTATTCTATAAGGAATCTCATTTTAGTCTTTCCGCACAAATATTTTCAAACTACTCATTACTTGAAAAGACGGTTCTGATAACGGTTAAATGGTTTTAAAGACGTCAGAATTTGATATGATTAGTTTCTTTACTTTAATTACCAATTTAATATAAATAATATAAATACTCTCAAAAGTGTTATGAAGAAAAATGTTATTTTGTAGAAATAGAAGTAGTTAGTTCTTGTTTAAAATTGTGTAAGATATTTAAATTTGTTAAACTCAAGTAAACGTCGTATCGACTTCCAGAATGAATACAAATAAAATTAATCGTAGGAAAGATAACGATAGGGCATTAATAACCCTCCTTGTACTTTCTTAATTCAGAATAACAACGATAGATTACAGGGCTGGTGTACAATTCATTATTTCTGAATCTTGATAAATGTAAAGTTATTAGACTTAGACGTAGTCTCAATACACCCATCATCAATTACTCCATTAGTGAGAACGTCCTCTATAATCTCGGTAAAATTCGCAACTTAGGCATTGTTTTCTCTCGTGATCTGCTTTTTACGGCACACTACCATATGTAACATTGTTTCTTGTGCTTTCAGATCATTAGAACTTATTTTAAGGACAACTAAATTTTTCAAAGATACGGGCACTCTGAAGTTATTATGTTGCTTCTTGGCTAGACCAATTTTGGAATTTGGTTCCATAATCTTGTCTCTTTCCTTGAACACTCGCATTAATTCCTTCTGCAAAATCGCAAAATAAATTTCTTCGACTTCCTAGGTATTCGCACAATTATGACTACACATTAACTAATCTAAATCTGTCAACTCTTAAATATAGAAGGAACATAGGTGATGTGCTATTTATTTATGGAGTAGTAAATGGCATCATTGCTTGCCTAAATATTATTGAAATATTTAAATTTAATGTCCTATCTAAAAACTTATTTCGTAAATCTGAATGATTATTAGATTGCTACGAAAGTTTTATCCGTTGATGTTCTGAAAAATTTAATTGTTTGTGGCATCTCATACGTTCATGAAGATGTATAGCTATAAACATTATTTATAACCATTTTTCACCCACCTAAAAAGTATGTGATTTCCTCTTTTCTAAAGTTTTTTATTTTCTGTTGAAGGGAGAATGTGTTAAATTGCGCTACTGATGATTTCAAGCGTTTATATTATGGTAAACTAACACAATATGTTGCACTAGTTTTATATAGTGTGTACAGAACTATATGCAGAATATCCCATCTAAACGGTTTACCTAATTATCATTAAATTTTTTAATCGTAATCGTTTAGCATAAATAGATGTAATTTAAATGATAATGGAGGGTAAATATTCTGTAAGGTTACATTTTACATTATTAATCCTGTACTAGGTAGGACTTTTAGTATAATTACTTATAATGCGTATATAAAATTTGAGGACAAAACTTTTATAGCGACCTAATTCATCTCAATTACTGTCCTAATGGTATGGTAATTTCAATTCATACAACTGAATGTTTATATTTGCCAATATAGTTAACTGTTAATTATAGTTAACTGTCTCTACTTCTTTTCATTGTGTCATTATTGCGATTTTACCGTAGACACATGTATATTCTATACTAATGAGTTCTTTTATTTATAAATAAACCAAATTAAATTATGCACTTACCAGCTTTCGAGGCGACGCCGCGGAGGCACAGAAACACGCACAGCAAGCAGTAGAACCAAGCAATTGTTATTCTCTCCTGTAAAATAACAACAAGACCCAATAAATTTAACACGGAGTGATATTTTGATGATACAATAATATGATATATTAACGCCTTCTACATGCTCGATATGGTATTCTATTTCATCGTTGTTATCTCATTTATAATGGCATTACTCAAGACATTTAGCTACATGTTAAGTTAATCATAATAAAGAAAAAATATTTTTTATGCCGTTGTGAGGATATCACAACAACTATATTTAATATGCAGAGATTAGTGCAAAAAATCTTAACTAAAATCATAAATAAATAAATGTAATTTCTGGGATATATATGCCAGTCTTACAGCGTAATAATCATATTCATAAGCTATGATTTTAATAGCTATTACTCAAAATGATTTTGAATTGGTTTAATTTACAGAAGCTAAGTAGTTTATTAAATTATTAAGAGGCATGAGAATAAGTATGCAAACCGGATTAAAGAAATGAAAAAGCAGGAAAAATAACAAAAACCAAGTTTGATTAAATGTATCTGGCTAGTGAATCAGTAGCGAATCAGCTAAAAAATTAAGAAACTGTCATATCAATTGGTAAGAAGAAGGTTAATCCATAATTTTCACTAATGAAATGAAAACACCATTTATGTTTTAGTTTTTATCATATTTAGATTGTACGTCAATTCAATAATTTATGATAAATATGCAATTCAAAAAATATCTGCTTGAACAAAGTCATAATACTAATCAAACATTATACTGACTTAAACATTCGATCATTCCGAAGAACTTCAAATCCTATAACTTTGAAGATCCGAAGCATTTAACTTGAAATCTTTTGTCGAAAAAGAACCAAAAGAAACCATAATTGTAAGATAAACGTAGAGAGAAATTAGTAATTAAATTCCTTGTGAGAAAACCACGTAGAGAGCGTTATCATCATACATATGTTATTATCCAGGCAAAAGAAAAATATCGATGAAAGGGCCGGATAAGGGGGTCAAAAGTGCCCTTAAACCAAATTAGACTTGTGATGCACCATTCGATAGGGTATCCAAAAAAAACCCTTCACACAAAGTTTCAACCCCCTAGCTCGATCTGGGGGGTAGTAATGGCGAAAAAACGAAATATCAGTTTTTGGCATATTTCTCCCACTTAGTGGCGAGTAAAAATTCTAAAAAAAATCTGGCATATTAAGTATATTGTGCCACATGTTCGAGAATTTTTTCGTATTTTTTTGATGTAAAGCTTGGGTACGAAAGATGAAAAACCCCAAAAAAATCAGAAAAATGCAGATTTCATAGTGAACTAGGAAGAGCACCACTTTTATATTTTGACCATAACAACATTATAACATAACTATTATCCTCAAAAAGTTTCATATTTTTTTGAAATCAGCAACATACTCGGAAAAATGAAAAACCGATTCTGTCGACGTATTTTGCACGAAAAACTAGTTTTTACATTGAATATTTGTATCCTCTTTATTCAGTATGTATATTAAATGTTTCTAAACATTTCTGCATTCGTCCAAATGGTGTACAATGGAAAGAAATTGAATTAATTCAATTAATTGATTTTTTACCGTGTCCGAGATCATGTGGAACAGGTAAAGAATTTCCAACAAGTTCGGTGGCTGAGTGGTCTAGAGCGCAGTTTTAGTTGTGGAACCGCTGCGTACTTTTTTGGTGACAGTTCGAATCTCGCCTAAGATAATTTTTTTTTTATTACATTAACGATTTTTTTTTATCCGAACTGTATAATATGTGTAAATAGTATGTATCGTAAAACATTTTACAAACATCTCAACAATATTTTAACTCCAAACATACATATAAATAATTAAGTAACAATTGTGAGGCACTTTCAATTGCTACATTTATCAATTTTGTATTAAAGATACTTATCTTTACTAAATGTGTGTGATTTGCAGCAAAGACGATACATCCTAAGCACTTCTTCTTTTCACCATTTCTGTTTTCGCATGTTCTGTTGGTTAATAAATTGCTTATCCTTTTCTGCTTGTATATAATCGGTTTTGTATTAAAGATAATTATCTCTATTTTTTCGCAGTTTGGAACAAGAACCGCATGTAGTATCTTCAGTCTTCGTCATTATTGTCATTAATCACTGGTATTATATTTCCTTTGTTAAATATTTTACATAATATTTCAGTAGGTCTGACAATTGTGGATAGGTACCATGCGTGCGATAAGTAATAAATTATTGTTGCTACGTGTAAGCAGCATCCTATGGTACGATTACTATTTGCACATTCACAACAGTAGCGTTCTATTGCCGAAAATCCAATTGAATTTAATTTATAATGAATGAAGCACCGGTAAGATTTGCTATTAATGTAGCGCGATCTGACTTCATATGGAACAATATTGTTTGTATCCTTCAAACAAAGGACATTGTTGTCTTCGTCCATTATTTCTTAAATGGTTCCAATTATCCGCGTCATAAACATCACCTTCATAACATTATTAATAATATACGATGGCAAATACTTATATTCTTTCGACGCATTGCCTGTTAGTAAGTCTTGTGTATTGAATAGGTGATAGGAAATGCAAAAAATAAATCTTTGAATGAGGAAGAATTTCTTTCCCTTCACTTATCGTTGTTACAGAGATTTTTAAAGCTTACCTAAGTTTAACTCAGAGAATACGAGGTTAGATAAACAATGGAATTAAAAGTGGCTCACAATTATTATTTAATTATTTATATGTATATTTGGAGTTAAAATATTGTTGAGATGTTTGTAAAATGTTTTACGATACATACTATTTACATATATTATACAGTTAGGATAAAAAAAATCGTTAATGTAATAAAAAAAAATTATCTTAGGCGAGATTCGAACTGACACCAAAAAAGTACGCAGCGGTTCCACAACTAAAACTGCGCCCTAGACCACTCAGCCACCGAACTTGTTGGAAATTCTTTACCTGTTCCACATGATCTCGGACACGGTAAAAAATCAATTAATTGAATTAATTCAATTTCTTTCCATTGTACACCATTTGGACGAATGCAGAAATGTTTAGAAACATTTAATATACATACTGAATAAAGAGGATACAAATATTCAATGTAAAAACTAGTTTTTCGTGCAAAATACGTCGACAGAATCGGTTTTTCATTTTTCCGAGTATGTTGCTGATTTCAAAAAAATATGAAACTTTTTGAGGATAATAGTTATGTTATAATGTTGTTATGGTCAAAATATAAAAGTGGTGCTCTTCCTAGTTCACTATGAAATCTGCATTTTTCTGATTTTTTTGGGGTTTTTCATCTTTCGTACCCAAGCTTTACATCAAAAAAATACGAAAAAATTCTCGAACATGTGGCACAATATACTTAATATGCCAGATTTTTTTTAGAATTTTTACTCGCCACTAAGTGGGAGAAATATGCCAAAAACTGATATTTCGTTTTTTCGCCATTACTACCCCCCAGATCGAGCTAGGGGGTTGAAACTTTGTGTGAAGGGGTTTTTTTGGATACCCTATCGAATGGTGTATCACAAGTCTAATTTGGTTTAAGGGCACTTTTGACCCCCTTATCCGGCTATGCCCTTTCAAAGGAGCGATGCCTATTGTAATTGCGACCTCGCCCACGAATTATTCTTCTCCAGATCCCATAACAACGGTCGCGGTTTGAAAAGCCGTAAGTGTTTTCACGCAAAGCCCGTTTAAATATAGATTTCTACAGGTAATAAGTATCAGTACATGGTCAAGAATACTTAACGGCCTATAACGCCGGACGCACATCCTCTCTGTCATGTTCCTACCGGAGAATTTCATAAGCACTTAGCCTATGTGGGGTATATGCTAATGTGGCATCGATGCATGATATGTAATAAGGATGTGTTCGCAACGCGAATAAACGTGCTGGACGAAGGGAAACAATGTTATCGGCGTCATGTGATCTTCGCATGTATATTTGGTCCCGAGGCGTTTCTCACCTGGACGCGCGCGCGTTCTCATCAACGTATGCATATACAAACCATGATGAGTCTTCTTCGCTAGGCTATTGATAATGGTTAGTAACTTGCAGCCTGGTTCACCTTTCTTACTTTCTTTTTCTTTCCTTTTCTCTCTTACTTTTCTTTTTAAATACACTAGAGCCTACCGTATGTAAACCTCCATTATCCGAATAACCTAATATCTAAATTTTTTATTATCCAAATGTGAAAGAGTGGAAAAAATTAACGCATACTACAGGATAGCGATGGTGAATGGTGAACCTTTTTATGTATGCGTGTAAATTTTTATTAGGAGAAAAAATTAGTAGTAAATTAATTACTATAGAACGTTATTGAGTCAAGTTTAAAAATTAACATAGAATTTAGTAAGGATGAATTCATAACTTAATATTCACATGATCGAATACAAATCAATATCAATTATATATTACTGAGATATTTGCTGTTCTATATTGGATGACAAATGATTTATATTCGGTTCATATCCTCACGTTTAGTAATACACGTACGAAACTTTTATTAGACATTCTATTCGTGCAATTGCCTTTTATCAAATTCATTTCGGAGATTAATGATTCACAAGCATGTGTAGAGGGGATGATTGATAATGTAACAGTCCTTAGTTGTTTTTTTTAAACAACTAAAGGTATGGGGAATGGCATCTCAAGTTTCCTTCATTTCCTCTTCTTCGTTCTTTTTAATTATGCCGAAAAAATATCAGTTATTTCCTAGTTAGTTTTTCAAACTGGTAAACTTGTGTTTCTACATACTCCGAACTGGAATTAAAATCGATTAATACATTACTATATCATCCAAATTTAGCCACTCAAAAATCTCCAAATTGAGTTCATTTAAATTTTTATGGTGTGTCTGAATGTAAGATAAAGTTTGATGTTTCTGTGCATTACCTAAACTATCTTCGTTGTTTAAAAAAAATTCGTTGACTATTGACTAAATAACTGCAGAAATCTATATAAATTCATCTGGTTTTTCATGAAACTGAAGTTGTCATAATCATTTTTTAGTATTTGGAAAATATTTTGAAATATTAGACATAATATCGAAATTGAAAAATTGTAATTTAGCTTACAATGCTTTGATTCAATTAAAGTAAGGAAATTACTGTCTGGCTAGCACCTTGCAGCACAACGTGTACTTTATATACATGTAACCACAAATCGGTAAAGAACATTAATTTTAAAAGTCACTTGACAACTATCAATTCATTATATTTTCCAGTAATTTTCACAATATGTAAAAAAAACCTAACTTCAACGAAACGCTCAGCAAACCTTTAAAAACTTTGCGACGACTTAACCATTGAAAATTGTTGTATATAAGTAAACTATTGTACACTTAGGTTATTTCGTTTAATAATTTTAGGAACCTCCAATTATTTAAAGCGCGTATAGATATCCATTTAGCTGAACAATTTTTTTGGAAAGACTCATATCTTCCAGTGTCTTAAAACTAGCCATTGTGCACAAAATCTACTGATGTATAATGCAATAGCCAAAACTATATGCCCAATACATTCTGTAAATAAATTGATAAAACCATTTTCGTTTTTAGTCATACTGTAAACACCATCAATGAATGCATTTCTGATTGCGTTGTAATTATGTATCTAATCCTTTGTTATTTTGGTCAAGCTGTCGAAAACGGTCTTCCTCACTGATTTTGATGACCCTAGAGTATGTATAACGGGCGATATTCTGAATAACATTTTCCTTTGAAAAAATTGGTGATCGAATTTAGTTTCCGAGATATTTGCAAAAAGTATTGCTACTACACCATTGAATTTTGTCTATACGTGCACGCCCTTGGCAGCGCATGCGTGAGCCCTTAGCCGTAGCGCCGCTTAGCCGCTGTTTCTATACTTAGTGCTTATCGGCCGACGTCATTTGTTCGTAGAAACAGCGGCTAAGCGGCGCGGCGCGGCGGCCACGGGCTCATGCATGCGCTGCCAAAAACGTGCACGTATAGACAAAATTCAATGTAGTAGTAGCAATACTTTTTTTACAAATATCTCGGAAATTAAATTGAATCGCTAATTTTTCAAAGGAAAGAGTTACTCAGAATACCATCCGTTATAATATACTCCAAGGTTATCAAAATCAGTGAGGAAGACCGTTTTTAACAGCTTCACCGGAGATATAGGACTTTTTCGCAATTGCTCATTCAAACTACCTTGTCCTTATACGTATGTATGTATATACAGACTTTCCACGATAAATGCATACGAGAGGTTTACGATAAGTGCGCAACTTTTATCATCTCTACTAGGGGGATCCCCTTTAAAACAAGGCGGCAGCACGGTGGCATTCGGCTGCCGAACACTGTAATACAATCCGGGATTGAATATCCACGTGAGACAATGTAAGTGTAACAACACAACGTTTCTATTTTTCATTTTTTTTCCATGCAAATATTTTTAACGCATTCGTGACAATTTTCTGATTAAAATGAGACCAAACACGGTATAATTTGGATTATATTTACTTATATAATAAATTCGTAATATAAGTAAATATAACGTAAATTATATCATGTTTGGTGACATTTTAATCAGAAAAATTTCGCACGTATATTGGTAACAGTTATATTAATAAAAAATCAGAAACTTTTGTGATTGTATTAAGAATGTCTGACTCATGCGAAAACGATATAGATCATGAAAGGAAGCCGCGACCTGTCGCTGTCTCACTCGAGTCTGTCCCTCTTTTTTTCATTTGCTGTCTCTTTCTACGTTCGCCGCATTCGGCAAAACGCAAAGAATGTAGGACGTTTACGATAAATGCACACGTTCAGTCCCGAGAAATGTGCATTTATAGTGGGAAGTCTGTACCACCTTTATCCTACCTTACAATATCCCAGTATCTAAGGCAGTCCTACTGATGAGTCCACTAGCAGGACCAGGATAAAACGCACACCCTCTCTTTTCCTATGCTCCCTTTCCACAAGCCTTTCTGTGTTGATTCCCAACACATACGTATAAAAATTGTTAAATTAGTTGGTCCACTTATGCCACTATTTTCAAGAATTGTAACAAATTTGTTCAAAATTAAGAGCAAATGCATTTTTTACATTTTCAAAAAGTCAGCATTTAATAATACATTACAGCATACTATAACATTAGTTATCTTAAGTAAATTATCTTTATAATTCACACTTACAGTAAAAATTCGGGTAATAACGAAGCACAGTACAGATATGCGACAACAATACACTTGCCACTACTTATTTTTGTGTATCGGTAAATGTGCAGTACGATGTACATGATGAACGCACATACAATTAGAGAATGGAAGAAGCCAGAATTCCTAATTTATCCCATTTTAGGAAGAAGGTCCTACCGATATGATAGATCTGATTGCCATGTGTACAGATACTCATTTGTATAAATAGGTACCATGTGTTTTTGGCAAGGTTACAGCTGATGACTTTTCATATACCGAAAATATTAGATATTATAAACTTCAAATAATTAATAAGGTTTCAAATAATCCAATAAAAGAATATCCTCAGCCACTAACTAGAGGTTTTTATTAACATCATTTTCAGTTGCCGGGCTTTGTGTTTGTTGATAAGCTCCTTTTATGCAAAACAAAACTTAACTTTTTATATATTTCAAAAATTAAACGAAAAAGATTACATAGCTCATTAGCGTATAAAATGACGTGTAAATAAGTGACATGTCGGCAAAATTGTCGGCGGGCGAGACACATACCATAGGTTCGCCACCCTGATTATACGATACATAAAGAATATAATTTTAAGCATCTGGATATCGAAAAATATGTACTATTTAAGAGCCAAGAAAATATAGGGTTCATAGATATTGAAACAAACTATCTGTTTTTTTAATCTGTTTAAGTGTTTATCTTTAGAATAACAAGTTAGATGCGTGACTATCACTAAATGATATGTTATTTGTGGTATTCTAATATTTTATTTATAACACAGCATGAAGGCAATGAATAATTTATGTGGTATACGTAAATAGTAAAACGTTTATAAAACAAGGGGTGAAATAAATGAAGTTTACTATCAGAAGAGTAATTATTCTATTATCCGAAAATTCCTTGATTTAAAGGCCTATAACTCGATAATACTTCAAAGGCGGAAGGTTTTACTGTGTACACTCCTTTATTGGCGCCCACGCGATCAGGTAGGTGTGATGGTCGTGACTCGTGGTACGAATTAAATACTGACTTGCGGTACTATCAACCTGTTACGTCGTGTCGTGTCGTGATAATCAGCACTGGACAATTAATATGTATACCAGACGAGTGGCTTCGGGTAATAGGATAATGCGTTCATACGACTGAAAAAGCATTCCGTTTATTATTGCATTATTTATTGTGCTATGAAGAAAACACGGATTGTTTACACGCTTCTGTGAAACGAAATCTAGCTATTAACCCTATCAGTGTTGATTAAAATGACGATGCGCTGCAGTTATAAACGATACCAAGTAGCATAAAACTTAAAAAAAAGGATTAAAAAATTCTATATTTTTCATTGTAAATGAAGGGAGCATAAGCAATCTTAATACTCATCTCTTAAACTCTGAATAATTTTCGTTGTGCATGCATTACCAGTGGCTAAATCCCTTAAGCGGGGAAAGCAGATATATCCGCTTTTATTAATCAATTATTTGATGGGTCAAGCGGATATATCTATTTCTATGAATTTTACTTCGGCGGGCTATGCGGATTTAAGGCCAGTGCCCACTTAACCGTGCAGTGCACGCACAGCACCAGCCCAAGAGCGCCTAATTGCCCACGAGTTGCAGTGTGACGCACAATTAACGAATCGGCATTAATACCGCATTAGTACATCGGCAACATATCAATACACTGTATAACATTCCAGAAGAAGGTATATGTCAAATGTTGCGTCCTAGCACCGCAATTTTTCGTGGAATTTCACGGGGTTGTAAATCCCGTATACGTGGATCGCGACGGTGGTTCAGACGCCGAGTGTATCGAACCTCAATCGATTCCAGTCTGATTAGGGTGGGTGAATGAATTGACACTCACGTAACTTAACGGTTGTATATATTGATCTATACAAACTTAACTACGAAACTAGTGGTTGAGTTTTCCAAGTGTGTGTTCCGTGTTAATATTTGAAGACGACTGTATGTTGTTTGAGGACTATTGGACGACTGACTGTCGCGACCGATGCTGCCGATCACGA
Source organism: Eucera pruinosa (assembly GCA_028830335.1). Lineage (NCBI taxonomy): Eukaryota > Metazoa > Arthropoda > Insecta > Hymenoptera > Apidae > Eucera > Eucera pruinosa. The sequence continues at coordinate 1,580,052 of JAMYCR010000006.1, read as the reverse complement.
AGTCTCTGAATTTCTTCCTTGCTCGCTGATTGGTTTTTTCGCATTTTTGACAGTTACCAATCAGGGAGCCTAATCGGAGCCCTGACACACCTCTGCGTCCTTAGCGCGCTCGCTTAGGTGGTTGACCGTTTGGTATTTTTACCGTTTCAAACACATGTCGAACTACCCTTCAGAATTTCCAGATTTATGGTACTGCCACGGTTATTGAGAGGCGAAAGAAGCGACCGTCTAATACTCGTCGAGCCTGAGTTATAATCTGCCTTCTTTCACCAGGACATAAACTAATTCTAAAACCATGCTAATTATAAACTAAAATTCCTGAATCTCAAAAATAACCATCTGTGCACGTCCGCGTCATAAACCGTGTTGGCGACGGTCGCCAACATCAAAATCGAAATTTATTTCGTATTATCAATACGAAATGTTCCAAGCAGAGTTAGGTACAATTGTATTCGAGTAAATTATTCGAATAAATTTTTCGAATAAAATTATATTCGAATAACATTTCCAATAAATTATTCGAATGAATTCTTCAAATAAAATTTTTCATCCAGCACACACGACCAGCACACGAGCAGCACGCGATCCTCACCTTACCAGCGAACATATTCCCCGAGAATGTCTGCTACTACCGTAGCGAGGTGGTGTGTTACCGCTGTGTTGTTGCTGATAAGTGGGCGCCAGCCGTTATTCCATTAATTTTCAAAATGAGAAAAAATTCAATATTTTTGTGAAATTTGAGTTACTATAATATTTAAAGTTCATAGGAAGTATTCTGTTGCAAAACGTCCACACTGCATTATTCTATCACAGTTTTATGCAGATTATTTCCCTAAATAGACCTGTAGAAGCTATATAAAGATCAACTTTTTTTTTCAAACAAAATTATATATTTTCTAAAATATTAAACGATGTAACTCGACATGCTTCACGAAAATCTTTTGTAAGCCATTTATATTTCAATGTCAAAATTGGTACATCTATTTACACTTACATTTTTTTATATCGCACGTAGCATTTTCTTCTATAAAATGGCAGAAGATAGTGAGTCGAATTCAACCATATCGTTTAATGTACGAATTTATTTGTGAAATAAGGCAATCAAGTTTTTTTTAACTTTAGTATTATATACAGAGTAAACAATAGTGAATATTAACATTAGACTTAAGATAATGTGATGTATGTGGTAATATGGTTGAATTTATCTCAATACTCTTCAGTTCTCTTGCAAATTAAGGCATTATAAATAGAAAATGTCCTTTCAAAGGAATGAACCATCCTTAAATAAGACTGTCTCATAATGGCACATTAGGGCCTTCCTTCATGATAGTCAGATGTGGTAATTAACATAACGAAGAGCAGTAGCTCCATTGAACGAGCAAGATAAGTAGAAGCATGAATACATTTCAGCCTTATACGCGCTCACGGTTTATAGCGGTGTTTATAGTAAAAGCTGCTTCGATAATTTGGCGCTCTTCCTTTGTTTTCGCATTGCTTCTTGTGACCAAGAATACTTAGTTAACTAGATCCTTTCCATATTTTTTGCTTGGCATACATCTAATCGTCTGTCTTAGAATAGAAACTCCAAGTATGCACCATAATTTCCAAGAATTACATCATTAAAATCGTTGACGATGCTAGGAAGGATTGATGAACGAGACAAGGCATGATTTAGTAGCTCATAAAGATTACCGCAAACATGTTATTAACATCATGAGAATACTTGCAGGAGAACAGAATAGAAGTATTTCGTGAAGCGTGATAGAAAGTTAAGAGGAATATTTGTTTCGACAAAACATTGCTTCACTTTCCTTAGATCGAGCCCGGATCATAGTGTATCCGTGTTCTGCTAATGTTTGACAATGATCGCATTTTGACCATTTGCAAATTTATTAGCTTATTAACAGTACATTTCTGTTAAATTCATCGTTTTCGCTTTCTTATTAAAATGTAATATTTTCCGTTTTCAGTCTTTGGTTTTTATTATGTAAATATTCCTTTTCATTATTTTTAATGTTTTTCAATTACTTACGAGCAATTGGAATAGCATTTTCCTGCAGATCCACAGCAGCGAGCTTGTAATACGATGCATATGTACATACCCGTATTAAACGAACACGAAAAACTGTTATACAATCATCCACATATTAATGATACTTGTCTATAAGCAGCCATGAGAAACAGAATGTAAAAAAATTCCTCGATATTCGATAAAAAAAACGTACCTACACTTATTGAAACAGTATCCTATCTTGTATAAACTGTATTTCCTTCCTACGGAGAATTAAAAGAAAATTCTTCACCCAACCATATCCACAAATTTCATGCATAAAAAGAGAAAAAATACAGAGCTTTGAAAGTAACAAAAAGGTAACCAGACTACCGAGTCATGTCAAATTTAAATGGAAGTTTCTACCGATATAAAACTTTCCAACTTGTTGATGTTTTCTACTTTGGCGTTTGTGCTCCTTACAAAGATTTTGACACAGACGGAGTACAGAACAGACCTATCATCTTATGATACTTCGTGACAAATGTGTAAAATACCGACATCTAAAAATCAGACTTTTCAGGAACATAGTTTCCCTTTTGTTACCTGAAAGGGAATATAAACACTTCTACGATATTTTAATATGCAAAGTGTAGAAGCAAGTGCAAAACTATAAATTTTATACATTCGAAAATGTAAAAATGAAAGTGGTAAATGAGGCTACGTTGCTCCTGGACCGCGTGACAAGAAAATACATTGGATGATACATCTATCCTGTGCCTCATTTGTGGTTTTGCGATAATTTACATATTGACCAAATCTAACGTTCTCAAAAAATATTTTATCTCAGTTGTTTTACGGCAACAGCTCGTTCACACTATACAGTTTTTTTTTATTGATTCAGTAATTTTGCGGTATCGGTAATGACCAAAGGCAGCATTCACACAGTTTGTGCATTTTTGTTACGCCTCCAACTCTCAAACATATGAATCAACCGATTTAGTGTGGTGTGTATAAACCACTATATTTATGCTACGGCAAATGAATCATTTGAAATTTGCGGAATCAATTTTTTTTCGCCTGGTACAACTTCATGTGTGTTTGAAAACGGCAAAATTGGCAATTGCAACGATTGTTCGTCACTCAGCTTTGTCACTAATCGGAGCGGCATGCCGCGGCACCCTTCTCATATAGCCCGAAAATTGAGCGGTATTTTAGACGCTGATAAATCGAGATTCAAAAGGAAAAGAAAAGGGCATCGCCATTGATATCCCTGATGGTAAAACAATGGATTCAGCAAATGACAGATTCGCCGTAGCATGAATATAATCGTTTGTACACACCACAGTTAATCGGTTGATTCATATGTTTGAGAGCTGGACGCGTGAGAAAAATACACAAACTTTGTGAATACTGCCTTCGGTCATTATCGATACCGCAAAATAGCTGAATCAGTCAAAAACCCGTATCGTGTGAAAGAGCTCTAAGGATAATCAAATATACAATCTTTCAACTGCAGTTCATTATCAATGCTTAACTATTTGTGTCTATAGCATACTAATAAAAGAATAACAATTTCAGATATATGGATAATATAAATACGTATTGTTTAAAATTTGCATATATATACGTATTCATTATCTTAAAATAATAATCAATGAAGTAGTTATTCGAAAAGATTTTTTAAATACCCCCTAGCCCCCTATATTATTGCATTCAAGGAACCTCTTTTTAATGTCACAATGAATAATACTAGTGTAGACCTATAGCGGTAAAAGGCCAGGCACAAGCGGTACCCCGGTGTTCAAAGGCGCGAGACCGGGAAAACCCTAAGCCGACCGTGGCCTAGCTGGCTTGTCCCAGTCCTCGACGGCGGGTATTTTGTAGGCGCGGAATTGTAAAAATGGGAATAGGTAAAAGTGCGAGGAAGCGCAGCGTCGCTTCGAGGCGGTAATAAGGGCAGTCACAGTGTAGACCCGGACCGTGAAGGGTCGTTCTTTTGAGAATTGTCGCGCCCGTACGACGAAGCCATCACATGACGACAAAATATGACTATACACAGTGGTACAAAAGGACCCTGTCTTGTGTTATTTCTTATCCTGTCGGCATCCTGCATTTCCTTCCGTCGTTTAACTTTGATAACACAAAGCCTACAATAGAATAGAAGAAGTATCTCTTAAAGTTCGAGAATTTGCATAGGCTAAATTAAGTATATTACAATATATAGTAATTACAACATAAAATGTCAGCATTTAAACTTGTGTTCGAAGTTAAAGATTTATTTATATAATTTAAAATATTTATCCAAAATATTGTAATAAAATCTTTGTTGAGTAATATTTTTGCCCCTATTTCCGTTGAAAGTTTTTGCGCATTATATTTGGAGCGCCGTAACGTAATCATACCTAATTGGATATATTGCTAAGTACCATATGACTTTAAAGTAAAAGGTATATAATGTGACTTCATATTGTCACTTAAATAACAAAAAAATATTATATAGATACATAATAATCATACTGTCCGAATTAGGAATACAATTTATTTCCTCGCTCATGCAATAATGTTATCTCGAATATTATATAAAGATTCAAGATTCCACTATCACAAAAATTGTGATAAATTACAAATGTGCTTCTGTTCCGCATCCACATTCTCACACTTTATCCGGTCTCTCGTTCATTCAACCACTTTAGCGTTACGTTTCAGCGGATCTTCCCTACTAAAGAATACATAAGTGTGTGAAGCAAGTTTCGCAACCATTTCCGCACATGGGCGAAGAATTATTACCGTTCTACACGCTTAACTTAGAAACACAATCTTCGTTCGCTATTACATAAACAATAATAAAAAATTGAAGGCAAATTATATCTAAAATAAAAGCTTGTTTGCATGAAATAATCATGGTAAAAATATAGAATTCGTGAAAAATTACTTTGATAAAAAGCAATGTATATTTCTGCATGAGCACTTTGTGGAAATACAGAAAAGTATTCATACGACAAACTGGGAGGAAAATAAGTACAAGCATCCAAGAACATTAAAAGTACATCAGTATGGGCTATATTGCACAGTCCGTTCTAGCTGAACATCCACTGGAGGCAGGATATGTTGTCCAATTTATAAAGATCGAAGTTCTAGCCACCTCATAAGTACATTACTGCAGAAAATACCGCAAAGGTCTGAAAAGTTTAGAATATCCAAACAACGTAAGCAGGATAAGGGTGCAACATAAACGAAATATGGCATACTATCCTTCAGGTTTTTTGATTGAGCAGCTGATCAATTAAAAACACCCTCTAACTGGCTGAACCATAATTCCGCATAAGTGATTATTGGTACTTAAGAATACTATAAAGATCGAGAAGCATAATATCGAAGCTCTCAACCCCGATGAAAGACATCAGAAAAACATTACAAATTGTTTTAAAAATACCTTATACTAGAGTTTCTGAGGTCACTGATCATGAATTTGATGTCCGATGGATATTCTAAATGAATTTTTATTCATAAACAAATTTTTTACAATCAAATTCAAGGGAAATTGAAAGAAATATTAATTAATAGCGAGTATGTGACTGGAAAATGTTTATTTATTTTGTGCAATATGTACGCAAGGCTCTATAAAATAGATACAAAATAACTTACATGTATATAATAAATGGTTTAAACTAAAACATCAGATAGTGTTGTCAAACATTATCAGAATCAGAATCTGACCCACTGCCTGATTAATCATTTATCGACACAACTGCCGGTAATGGCAACTGAGCAGATGGTATTTTTTCTTATTCGTTTTCAGTCGGATATCGCAGAGGGAAATTAGTGGATCAAAATGAAGCATCATTTTACAGAATACATCTTTGTTTGTCCTAATTCTAAAATATTTTCGGCTCTTTAAATATTCTCTTCTATATTATTTGCACAATTTGATGCTCTAATGATTAATGATGCTCTAATGATTGCAGAAATATCCAGAAAAACCTCAGTTGAAAAATGTAAATCATGTAACTAGTATTATTTGAGATATACTTCCTGACTGGACCCATTGCATCTGTGCTCAATACGATCAGGAGGGTAGAACCATATTGCGATTCGTGTATGTCATCTTCCACTTGAAACACTAATCTCTTTTTTTCGTGCAAACATGTGCAAGATTTTCTTCCGCGATATTTTGTTGATATATTCAAAAGTACACTGCATGCAAAACCAAAGTGTTGCCTCGTGTTATCTTTTCCTTCTAGAAAACGAAAAATAGTCAAAGTAACTTTTCTCCACAAGATCATATATTTCAAACTCTCTATCTATACGATCTTATGAGTGTGGCGGTTATAGCACCATACACCACTGCATTTCCTAGAAACTTTTCTCTCATCTTTTCTCAATTTCATATTATTCTTTCTTACTCCCTTTCCTTTTGTTTCGCATGGGTCGAGCCTGTCCAAGTGCACATTTGGCGGCCAGACCCGTACGTACCAAATTTCTATCTCTGGACTTTCTCTTATTCTTCACGCATCCTCCAGGACTTCGCCTGGGCCTGGTTAATGTCCGCTTTTAGGCCCTGGCGAACATCTTAACTTTTACTTTTTATGACTCTCTTCCGCTGGTAGAATTTTCCAAAGTTTCCTCTCCTTCTCGATTTTCTCTCTGTTCTTTCCAGCTCCTATCTCTTTTCCTAAGGGTCTTCTTCTAAGAGACTCGACTAGAGTCGAGACAGTCGGTCGCTAGCTCCCGCACGATACCACCCAAGGTAAACACGTACGCGACTTCGCTTAACGTAATAAATATCCAAGTGTAGAGGACCGAATTCATAGGAGTCGTTATTCCGATAACCCTTCCTCCACACGAGCAATACTAACACTATCCAGCCTATATTTAATCCCCAAAAATACCATTTCCAATAACAGAAATGTTTTACAGTGTAAAGATTAATCTCAGTACGAAGAAAGTATCATTGTATTTCACACCAGTAAAAATTAAAGTAATGCCATGATTTAACAGTTCTACATCCAAATTTTCCTGCTAATTTTTATAGATTTATATTGGCATCCATCCAATAGGACTAGCCCAACTTTTAAATAGTTTTTCCGTAATTATGTTAGTATTATTAGCCTGAACATAAATACTAGTGAACCACGTGCTTTCAAACTTGCAGAGAGTAAGCAAGAAATTACATCGACAAATAAATGGGAAATTACTTTCGTTGTTCAACATTTATTACAATTCTCAAAAATTTGTCGCAGTATTCTGTCAAAAGTTCCGTAAGAAGCTGTTCCGTTTTTTATTTTCTCCTTTATAGGTCAATGGTAGGGAAAGTAAAAACTGCTCTACGCAATTAATATACATTTTCATTATTGTAATAATTACAGTAATGATTACAATAACTTTGTTTTATCAACATTTTGTCACAATAAATCTTGTCATTAGATACATCACAACAGTTCAACGTTAAATCTAACGAATAATTCTGTAAGCTACTACCGCTAGGCGAACCATTAACCTGAGTTTTAAAACAAACAAAATTAACCAAACGATGTGTCTATAATAGACAGATAATATATAGCTTTTAATCACGAAATCGTTTCTCTTTTGTGAACAATTGTGCAAAATGGGACTTTCCGTAATGTCGTAAATTTTCTAGTAAAGCGAGTGTGAGTTAATACGAATAAATGCATGTTATGCACTTTCTAGGCGTTCATTCTTAATACACATCAATTTATGAATCAACAAATTGAAACTATACACTATTCGTTAACTTTCTGTAGCGCCAAATGATTTCAAAGTTATATATTCATGCATCCACATCTTTTAAACTGATTTTACTTTTGCTATTAGTATACCATTGTATTTTATTACTACAGTGGCATCCGCTTATTACGATCACTTTGGGACTTGTAATTTTGGATAAGAATAACCGACTGATAATATTACGCACAGGATAAAAAATGTTCATTATTGAACTTATTTTATTATCAACATATTATAACCAGACTGCAGATCTTTATGCAATTATGGCAAATTGGATTTGCAAAAAGGAACAGATTCTATATGATATATAAAAATATAGAAAATATTTGAAACAAAGTACAAATTACAACATTTGGAAGATTAAATAGATCTCTGTTTAAAGTTTACTCTTTCAGTTTTGCTTAAAGATATACAAATTTGCATAAACACTTGCAGACTAATTATCACATTTGTAGATAGTTTAATGGGTATATTGTCTTTATTAAGAACATGAAATTGTCATAAGTTTCTTTCTCTAGTTTCTCCTCCATTGTATTTTCTAATAATTCTGGTCATGCACGCACATAAAGGATAAAAGATATATGTACTTCGGTTAAAAGTTAATTTTAAAGAAACATTACATTTAGTACGAATTTGCTAAAAATTCTTATCGTTTGTCCCCAAGTGTAGTTATCACACATGATACCCATAACCAAAATTTGATTACAATAGGCGGATTATTTCTAACTAATTTTACGTAGCGTGTTTTCGAACAGACTGACTATGATAGCAATAGCCAATTGATAGCATTATCCGTGATTATAATAATCGGATTCCACTGTATATTGTTACACGGATATCAATTAACTTATTTTTTACAATTATTACTTCCTAGTTTCCAGATCAAAGTAAGAAAGTTGCAACCAATTATAATTTTTTCTTCAAACAAATGAAATTCTGGTTATGGAAGGTTAAGTAAAAAAGCAGTGAAATCGATAATTTGGCAGCTAACAATCAATGAACGTAGCGTACTATTTATGGAAACGTTCCACTATAATACTATTCCTTTTATCCCCATTATTCTTTTTTCATAGTAAAAGTTACGAAAGTCGGATTATACGAGTGAATGCTTTTCAAACGCAACGTAGAGACTTCCATTCACAATACGTTTCCACAACAGCTGAATTACTTCACTTTCTACTATCTAGCTTATTAATCGCGAAAGTACCTCGAGCTGCTGTTATCTAAGTCGGAAGTAAATCAAACATTGTACTCGTGATAGATCGCGGCAAAAGCTTAGTGAATATTTAATAAGATTTTGCACGTTTTAATGGATTGTCTGTTTCTGGATATATAATTTATTAAAAATTAAATAATTATTTACTGTTATTGTTACTTTTGCTATATTACAGACTGGTGTTTTAGCTGTACCTTTATTGATGATATCAAATGAATTCAGTAACTTATAAATTGAACTTCATGCAGATTGATATACATACATCGAAAATTTAAAAGATAAATTTGTTAAATCATGATTTTTAGGACTATTACATAAAGTAATGATAACCTTCTATCTTATTTTTTTGTGATTTTTTTTAACTAAATAGTATTATGTTTATACTCATTTAACCATCATTTTTTTTATTTTATCAAAAGCTTTATTGTTAGAGAAAATAAGAAATGGTTTAAAAAAAGTATAATAGTTGAAACAGTTCGGACATTTAACAAGCTATCCTGAAGTAACCACATTATTTGTATACGTGATAAGCTTTTCATAACGCACAATTAAATAATCTGTCCGAAACAATTGAAAACTCTGACAGTAAACAGTTACAAGAGAGAATCAAGTAACATATAAAAGCGAACAGAAGAAAAGGTCAACGTCGATTTGAAATGTCAAACGTTAAACAGAACCGTGCAAACTCAACACAGAACAGAAAATTTGACTTAAAATGCCTATACACATACATATAATTCTATTACGACAAACAACTTCTATACTTTATATCGGAAAACAAAACAATAGTTTTTCCATTTTTGCCATCGTCATCCATTTATCGCATCCCAGGTTGTTCATTTCAGGGACTATAGCCGGTAAAGCGAACTTAAACGATAGTTTCGTCAATTATGCAACATTACGATTGCCAACGTTAAGAGAAGCAAGTATAACGCGGTTCTCCGTTTTACAAGGCTATGATTACCGAACGTGACTGCACAAAGCGGTGTAACGTATTAGTGAACCAAACCAACCGCGTTCCTAGAAGTAAAGGCAGGGCCACACTTGTCCGAGATGAAAAAGGCAAATTCTACTTGACTCACAAGGGAACATCCCGAAGTGAGAATTTCTGATTTTGATAAAACTAACAAGAATTATAATTTTCAGAATAATGTTTAACACATATTTTTTTTAGCGGCTGACATTCATGTTTAGGGAGTAAAATAATCCTCGCAGTGGGGGTAGAAGAGATAGAAGAACAGTCCAAACTACGAAATTATATATGTTTTAACGAGAATTCCAGTTGTCTAAGGAATTTTACAAAAACTCCATTTGTTTATATAATGCATTAAAATATATAACTTTTTTGTTAATTTTTTGTGCCAAACATTGACATATTTATCCGACATTTGTGTACGAGAAGTGTATACCCAATCTAGTAAATGAAAGTATAGCGCGATAAAATTAGGTATAAACAGACTTTTATACCTTCTCTAACAATGAGACGAGTCAGCAGACGAACAATTTTGTCTTTATTCATCAACTGTTAATTTTAACGTTCGATTTGTTTCACCGTTTGGACGTTTGCTTTTGTTTAGTATCTCGTCTCGTTAGACAAAATCTAAATACAAGTATCGGTTTTAATCAATAAATAGCAAATAATTTCTATTTCGGAATATAAAAATACAGATACTAAGTTACATCTAAGCAAGAAAGCATAATAAAATATGATTATGAATCAGAGCAAACACTGCAGTGCAATTAGTGTAAAACAACAAACTGCTATAAGTCGTCATGTAAACAACGAATGTTATCGTTTATGCTGACAACATATTACGCCCTTAACATTAACATCTTTCTGCAATTTATAGACCAAAGTGAGCAAAATTTATGAAATAAAGTTGTTATGTACCGCACACCGTGATTCTGAACGAATCTCTCGGGTTGTAAGACCGATTACGCGACGCAACGATGTTGGGGTACGTTGCACTGCAAATTAATGATGTACAACTAGTTTGATATTAAAGCTGATGTATTTACAGTAATTACAATGTCTTTATACTATAAATGAAGATTTGTACAGGTAGTGTGACCGATGAACGTTTCGATTGATCGGTATTTGAATGTATAGTTCGAAGTGTTCTACTACTCCACAGTTTCGATGGCCAGCTAGTTGGGCCGAATTCGTGGCTACAGAAACGATTGTGGAAAATATGCTCCTAAATTATTTCTGTGTATACTTCAGAGTAATATATTTTTAAAATATCTTTCACATGTTTTTAAGTTATTGTTACTTATTTGCATATTGTATAGTTAAGGACTGAAAAAAATGTAAGAGAAAAAACTTGCGCTTGTGCAAGGCACGAACTTATGACCAAAATATTTAGTACGTGTTTTACAGTTTGACACCATAGTCACTCTGCCAATGTAATCATTGAAATCAATTTTCTATCTTCGAAATATAGTTATGGAAAATAGCTTCAGATCAACGATAAGGAAAGTCATCGAAGTCAAAAATTCTGAAACTCGATGCAAAAGTAAGTACTGAACGACCCAGTAATACTAATCTATCTTTCGTCGGTGTTAATTTTCATTTTTAGAGGGTGAAATCAATCCCCAAAGTTTTAGCATTTATTAGTTTTCTCAGTATAACTTTATAATGGTAAGAGATAGGACAAAACTTCAAAAGAATAAATTATTCAGTTTTCTTGTAATCTACAACCCTGCGGCAATACAAGTTATCTCTATCGTCCAATTTGTTTTAAAGAAACAAATTATTTGTATTTGTGCATAACGGTAAATTATAGAAATGATTATTATATACTAAAAAGTTTCTATTTTGAGCGATTTAACGAAATATAAAATGAAATAATTTTTTTGTTTGCGTCTTTGTTAAAAACAATTAATTACCGTTATATGCATCTTGATATGTTTTTGGTCGATTCTTCATTCTATTTGCATTTTTCACGCCAAAATACGTATTTTCGATTATACTTCATGGTCGAATATATATTCTATACTTAAAAATTTATATAAAAAATTGTATTACACGTGTACATGAAATATATTGCAAAAACGCCTATTCTCGAGTGATTATCGCGATCACCCTCTCCCACATATCAAATATTGCTTTATTTCTTACATATTTCTTTAGCTAGTTAATGCAAACATTTTCTGAACATCCATATACAGGTTCAGTATGGATGAAGAGCTTTCTGCCCGTTTGAGAGGGAGATCCTGATCGTGATGGTTCCGAATAATCACCCGAGAACATGCGTTGCAAAAAGTTCCATATACACGTGCAATAAATTTTTTTAAATAAAGCTTTCAAAATGAAATATATACTAGACCTTCAAATATGATAGAACACACTTACTTTATGCTGAAAAATACAAACACAGTGATGAGTCGAACAAAAACGTAGACATATACGAATAACGGTAATTAATTGTTTTTAACAACGACGTAAACAAAAAAAATGATTTTATTTTATACTCCGTTACATCGTTCAAAATGAATACTTTTTGTTATATAATAATACCATTTCTATCATTTACCGTTATGCAATAAAAAACGGAGAATTTGAGTATTCAAAACATATTGCACTATGGGGATACCTTTTATCGCAGTGGGGTTGTAGAGCATAAAAAACTGAACCATATACCCCTTTAAAGTTTTGTCCTATCCGTTATCATTACACAATTATAGTAAAAAATATGAAAAAAAACTAAAACTTTGGGGGTTGATTTCACTCCCTAAAAGTGAAAATTAACATTAACGAAAAATAGCTTTGTGTTACTGGGGACCTACACTATTTGTTTACCGAGTCTCAGAATTTTTGAGTTTGGTAACTTCCTTCGTGTATCTACAACTTTTTCTGTTTATGTATTTTCCTTCCGAATGTCGAAATATTAAAAATCACGTGCGCTACTCACTACATAACGGGCATATAAAAATTTGAAGTAACGGTCTTTTTTTCGCGTTAAACACCTTGAAAAAGTTGGTTTTTGATTCTTTGAACCACGGTGCACTTATTCAGAAAATCAAAAAAAAATTGGCGATAATAGTGTGTTATTACGATAAAAGTATAAAAATAGTGCTCTTACAACTTCATTACGAAATATGCATTTTCCAGATTTTTATAGGATTTTTCATTTTTTACACCAAAGGTTTTACAGCAAAAAAATTCGAAAATATTCTTCAACATATATTACCATATATCACTTCTCAAAATGTAAAAAAAAAGATTGTACAACTACATTGTACTCTGTCTATAAGTGTGCGGGGGGCGCGTTGCGTCTACAAGACGGCGCCGTTAGTTTCGCTTTTCTGTGCATAAACATATCGCGGTGCCGCTTGCCGGGCTCAAAACAAAACGGGGTGCGAGCTATTGCAATGGCGAAAAGCGTAACGACACACATACAGCCAGGCTTCAATGTGCAATAGTGCAACGAGCTGCTGCTACATACGCGTCAACTCTCATTGGGTCTTTCCGATTAGGCGCCTCCTCGCGGAGAACAGCTGAACTAAAGTTTACACGTTTTTGCTCTGCATCATCATCAATATGGCGAAATCACACGGGAAAGCATGCTTTTGCGTGGTTCGACTTTTCGTTCTTATATGAGAAGATTCTGCGTCGAACGATAGCTCATTTGAAAGGGGAGGCTTCAATGCAGTGCGCTCTGGTCCTCATTTCATTGAGAACATTCTCTTTGTACACGAAAATTGCTTAGATTCGGCGACTGTCTAGCTGTAAATTTTTGCTCCACATTCCCAGGCTCATATTATTGAGCATCAACATAATCGGATCAAATGACGACCAGAGCGCACTGCATTGAAGCTTCCTCTTTCGAATGAGCCGTATCTCGACCCAAAATTCTCTTATATGAGGACGAAAAGTCGAACCCCGCAAACCCATATATTTGGCTCATTTTGCCGGTAAAGTCAACTCTCTGACATGCCTGGCCGCCATTGGGGACTACCGCCTTAAGGGGGTAGTCCCAACACGTGACGTCACAGATTTCGTAGGCATGGTAGATTTCGTTATAGAAAGATCATTACCTACAAGCATGTAGCTGCCTGAGGCGGAGCCACTTTCGATTTTTTTCACGAATGCGTAAAGTAATTCACAGCTGGTTATTAAGGGACAGCGGGGCAAGGGGTGAAATCGTCTCAAGGCAGCAACGTTGCCAAGAATCGGAGACAGCGTTGCCGCATTGCCGCTGAGACAATTCATCGTAACGATAGCATGAGACCGGATGGTGGTCCGATTATGAAATCCGTACGAAATATTTTTGTCGCAAGTTCGCGCCCCGCGCAAGTTAAAAGGTACAGCCGGATAAAGGGGTCAAAAGTGCCCTTGAACCAAGTTAGACTTTTGATGTACCATTTGATAACTTAGCCAAAGAAAAGCTGTCACACCAAGTTTCAATCCTCTATCTCGATTGAGGGGGTAGTAATGGGGACGAAATGAAATATCAGTTTTTGCCATGTTTGTCCTACTTAATGGCAAGCAAAAATTCTGAGAAAAATCAGAAATATTGGAAATGTAGTGATATATGTTTAAAGAATTTCTCCAGATTTTCTTATCGCAGACTTTAGGTGTACAAAATGAAAAACCCTAAAAAAATCTGAAAAATGCAGATTTCGTAGTGAAGTTGCAAGAGAACTACTTTTATATTTTTACGATAACAACGTATTATTATAACTTTTGTCCCCAATATCTTTCAGATTTTTTGGAATTGTGCGATGTAGTTAAAAAAATTAAAAATCAATTTTGTCGAGGTATTTCCCGCGAAAAAGCAATTCTTACTGTAAATTTTTGTTTTTCATGCAGTGAGTACCGTACGTGATTTTTAATAGTTCTACATCAGGAAGAATAACATATAGATAACAAAAATAATAGATTCAGTCAACTAACACTATTTACCACCAGTATATCTTGAAATAGGAAGAACAATTTCAGTGAATAGATTGGCAGAGTGGTTATGGGGTCTGACTGTAAATCCCATACTAATTATTTTGGTCGTGAGTTCGCTCCGCGCACAAATTAATCTCTCTTTTACCACATTTTTCTTTTGATTCATAACTGCGTGACAAATCAGTTTCCACCAATAGATTTACTATTGATATGATTTGTTAATTATAGAATCATTTAGCTTCGCTGACACCTAATAAATAAAAGAAATCTATTTCAATATTACTTATCGTTAATAAATATGGTTGGATTGAAGTACAGGTGCGCGGTGTCATTTCATACATTTAAAGGATCTAGAAAATGCTAAGTAATACTCGTAAGTAGAAGAATCCGTGGCTAGAGAGACAATCGCATAAAACGTACTCCGAAATTATCTGTGCGTATATTTCAGAGTAAAATATTCTTAAAATTTCTTTAACATATTTTGAAATTATTGCCACTTATTGGCATATTGTATAGTTACGAATAAATGAATAACGAACTTATGACCAAAATGTTAAGTATGGGTTTACAGTCTGAATACGTAGTCACGCTGCCAATCCAATCATTAAAATTATCTTTCCAACTTTAAAATATAAATATGTGATATAGTTTCAGTTAACTGAATTTACAACTTCTATTTACAATAGACTCCCGATTATCCAGCCCCATTTGAACCAGCCTCCGTTTTATCCGACCACATTTCTGTTGATATGAAATATTTTGTAATTATTCACTTTCTTGCGTAATTATTGTCACATGTATTTGTAATTGTTTAAATTCGTAACCTCATATTAATTTTTTTCCATTCGTACTAAATCTCTGAGTACAGTATTCCGCACTTCTTAAAATATAGATAGAGATGAGAAAGTGAGTCAGCAAAAGGAAAGATTGCACTTGTAAGTGCGACGAAGTATGTTGAACAGGAAAAGATTCATCAGCAACTGACATATCATTTTTGAGAAAGTGGCGTGACATCACATTAACGAAAGAAACGAAATAAAAGAAACAGAAAAGATTACCAAGTTTTTTGTGAAAGATGAAATTAAAGAAATACTACATACATATTACGTAGCATTATATTATATTGAGATGGTGCGATTGTATATATGTACCGTATGTTCATACGTGTGTATAAATATTAAACATTATCAATATACTTAATATTAATTTTTTAGTATAAACATAACAATCTATAAAGCATGCAGCCAGATTAACTGGCCATTTGTTTATCCGGCCGAGATCTCGCCCCGCAGGGGCCGGAGAGTCGAGAGTCTACTGTATATGTGTATATTGTTCTTCCGAATGTAGAAATATTAAAAATCACGTAATGCTGTCACTGCATAAAGAACATATATAAATTTAAAGTGAAGATTGCTTTTTCGCTTGAAAAATATCAAAAAGATTGGTTTTTGATTTTTATGACTACGGTTCACTTTTCCAATAGATCTAAAAAATTGGGGGTAATAGTTATAATAATATATTGTTACCCTAAAAATATAACAGTAGTACTTTTACAACTTCACTACGAAATCTGCATTTTTCAGATTACTCTAGATATTTTCATATGTTACACCTAAGTTTTGCAGGAAACAATTCCGAAAATATTCTCCAGTATATGTTCCCATACATATTACTTTTCAAAATGTAAAAGGAAACGATGATACAGCTACATTGAACTCCGCCTATGCGAGTGTCGTGGACGCGTTGCGCTGAGTTGCGTCTAAAAGGCATCGCTGCTTGATTTGCTTTTCTATAAATATATCGCAGTGTCGCTTGCCGGGCGGAAAACAACCGCGCAACAATCTGTTGTAGGCAGAAAGCGTCGACGACGCACGTACAGGCGAGGTTGAATGTAGTGGTACATGGAGCTACTCCTATACTCGCAGCCAGCTGTCATTTTGTCTGGATGATTAGGCGCCCCTCGTGCATAACAGCTGAACTAAACTTGATACGTATTTTGCTCTGTTTTATCGTCAATATGGCGACGTCATCCGAGAAAGCATGCCTTTACGCGAAACAACTTTTCGTCGTTATATGAGAAGCTTTTGATTCGAACGATAGTTCATTCGAAAGAGAAACCTTCAGCGCGTGTCGGTCAGGTATTCATTTCATGCAGATCATTCTCTCCGTACGAAAAAAATGCTTAGATACGACGACTATCAAGCCGCCGATTTTTGCTCCGCATTACAACGCTTATATTACTACATATCAACATAATTTGATCACAAGACTACCTGACCGAACCGTGCTGAACCCTCCCCTTTCGAATGAGACATATTTCGACACCAAATTCTCCTTTATAAGGACGAAAATATTTCAAAATACTTACGAGTATTACTTAGCATTTTCTAGATCCTTTAAATGTATGAAATGACACCACACACCTGTACTTCAATCCAACCATATTTATTAACGATAGGTAATATTGAAATAGATTTCTTTTATTTATTAGGTGTCAGCGAAGCTAAATGATTCTATAATTAACAAATCATATCAATAGTAAATCCATGGTGGAAACTCATTTGTCATGCAGTTATGAATCAAAAGAAAAATGTGGTAAAAGAGAGATTAATTTGTGCGCGGAGCGAACTCACGACCAAAATAATTAGTATGGGATTTACAGTCAGACCCCATAACCACTCTGCCAATCTATTCACTGAAATTGTTCTTCCTATTTCAAGATATACTGGTGCTAAATGGTGTTAGTTGACTGAATCTATTATTTTTGTTATCTATATGTTATTCTTCCTGATGTAGAACTATTAAAAATCACGTACGGTACTCACTGCATGAAAAACAAAAATTTACAGTAAGAATTGCTTTTTCGCGGGAAATACCTCGACAAAATTGATTTTTAATTTTTTTAACTACATCGCACAATTCCAAAAAATCTGAAAGATATTGGGGACAAAAGTTATAATAATACGTTGTTATCGTAAAAATATAAAAGTAGTTCTCTTGCAACTTCACTACGAAATCTGCATTTTTCAGATTTTTTTAGGGTTTTTCATTTTGTACACCTAAAGTCTGCGATAAGAAAATCTGGAGAAATTCTTTATACATATATCACTACATTTCCAATATTTCTGATTTTTCTCAGAATTTTTGCTTGCCATTAAGTAGGACAAACATGGCAAAAACTGATATTTCATTTCGTCCCCATTACTACCCCCTCAATCGAGATAGAGGATTGAAACTTGGTGTGAAAGCTTTTCTTTGGCTAAGTTATCAAATGGTACATCAAAAGTCTAACATGGTTCAAGGGCACTTTTGACCCCTTTATCCGGCTGTACCTTTTAACTTGCGCGGGGCGCGTACTTGCGACAAAAATATTTCGTACGGATTTCATAGTCGGACCACCAACCGGTCTCATGCTATCGTTACGATGAATTGTCTCAGCGGCAATGCGGCAACGCTGTCTCCGATTCTTGGCAACGTTGCTGCCTTGAGACGATTTCACCCCTTGCCCCGCTGTCCCTTAATAACCAGCTGTGAATTACTTTACGCATTCGTGAAAAAAATCGAAAGTGGCTCCGCCTCAGGCAGCTACATGCTTGTAGGTAATGATCTTTCTATAACGAAATCTACCATGCCTACGAAATCTGTGACGTCACGTGTTGGGATTACCCCCTTAACGCTTTCGTGAAGGAAAACGATAGTGGCTCCGCCTCGTATTCATCAGGGAGCCACATGTTTGTAAGGAATGATCTTACTGTACGAAATCTACCATGACTACGAAATCTGTTACGTCACGTGTTGGAACTACCCCCTTAAAGGGGCAAACTCACGGTAAAACAGAGAGTCGAGTTTATCGACAAAATGAGCCGAAAATATGGGTTTGCGAGTTTCAACTTTTCGTTTTTATATGAGAAGATTTTTCGTCGAACGATAGCTGATTTGAAAGAGGCGGCTTCAGTGAAGCGCGCTCTGGTCGTCATTTGGTCCGGTTATATTGATGCTCAATAATATGAGCGTAGTAATGTGGAGCAAAAATTTACAGCTTGACAGCCTCCGAATCTAAGCAATTTTCGTATACAAAGAGAATGTTCTCAATGAAATGAGGACAAGAGCGCGGTGCGCTGAAGCCTCCCCTTCCAAATAAGCTATTGGTTGACGCAAAATCTTCTCGTATACGAACGAAAAGTCGAAACTCGCAAAAGCATGCTTTCCCGTGTGATTTCGCCATATTTAGATGATACAGAGCAAAATGCGTGTGAACTTTAGTTCAGCTGTTCTCTACGAGGAGGCGCCTAATCGTAAAGAACAAATGAGAGTTGGCACTAATGTAGCAGCAACTCGCTGTACTACACATATTGAAGCCTGTCCGCATGTGTGTCGTCGCGCTTTTCGCCTCTGCAATAGCTCCGCCCTCGTTTTGTTTTGAGCCAGGCAAGTGGTACCACGATATGTTTATACACAGAAAAGCGAAACGAACGGCGCTGGCTTGTAGACGTAACGCGTCTCTCGCACATTTATAGACAAAGTACAATGTAATCGTACAATCATTCTTTTTACTTTTTCAAAAGTGATATATGGTAATGTATGTTGATGAATGTTTTAGAATTTTTTTGCTGCAAAACTTAGGTGTAAAGCATGGAAATCCCTATCAAAATCTGAAAAATGCATATTTCGTAGTAAAGTTGTAAGAGCACGACTCTAATACTTTTATCGTAATAACACACTATAATCCCCAATTTTTTGTTTGATTTTCTGAAAAAGTGCACCGTGGTTCAAAATATCAAAAACCAACTTTTTCAAGGTGCTTAACGTGAAAAAGCGACCGTTCAAGCGACCTTCAAATTTTTATATGCCCCTTGTGCAGTGAGTACCGCACCTGATTTTTAATATTTCTGCATTTGGAAGGAAAATGCATAACCATAAAAAGTTGTAGATTCACGAAGGAAGTTACCAAACTCAAAAATTCTGATACTCGGTAAACAAGTAGTGTAGGTCCCCAGTAACACAAAACTATTTTTCGTTGATGCTAATTTTCACTTTTAGGGAATGAAATCAAACCCCCAAAGTTTCATTTTTTTTACTTTTTTACTATAATTTTGTAATGATAACGGATAGGACAAAACTTTAGCGGGATAGATTGTTCAGTTTTTTATGTTCTACAACCCCACTGTAATGAAAGGTATCTTCATAGTGCAATTTGTTTTAAATGCACAAATTCTCCATTTTTTATTGCATAACGATAAATGATAGAAATTGTTATATTATATACCAAAAAGTATTCATTTTGAACGATCTAACGAAATATAAAATAAAATCATTCTTTTGTTTACGTTGTTGTTAAAAACAATTAATTACCGTTATTCGTATATGCCTAGATTTTTATTCCACTCATCACCCTGTTTGCAGTTTTCACCATAAAGTAGGTGTGCTCTATCATATTTGAAGGTCTAGTATATATTTCATTCTGAAAGATTTATTTAAAAGAAATTATTGCACGTGTATATGGAACTTTTTGCAACGCCTGTTCTCGGGTGATTATTCGGAACCATCACGATCAGGATCTCCTTCTCAAACGGACAGGAAGCTCTTCACCAATAATCAACATGTATATATATGTTCAGAAAATATTTGCATTAACTAACTAAATATATATGTAGGAAATAAAACAATATTTGATATGTGCGAGAGCGCGATTGTGATAGTCACTATAGAACAGGCGTTTTTGCAATATATTCAATGTACACATGGAATACAATTTTTTATATAAATTTTTAAGTGTAGAATATACATTGAACCATGAAGTATAGTAGAAAATACATATTTTGGGGAGAAAAATGCAAATAGAATGAAGAACCGACCGAAAATATAGCAATATGCGTATAACAGTAATTAACTGTTTTTAACAAAGACACAAACAAAGAAATTATTTTATTTTATATTTTGTTAAATCGCACAAAATGGAAACATTTTAGTATATAATAATCATTTCTACAATTTACTGTTATGCACAAATAGAAATAATTTGTTACTTTAAAAGAAATTGGACGATAGAGATAACTTTTATTGTCCTAGGGTTGTAGAGTATAAGAAAACTGAATCATTTATTCCTTTGAAGTTTTGTACTATCTGTTGCCATTATAAAGGTATACTGAGAAAACTACGAAATGCTAAAACTTTGGGGGTTGATTTAACCCCCTAAAAATGAAAATTAACACCGACCAAAAGTAGATTTGTATTACTGGGCCCCACAGTACTTGTGTACCGCGTCTCAGAATTATTGAGTTCGATGACTTCTCTTACCGTTTATATGAAGCTATTTCACATGTCTATATTTCGAAGTTAGAAATTTGATTTCATTGGTTACATTGGCAGAGTGATTATGGTGTGAAAGTGAAATACTCGTACTGAACATTTTGGTCATAAGTTCGTGGCTCGCACAAGCGCAATATTTTTTCTCCTTTTTTTTCAATCCTTATCTATACAATATGCAAATAAGTAATAATAATTTAAAAACATGTAAAAGATATTTTAAGAATATTTTACTCTGAAGTATACACACAAATAATTTAGAAGCATATTTTACGCGATCGCTTCTATAGCCTCGGATTCTTCAACTAATGGATATTACTTCGCATTTCCTAGATCAAATAAATATAAGGAATAACGCGATGCACTTTTACTTCAAGTCAACTCCATTTATTACTGATAAGTACTATTGAATTCAAGTTTATTTATTTATTAGGTGTCGAAGAATCTAAATAATTCCATAATTAAGAAGGTAAATGAATAGTAACACTGCAGAAGGAAACAATATTATCATGTAGTCAAGAATTGAAAAAAAATCTTAAAGAAAAAAATAATTTAACTTGTGTGGGGCCCGACCGTGCGACCAAACCATTTCGTGTAGACTTCTACCCCCCTTAAGGGGTAGACCCGTCAAATGACGTCACAGATTTCGTAAGCCTGGTAAATTTCGTTACAGTAAGATCATTACCTACAAGCATGTGTCAGCCTGACGAATATGAGGCGGAGCCACTGTCGTTTTCCTTCACGAAAGCGTAAAATAATTCGCTGCTGTTTATTGTCTGAAAGCTTGGCAAGGGGGGAAATCGTCTCAAGGTAGCAGCGTTGCCATATATCAACGGCGGTCTTGCTGCGTTGCCGCCGTGACAATTCACCGTGACACGAAATGGTTTGGTCGCACGTTCGCGCCCCACACAAGTTAAATTTTTTTTTCTAAGATTTTTTCAATTCTTGACTACATGGTAATATTGTTTCCTTCTGCAGTTTTACTATTCATTTACCTTCTTAATTATAGAATTATTTAGATTCTTCGACACCTAATCAATAAATAAACTTTAATTTAATAGTACTTATCAGTAATAAATGGAGTTGACTTGAAGTAAAAGTGAATCGCGTCATTCCATATATTTATTTGATCTACGAAATGCGAAGTAATACCCATTAGTAGAAGAATCCGTGGCTACAGAAACTATCGCGTAAAATATGCTCCTAAATTACTTGTGTGGATACTTCACAGTAAAATATTCTTAAATTATCTTTCTCATGTTTTTAAATCATTGTTACTTATTTGCATACTGTATAGTTAAGGATTGAAAAAAAAAGAGAAAAAATATTGCGCTTGTGCGAGCCACGAACTTATGACCAAAATGTTCAGTACGAGTATTTCACTTTCACACCATAATCACTCTGCCAATGTAACCAATGAAATCAAATTTCTAACTTCGAAATATAGACATGTGAAATAGCTTCATATAAACGGTAAGAGAAGTCATCGAACTCAATAATTCTGAGACGCGGTACACAAGTACTGTGGGGCCCAGTAATACAAATCTACTTTTGGTCGGTGTTAATTTTCATTTTTAGGGGGTTAAATCAACCCCCAAAGTTTTAGCATTTCGTAGTTTTCTCAGTATACCTTTATAATGGCAACAGATAGTACAAAACTTCAAAGGAATAAATGATTCAGTTTTCTTATACTCTACAACCCTACGACAATAAAAGTTATCCCTATCGTCTAATTTCTTTTAAAGAAAGAAATTATTTGTATTTGTGCAAAACGGTAAATTATAGAAATGATTATTATATACTAAAAAGTTTCTATATTGAGCGATTTAACGAAATATAAAATAAAATCATTTTTTTGTTTGCGTCTTTGTTAAAAACAGTTAATTACCATTATACGCATCTTGCTATGGTTTTGGTCGATTCTTCATTCTATTTGCATTTTTCACCCCAAAATATGTATTTTCTACTATACTTCATGGTTCAATGTATATTCTACACTTAAAAATTTATATAAAAAATTGTATTCCATGTGTACATTGAATATATTGCAAAAACGCCTGTTCTATAGTGACTATCACAATCGCGCTCTCGCACATATCAAATATTGTTTTATTTCCTACATATATATTTAGTTAGTTAATGCAAATATTTTCTGAACATATATATACATGTTGATTATTGGTGAAGAGCTTCCTGTCCGTTTGAGAAGGAGATCCTGATCGTGATGGTTCCGAATAATCACCCGAGAACAGGCGTTGCAAAAAGTTCCATATACACGTGCAATAATTTCTTTTAAATAAATCTTTCAGAATGAAATATATACTAGACCTTCAAATATGATAGAGCACACCTACTTTATGGTGAAAACTGCAAACAGGGTGATGAGTGGAATAAAAATCTAGGCATATACGAATAACGGTAATCAATTGTTTTTAACAACAACGTAAACAAAAAAATGATTTTATTTATATTTCGTTAGATCGTTCAAAATGAATACTTTTTGGTATATAATATAACCATTTCTATCATTTACCGTTATGCAATAAAAAACGGAGAATTTGTGCATTTAAAACAAATTGCACTATGAAGATACCTTTCATTACAGTGGGGTTGTAAACATAAAAAACTGAACAATCTATCCCGCTAAAGTTTTGTCCTATCCGTTATCATTACAAAATTATAGTATAGAAAGGAAAAAAAAATGAAACTTTGGGGGTTTGATTTCACTCCTTTTAAGTGAAAATTAGCACCAACGAAAAATAGCTGTGTGTTATAGGGGACCCACACTACTTTACCGAATT
The DNA here is from genome assembly GCA_028830335.1 of Eucera pruinosa. Taxonomy (NCBI): domain Eukaryota; kingdom Metazoa; phylum Arthropoda; class Insecta; order Hymenoptera; family Apidae; genus Eucera; species Eucera pruinosa. Next base: position 1,556,092 of record JAMYCR010000006.1, on the reverse strand, counting down.
TCGGAATTTGTAGAAATATTAAAAATCACGTACGGCACTCACTGCATAAGGGGCATATAAAAATTTGAAGTTACGATCGCTTTTTCGCGTTAAACACCTCGAAAAAGTTGGTTTTTGATTTTTTGAACCACGGTGCAATTTTTCAGAAAATCAATAAAAAATTTGGGATAATAGTGTGTTATTACGATAAAAGTATAAAAGTAGTGCTCTTACAACTTTACTACGAAATATGCATTTTTCGTATACGTTTGTCGTATACGTTTTGCAGCAAAAATATTCGAAAACATTCTTAACATATATTACCTTATATCACTTTTCAAAATGTAAAAAAAACAATTGTACAACTACATTGTACTCTGTCTTCAAGTGTGCGGGGGACGCGTTGCGTCTACAAGACAGCGCTGTTCGTTTGCGTTTCTATGCATAAACACGTCGCGATGCCGCTTGCCAGGCTCAAAACAAAACGAGTGGCGAGCTATTGCAGACGCGAAAACTGCCGACGACACACATGCGGATAAGCTTCAATGTGTAGTAGTACAACGAGCTGCTGCTTCACTCGCGCCAACTCTCATTTGGTCTTTCCGATTTGGCGCCTCCTCGCGGAGAACAGCTGAACTAAAGTTTACACGTTTTTGCTCTGCATCATCATCAATATGGCGAAATCACACGGGAAAGCATGCTTTTGCGGGGTTCGACTTTTCGTTCTTATATGAGAAGATTCTGCGTCGAACGATAGCTCATTTGAAAGGGGAAGCTTCAACGCAGTGCGCTCTGGTCCTCATTTCATTGAGAACATTCTCTTTGTATACGAAAATTGCTTAGATTCGGCAGCTGTCAAGCTGTAATTTTTTGCTCCAAATTAGCACGCTCATATTATTGAGCATCAACATGATCGGATCAAATGACAACCAGAGCGCACTGCATTGAAGCATTCTCTTTCGAATGAGCCGTATTTCGACCCAAAATTCTCTTATATGAGGACGAAAAGTCAAACCCCGCAAACCCATATTTTTAGCTTATATCGCCGGTAACCTCGACACTCCGTTTTACCGCGAGTATGAGTAACGCTCCAGTCCCAGTTCAATCGCGTTCCGATCGTTCCATGCAACGGGGGCCGAAGTGAGAGCGGACCGTAGGCAGACCAAAAATGGATCGATGATTCGAGTTTGAACAAATCATGTGATCGAATCGAGACTAAAGCAAGAGTGGACCGTGAGCGAACTGTGATCGGGTCGACGGTGTGTTCCGGGCTTAAAAGGGCACGCGCAAACGGCATCTTTCAGCAGAATTTCAGAGCGCTCCTGTAACTACAGTGGTAGCGACTAATTCTCAAAGATTATAAAAAGTAGGTACTGCTCCTTTTCAGATAGAAATTCATTACTATTAAAACGTTTCGAAAATTTCGCAATACAACTCGACAGAGTAAGAAAGCGATTAAATTTCTGAGCGGAATCAACAGATTCCAACCGCTCCGGAGTTGTATGTATATACCAAGTTCCAAGTGGCAACGGCTGAGATTGAATACGATTAGAAGTACTTTGCGGAATGTAACCTCGAAAAAAGTAGGTTCTTTTGCGAATAAAAATAATATATTCTGTAAACATATATTATATTAGAAAAAATTAATATTATTCACCACCCCCCCTCCCAAAATTCAATACTTATTTACACAAAAACTCAACACAATTTTTGTTTTATTGAACATTAGATGACTGTGTTGCATTTACAGATCAACTAAACAAAGCCTATTTTGAAATACGATGGAGATTTTGAATTGGCTAATTCAATGTAAAAGTACTGAATTAATTTCACCACTTAATATTTAAAGAATTTAATATTGCGTTCAATTGCAGCCCATATGGAATATTAAATTTTCAATTTTGGTCCACTAAAAAACAAAGACTGCTGATCACTGGTCTACTCGTATTAGAGTGAAATCGTGTTAAAAAAATATCGTGTTATACGAGGGTTGACTGTACATGAAAAAGAATTTAGCCGTAAATTTGAATTTGTTACTGTGCCCCACACGGACCCCCATTATTTCATAGTTTGGAGGAAAGTCACTCTTCTTTCGAGCCCTGTATCTTCCACGTACTTGAAGGTATATACTGAGACGTTACGCTATAAAGAGATCCGCAAGACTGAGTGTGCAGTGTTCGCTGCTTTCAGGTAGACGCAAGGTTCGCACCCAGGTAAAATGATATGGAATTTTCTGTGTTTTACACTTGTATACTTCTACATTAGAGAGGCAGGTTTCTGTTTTAATAATACACAATTTTCGATTTTTGCATTTGCATCAGACGGATATACATATGGGTCTGCCTCGTGCAATGATCCTAGACTACTATTGAAGCCGGCAATCATTAGTTTTATCGTAGAATTTCGTGTTAGCAACGAACGCCTGTGAGTAGACGCATAGAAATTAACTTTTTTGTCAGCTGTAACACATGTAGATTTTTTTCTAGATATTACATGCATGTATTGTATGAATAGCTACATAACTGAAGCTATGAGCCAACATTTTTAATTGCACCAGAAAAAAAGTTTCGAAAACTAAACGCGCTTTTCTGAAGATTATATTTTTCGAAACGGCGTACACTATAATTTGAATAAAACTACATTGATTCTTAAAAAATTTAGCACTGATATTCTCAAATATATTATATATCTTTCAACGTAGGATGTTTTTAATATTTTAACTTTTAGGTAATTATTAAGTGGACCATTTCTTTGCAAAAAAGAAATTTCTTACATGAGAGAAAGCCATTTCGTTATTTCTTGGCAACAGAAAAAGCCCTACATCGGATAATAGATAATTTAGACTGATTTAATATCTCCTCCATCCGATTTTGTTTTAGAAATTTGTTCACGAGAAATTCCGTAAACCATATAGCCGTATACGTTATAGTATACTCCCGATTACTGTTTTTGTTTTAAGCAAAAATTAAAAATAAAATTTTTTATATACTATTCATGTACATTTCTGATATTATTAAAAAACATTTCGGTAACAGTGTTTTTATCATTTAAAAAACAATTTGCCAAGATAAGCATTTGAAAGGGGGAAACTTTTAGAAAGCTCAAATAAAAGCAACAGATTAGAGAAATCTAACTCTCTTTTTACTTTCCTAAAAAATATGACGATGATAGTCGAGAAGTTTGAACCCGATTTTATTGCAGAAGCAAAATCAAGGGTGATCAACATTATATACGCCTTAGAAGTAAAACTAACATAACGAAGAGTCAATCAAGGAATAAGTCATTTCACAAACAATAATTTAACTGAATTATAATATAATTGCCTACATGTTACACAATACAAAATATTTTTGAATAATTAACTTGCCTTAATGTTAAAAACCATTTTTCCTGTGGTGAAACGAGACGTTTCACTCTCTCAGGCGATGTTTTTATTTTAAATTATTACTAAAAACTTTTAATAAAATGAAATCCACTTGTTTTTTGCTTAATTATCTATATGCTGCTTCGTCATTTAGTAAATTCTTTATTATAAATATGGTGCAGTAGCCTTCAATTATTTTATTTTTATATATATTTTTTATTTGTCTTCTCCTTTTTTCTTCGAAATTGTTAAGAAAACATCCTCATTTTTTTTCTTCTAAAAATAGTAAAAGTAAAATTCGGTTTATGTTAAAAACTTGTTCTACTGTCTCTACTCTTTTCATAGATCACGATATACTATTACTAATAAACTGATTGTTCCGTCCTTAAGACGGATTTTTAAGTTCAATAGATATATTTATGTTCGGAAACTAACAGGATTATCCCATCCTCCATAATCGTATTAGCTTATTGCTATAAGCTCGAATATCACTTCCTTTCAAATATAAGGACAATACACGCTGTCGACGACACGAACTGTAAGCATCTCATTAAGGTCTTGTTACGTGTCTGTCGAACTACAGCTGTAAAGTCATTCCCTTGCTTTTCTGGACAATGAGGCATCGTGCATCTCAATTCCAGCTTACCTGCCCAACATCGGGCCCTCGCATCCCCTTCTCCGCGCACCCCTGCTACCTACGCATCATCGCGCCTTCCCACTCCTACACTCGTGGGGGGCTGGTTCCAATTTTTGACCAGCCAATCATGAAATCCCTCAAAATTTCCATTTCCAATTTCCTTCAACCAATCACCTTCCACCTTGGGTTTCCGAACAGTATAAATATTAGAGTCACGCGCATTTCAAACAGATTCCATACAAGATTCCATACAAGATTCCATATACGATTCCATATACAATCAGTATATAGTGCAAATCCTACCAACCTTCAAGCAACTTCCAAAGGATCGATTCGACCCAACTAGCTGGCCATCGAAACTGCGGAGTGGAACACTTCGAACTATACATTCCAATACCGATCAATCGAAACGTTCATCGGTCACACTACCTGTACAAATCTTCATTTATAGTATAAAGATACTGTAAATACATCAGCTTTAATATCAACTAGTTGTACACCATTAATTTGCAGTGCAACGTACCCTAACATCGTCGCGTCGCGTAATCGGCTTTACAATCCGAGAGATTCGTTCAGAATCACGGTGTGCGGTACATAACACGGATTATATGTGAATATACGTATAAATATAATGCACCTGCATCTTGACTGCTATTGAAGCAGGGAAACGTCAGATGCAATTGTCGTGAATGCGACAGTTGAAAATCGCTTATAGTTTAAACAAGCATGTTTATCCAATATAATGGTATCATGGACAAGGTAAAGAATAAACCTATCATCCAATGTATCTTTGTGGCATACGGTTTTGTAGCTACGTAGTCCCATTTACCACTTTCATTTTTACATTTCCGATTGCATATAATCTATACCTTTGCATTTGCTTCTACATTTTGCATATTAAAAGACTTCACAAGTTTTTACATTCCCTTTAAGTAACAAAAAGGGAAATAATCGGTAATTGTGCATAAAAAGGTACACCTAACCGATTTTTATGAAATTTAAATATATTGTAAAACTCAACATTTTGAGTAACTTTTTCTATACATGTAACCGCCGCTCGCATTTGGTTTCCGAGCTATGTGCGAAAAACTGTTGCTACTACTCCAATGAACTTTGCCTATACCTACGCGTTCGTGGCAGCACATATGGCAGCCGCGTATCTGTTTCTATAAATACATACATCGCGACGGGAGAAATATACACGGGAAGGAAAGATGGATTAAAGTGAGTTTGGGTTAGATTTTTTTAAAGAAAACAACTTGTTCACGTTTCAGTCACTTCGACATTTTTCGACTTCGTCTAATTGAGGTATGACATTCGGTAAGAGGTTGAAACGTGAACAAATGGTCGAACCCCCCGCGGGGGAGGGGGGAGGGTCCTCTTCAGAAAATCTTACGCAAATCCACTCTGATCAGTCTTTCTTTCCCATGTACACGAATACGGCTGCCAGGAAATGTACATACACGTATGCCAATCTTAAATCTAACATTAATTCAAACTACCGGTATTTTTTCAATCAGTTCACCCGTTATACATATTGGACACCGGCTGTCGCGGTATGTTTATAGAAACAGTAGACAAGCGACGGTCCCATGCTGACACATGCATATGTACGCTGCCACGAATACGTGGGTATAGGCACAATTCACTGCAGCAGTAGCAACAATTTTTCGCGAATATCTCGGAAACTAAGTCCGAGCGGCGGTTATACATATATCTTATACATTATATATATTCACAATTTTCATCCTAATAATATATTTAAATTTTATCAAAATCGGTAAGGTGTACCCTTTTATGTATAATTACCGAATGTTCTTCTGAAAACTTTGATTTTTTAGGCTATTTGTATATCAGACCATGTGACACAAAGTCCTGTATGATGATAGGGCTATTTTGTACTTCGTCTGTGGTGGTATAAAAACGCCCACCACTGATAAGAAATTCTTGCAAATTACGTCTAGCTGAAAGCATTAGACATATACATATACATATGTATGTATTCGAAGGCGCGGACGAGTCACACGAACGAACAAAAGCTATCAATAAGTTCCTCTGGGTACTTGTCCCGGCCCCCGGCGGCCAACTTACCGCGGACATATAATTCAATACGTTCAGACTAGGGTTTCTGAAATGAATCATTCGGATTCGGATTCGAACGAGTCTTTGGTAAAATATTCGATTCGTTATTCGGATTGAAATAATCGAATGTTTGAATGAATGAAACGGTGATCGATTTTTTATAAAAATTTTCGAATCTCTAGATACATATTTTCGTTATGACAAAATTGTTACATTTATTTTATTTTAGTTGTCACACCTAATTTCAATTGAAATGTTGGTGATTTGTAAATTTGTTTTCATAGTAGGCGTTGCACTTCATGTAATATAATATTTTAAATTTTAGATTTTGCTTATTGAAATATAATATTTCAAATTTTTAGACTTTTTTTAAAATTGTGTCGATTTTCAAATCCTTGGTGAAATAAAAAAAATGCAGTTTTTTTTAGATAAAAACTAATAAAAATGTAGCCCTTAGATATGTCGTCGAAAAGCTAAATATTAAAAATATGGGATTATTATACTCTGCAAGACTTCAAAAAAGGAAAAGCTATTTGCAATAAATGTAAAGCAGTCTTATCAAATATTGATGGATGTACCACAGCAATGACAAAACACTTAAATGTGCAACATGGAATTAATATACAAAAAAATCGTCTTGAAATGTCAGAAGATGAACCTAGCAAGAAAATAACTAAAACAAGTTTAGATTATATTACCGTTACTAACGTTAGAAGCACGGGAAAAAGAACACTAAATTTGCAAAATCTTTATGACGCATTTTTAACAATTAAACCTACCTCAACTGATGTGGACAGAGCCTTCTCCATATCTGCTAATTTTTGCACAAAAATACGTTCACGATTGGCAGACAAGTCTATTAACGCATTGTTATTTTTAAAATGTTTTTATTTAAATCATAATAAATAAAGTATGTTGAAATTACTATAAATGTTTAATTTTATATATTAAATGATCAAATTTCTTTTTATTTCATTATTCGGATTCGGGTTCGACAAATATTTGAATTACTTTCTTCGGATTCGACGAATCTTAAAAAACCGAATCTTCGGAAATCCTAGTTCAGACGCACGTGTTTGACGCGTTTAGGAAACCTCACCTTGACCTATGTTCCTTCCCTTACCTACTTACGCGACAATACTTTAGAATCAATATTGTAGTGTCGGAAACGTAAGGCCACCATATATATAGTCATAGCCTTAAGTACGTATATTCTGAAGGGAAAGTCACCTGCACAGGAAGAGGGCCATAAAGGAGAAGGCGAGGGTTTGCAGTGACGGAAAGCAGGCGCGTCGCGGAAAAAACCCTCTCTGGCCCTTTGGGCCAACCGACGCTGTTATGAAGTAAAGAGAATTCTCAAGCACTTTTACTACAAAACGTTTTATTCGGAATAGACTTTTACAGTCGCGGAAGAATACGCGTACACTATGGTCGCTCGCAAGTTGTCACTAAGTTACTGCCACGCTAGTCGCTGTTATAATCGTCTCTCGGGCCCTAAGGCATGAAGTTTATATAGCGGAATCAGGGTGTGGCATTCCATCCCTGAATTACCATATTAGGGCATTTCCTACGACGTTGGAAAATGTGGTGGGAAAGGCCCAACGATTTTGGAGCTAGATGCCACATGCACCCTTATCTTGGTAGGCGCCAAGATGTCGCGGCCTCCTGGAGCCGCAGGAGCTGCAAGGGTTGTTCAAGTGGCGTGGGAGTCCTAACAACGCGATCGCCCAAGTTTTGGCTGGCGAAGCCTAGGAATAGCGGTGATCAAAATTACATAAAAGAGGGGCAGTGTTTTTAGAGGAATGAATCGACAGGGCTGGGTTGAGCGTTATTGAGCGAGATTGTTGTTGAGCATAATTATTGTAGCGTAAACGCAATCGTTGTAGTCGTAACATTGAGTTTCATTTTATCGTGTACCATCGATTTGTACATTATTCTCATTCAATCTTATTTAATTATTTAATTAATAAACAATATCACTACAATATTGTTCGAGGATAGCAACAAAACAGTTATTTTATGTTAATAACGATAATGCACACCACACAGTGTATCGATTCGAATTACAAGATAAATCTTTGTCAATCTCCTCCATTTTATGTAACTTTCTCACTCTGCAGAATTCGTTGAATCTGACGAATTTCTCGAGAAACTGTTGATATCGCGCACATTACTGAAGTAGATCTACATAGCAGTGATGAAAAGGGATGACGAACTTACCAATGACTGTATATTGCTCAATATGGGTACTTGGTTATCTGAGTAATCTCGTTAGCCAATTGGTAGTCACGATCGAAATGAGGATAAGATCGTTGGCCACCGCTTACGATTTATTAAGTATCACCGTGCTGTGACCACTGTGCCTTATTTAACCCTTATTGAATACCTATTTTTTTATATACGTAAGCAGATTAAAGTGGAAGAATCTGTCAAGTAAATCAACAAGTAATAACGCCTTTTGTTATTCCCGAAGCGAAATTTGGCATCACCAAACACCTATTCTTACTGTTCAATAGAGTGTATGTCATTGATAGTTTTCACAAATTTTAAATCTGCCACTCCTGAAATTGTTTCTTGTTGGTTTTGGTTCTCTTGCCTTTGCATCAGTGGAATGGTTTTAATTAGTAAGAGATATATGAACCTCATGTAATATCCGTTTTACGTGATCACGAAATTGCATGTAAAATAAAATTATTTATAAAAGTTGAAATAGCAATTTTTATGGCAATTTGGCAACTGCTGAAAATATATTTTTGTTTATTGAATGATTAGACACTTAAACAAAATTAATTAGTGAGTTCCTGTTCAGTTTTTCAGTAAATATGTATTGTCTTTATAGAAAAAGATTAGGTATATTGTATGTATATAAAAGTAAGTCGAATATTTTTCTTCACCATATTTCTTGTAACAATTAGTGTAATACTTTATATAAAGACCATAAACACGTTATTTAAAAATTTAAAAGATGCTTTAATATTTATAATGAATTCATGAAGGTAAAACCAACTTTCCCCTTAAATCGTTTAACCTCTTTTTTATTCGACTTATAATATAATGTTAAGATACGTGAAATTCATCCTCAAGTGCTTCTTACATAAAAATAACGTTACAAAGGCATTCACAAACGTGTTCCATACGATGTAACTAAGGCAACCATACAATTTATTTTAAAAAAACACCTACTGTTACCAGTATGCAAAATTACATTCCCCTAATACTAGTGATAAACAGAGGCGCGAGATGTTAATTGAAGTTGATGCGACGCACTCGTTTTTGTTGTAGTTCGAGCACTTCGCTTACCGAAGTGCGAATTAACGCAATCAGGATAGTTATAATTTTCTGATGGATTGTGCACTGGTGCATGCACTGTGTTGGTTAATGTATGTAATGAATGTCTCTTGAACTGTGATGTTTGGTGGTTTGTGAGTGACTGTCTTTGGACGACTCCTGACCCGACCGATGAAGCCGATCGCGGAGTCTCGGATCCTCTTAATGACTCGCTGATTGGTGCCCTTGCATTTTTGACAGTTACCAATCAGCGAGCCTAATATGAATTTCGACACACCTCTTTGCGCCCTCAGCGCGTTCGTTTGGAGAGGGGTGCCGAAGTGTGTTGTGGGGGTGACGACGTTTGACAACGTCGCGGAAATTCCTCCAGCTAGCCGACCCTTGGATATGTTTTACCGTTAGAAACAGATGTCGACTGTCCTTTAGAATTTCCCGGTTTATGATACGGCCATGGTTATTGAGAGGCGAAAGAAGCGACCCGCTAATACTCATTAACTGAGTTGTAGCTTGTTTTCCTTCGCCAGGACGTATTGTGAATCTAAAGCAAGCTAGCTGTAACGAAAAGGTCCATTATCTCAAAAATAACCCTCGGTGCGCGTCCGCACCATAAACCGCGTTGGCAATGGTTCTCAACAAAGTCCTAATGGTATATTTATCGGAGGGGCTTTGAAGTTTCGCAGAAACAGAAGTTGACCCGATATTTTTAACATCGCTGTGCCCAGTCACATAAATCATTATTATTGATTTAATTACTTCTTACTACCGAGAAAAAATACAAGTTGCAGTTGGAACAACCAAAGAAAAATTACAAGTTGCAGTTGGAACAACCAAAGAAAAATTACGCGATGGTTGTAGCAGATTGAGCACGACTGTCCTTCCATTTGACCAATCCTTTTACCCTTTTTTCCTTATGATTTATTTTGTAAGAGGATTACGTGCAACTTGTATGGTACGAAATACGCGGACCAATTATAAACATGCTGTTAAGCATTTCACATTCGTACGAAGAACAGTCTCCTGTTCGAGAAAGTTTCGAACGTCGATCGGATTGTAACGAGCATTGATAAATCGGCTGATGTAATCTTAAATCGAAACAACCACCACAATTTATTGATGTATGTTCAAACTTCGATCAGAAACCGTCTGACTTTATTGAGCTACCCAAATTAAATGATTTAATGCAGCTAGAATCTAGTATCTGACTGACCGTCTGACTTTATTGAGTTGCCCAAATTAAATGATTTAATGCAACTAGAATCCAGTATCTGAATGACCACTTTTTGCGGCGATGCGGAATTTAATTGTGATATTAGTTTAATAAAATTTATGCTGGCAGCTTACCCCAAACCTACGATTACGAAAAGTTTAGTCATCTTCTCTGCTATATTCTTTTGTCGATTTTTAAGAATTTTACTTTGTTTGTGTGATAATATGATTTCAAGGTAGTTAGAATATTGAAATGACAGGGCATTTGTTCATAAGGATAATGGATAGAAGTGTGCTGGAATCCGGAATGTCGGGTTCGGTTGGACTTGACAAAAATCAAGCGGGCTCGGGCGGATACCCGACATATCTAAAATGGTTATTATTTGTGCATCCGATACTTTCAGTTATAACTGAAATGTTCAATTGGAAGCAGTTCGTTACGTGCAAACTTATTTTTGATTATAGAAAGAGAGAGCGGCAAGAATAACATAGAAACCTTGAAATATATTATTATTATTAAATTACCTAAGTCGAAACAGTCAGGCTACCCGAAAAGGGTATAGCCGATTAAGGGGGTCAAATGTGCCCTTCAGCCGATTTTGATCGTGCACGGATCATTCGATAGATTATCCAAAATAAACAGCTCACCTAAATTTTTAACCCCAAATCTCACTCAGGGGGGTAGTTACGGAGAAAATTCGATTTTTCAGTTTTTGGCCAGTTTTTCCCATATACTAATAGCAAAAATTCTGGAAAAAATCTGATATATTGCTAATAATGTGGTACATGTTATGGAATTTTTTCAGATTGTTTCCTTTTAAATCAGAGGTGTGAAAATTACAAAACGCAAAAAAAATGACAAAAAGTGCAGATTTCGCATTAATGCAAAGACCGACTACTTTTATAAAATTATGGTAACAACATACTATCATAACTATTATCCTCAATTTTTTTCAGATTTTTTGCTCAGCTGCGCCATACTCAAAAAAATCAATAACCGTGTTTCGCAGGGATTATCGTGCGAAATAACCGCTTATAATTGACATTTTAATATTTCTTGTATACAGTGAGCAGATTAAGTGTTCTTTAGTATTTCCTCATTCATACGAATGGTACATAAATAAAAATAAGTAAGTTAATCAGGTAAATTAAAAAAATGTCAAATCTATATACCATAAAATTGAACAGAACACCATGAGTGACGGTGGCAAGGTGGTAAGAGGCGGGGTTGTGGAACCGCTAGGATATTATACTCTTTTGTCACAAGTTCAAATCCCGCTCGACTTCACTTTTCCTTTACAATTTTTTTTTCTCTTTTTCTCAATTATAACTACATACGAATCAAGAATATTTATACAAAAAATGTTTAAATCATTTTAATATTATTGTTTAAATAGATCGCACTTTATTTTTCGATTCTACTAAACAGGGCTCGGATTTGAGGGAAAGGAACTGAGGTTCAATGAACGAACGCTTGTTTTATTTTGGCCGTCGGTTTTGGCGGCCGTTTATTGAAAAAGAAACTGTTTTCTTAAAACTGCTGCGCTCGTTTGCCTGGAACAGAAAGAATCGGTGTAAACACCGAATTCCTTACGTTATTATCAGGTTATTGCTCTATCCGTGCGTCTTTCCTCTTCTTCCCTGATCACGATATGCGCGACAGGTAGTGAGGGCACTTATTCGTGCTGTGAGACACAGTAGAGGGGAGTGGACTGTATTATGCGACGTTTCCTGCACAACGCAAGGAACCGTCGTGTGCAAACGAATAGATTGAATTTTATATCCTGTATCGGCTGCAACAGTCGATTGCCTCGAACCGGCTTCTCGCTAATGGAGGTTGTAAGGCTCCAAAAGTGAGGTGCCGTGTGGAGGAGAACCAGCGGTCACTAGAATACTAGTCCCGGGAGAAGGTTGAAGCTCGGAGTCTCACCGCTTCGTCTCTCACACGACGTTCCCGTTGACGTCGTGAAAAGGTACTGGAATTGCAGTAACCTTTTAGGTGCGCTATTACCGTCGATATTCGACACAAGGTACCGCTGCCCGAGAGATAGAAGATTATGACCTGTCACTCACTGCCATACGCGCCTAAAGCGATCGACGGATCTAAACCAGGAGTAGGCAGGATCACCGCCACTGTACGTAAAAACGTATCGGACGTTTACCGGCGAGTCCACTGACAACCTTGATACCTGCCACGGGGGCTGGTCTCCGATTGCTTCTAAATCGAGGAACAATCGACAAAAGAATCAGGGTAATGCCACCGATCCGATTGCTATTCGCTCGAATTAGGTTTTAGTATTTGTTTGTCGCGTGCCTATGAGGCGACGATCGTGCGACGGAAAGCCGTTTCGCTATGATCGTCTCTTTCTCAGCGCACGTCTTTTATATTCTTATTTTCAGTCTTCAGAGAGGTTTCGAGAGCGAAGAATTGACCTTTGCTCTCGAAATCTATCAGCTCTTTGGGCTTCGGGAGCTGGTGAGATATTCTCTATTAGCAACCACGAATAACTTTCCAAAAGCTAAGTTCGGCAGCACAGAAACAAGGGCTCTGGCTGTGACCGACTCTCTCGAGGAATTCTGACTAACTTCTAGCACACACTGCCTTCCGTAATTGCGCGAGTGCGATAATTATTTTTCAGCCGGCTGGCGGCGCTGTCTATTACACCATGGTGTCTCTTTTCAACTGAGACACCTTTCCCTCTCTCTATGCTCTCGCGTCCGACGCGGTTCCACCGATCTTTCTCGACTTTAAGGGGAAACAGTGTTTTTCGTTTACTGTTTGTCTCCATGTAACCGGTTGTAAAAACTATGGTCAAAGTAGCTATAATTATCTTTGTTATTTGGCACGTGACGGACTCGTTTAACCTCGAGATTACCCTTTCACGTATACTCCAAAATAACACGGGAATTTCGCGATCGTGGAAAGCCAACGAAAACGCGAGTTCTTCAAACAATTATTTTAACTTAAAATAACAAAAAACAATTTTTATTTCATTAGCCTTTATATTTATTTATATATATACCCGAATATAATTATTGTTAAGAACAAGAAAGAAAAAGAAACACCTTCTTTATTTAATACTATCACAATCGGTTAAGAACAAGAAAATGACACGTTTTATTCTACTCTGCTATATTACGCAGCGACTCGCGAAGGAATACACAGTTTGTTAGAGGGAAAACATCGTCCATGATACAAATGAGACACGAGGTTTTCCGTACACATTCATTGTTACCCCCGTTGGGGATCACCATCAAATTCACAACATTCCTGTCTTTTTTTAACAATTATTTTTTATTTTAATACATTAATGCTAGTGGATGGGTGCTATTTTATATGAATTTTGCAAAATAGAAATAAATATTTAGATATATATAAATTAATTATTCTTGTAAGCTATATACTATTCTCATAAGCAAAATTAAGGAATCAACAAATCTTATTGCAGAGGTTGTCAACGTTTGAAGTATTATAGCTTTATGAAGGAACATCGTATGACAATCAACTTGGGCTCATTTTAAAGCTTAAAATCTCTATTTATGAAAAAATTCTTGTAATCTGTAAGTCTGATTTTAATTAATGTTTGTGTGCATGTACATATATAATAGTGCATATATGAAACAACTCTCCTGTCCACCGGAAATACCTTTTAGATGACAAAATTAAGTGTCGAAGATATTAACGTTTATTTATTTTTTTAATGCAATTTTTCCTTTCAATTTTTTCACAATAGAGTGATGAAACACTAAAAACTGAATATGTTTTATACAGAACTCTTTTCTCTATCTCGCCCTATTGAGAAGTTATAAAGAAAATGGAAATTGTTGTAAGCTCTCTAATTGTATGAACTCAGCTGAAATCAGTCTTTACAGTGCCATTTTCTCTTCGGTTTTCCAAATACAACTTCGTAATATTGCGAAATAGAGCAAAACATTTTATATAAAAAATGTTCAGCTGCAACTAGGTACTCTATCATTCTGTTGCAAAAAGAAATTCAAGAAAAAATTGCATTAAAAAAATTGAAAAACGTTGAAAACTACGAAACTTGCTTTCATCTTCTTAAAGAAATTTCCAGTGGACAAAACAATTGCTTCATATATGCACTATTATGCTCTACATGCACACAAACTTTCATTAAACTCAGACTTACAGGTTAGGAGAATTTCCTTATAATAGAGCGTTCGAACATTTTTGTCCGCTACTGTAGGTGAACACACGTTTGGCGACAATTTTCTTATACGAAAGAACAGGATAGAAAATTGAAGGCAGTCTCTTTTTTTAAAATTTGGATCGATTCAGACAACTCTATGTACTTTATTAACTTTTCAAGCGATTCATTTTAGAATGCGTTTGTAGAAGAAAGCTTCCGTTTTATAATGACTCCCAAACAGTTCATGTATGTATGTTGTTTTGTTGCCGAGTTATTATACTTTGTATGATGAGTAAGCCGCAAGTATTAGAATAGCCCACAGAACGATGTTAGGAAGTTATAAGGTATCAAAGGCGTAATATCCTCTTCTAAGCACAATAAACATACTAACCACACACTAATCATGTGCTAACGATACATCAACCACATACTATGTAAGTATAGACTAAGCACACACTAAACATACACACACGAAGTACAAACAGACTACACAACCTTCTGCCGTGGTGTATTGTGTATTATGTAAATGCTTGCGGTACACTTTTCATTCAAACCGCAATAAAATGGCAACAGAAAGTTGTAGATACGTGGACTTTTCAAGGGTAGTTATAAAGGGAAGACTTTCCTTTACAAACGTGTTGTACACTGAGCCGTATGAAAAGTTAGTAAGGTACATAGAATCGTCTAAATGTATCAAGATTTTTAAAAAAAGAAACCACCTTCAGTTCTTTATACTACTCCTTGGCGTAAACAAATTTTGAAAGACCTCTGTTCATCGATGTGAAAGTGGAGGGTTCACCTTTAAAATAACCCGAATTTGATTATTATAGTAGTTCAAAGATTAATAATTATTCCATAAAAACTTAATTTTAGTTGCGAAACTATATCATATTCTGTAGTAGATATCATTTAAATACTTGCAATGATGATTTTCTAATAGATAATACATTATACTTGCTACATTTTTATCTGATTCGCGATCATATTAATTTATGAATGTTTGTACACATTTAATAATATTTAAGCGTACTAATATTTTACAATTCTATTGCACTTATTAAAGATGCACGCAATAAGGTTTCAGTAATGATAGCAGTATACTGTACATTGTGAAAAACATAAAAGTTTACTTAATATTAAGTACATCACATTTCAGTTACAATTTTGTTTGTTATTAATTGCAACCGTTCGAGAACAATGAAACATATGCATATAATTAAGGTAAATAAATACCCAAAAACCTAAATAGAATTTTTTTCATCCTTTAAATATTAGATATAACATATTGCAACTTGGACATTTTAAACATTTTTGCATATTATATATATTCTCCATCATTTCAAACATTTTAATTTTCCATAAATGAATTAAAACTTGAAGTGTATTTATTACATATTGTGTGCATATAATATTTACTTTTTACGAAAGTATATTGTAATATTTTGTAATCTGCCAAAGTCACAGCAACTTCAAGGTCTGCAAAAACACGCGTTTTTCACAACCGTGTACTTCGAGGAACAATTATATATTAATAGCAACATAGACTAGACTTAAAAATCACAAGGTGTGAGACTAAACAGACATAACGAGAGATGAGCATGTGTTAATTTTATAGCCATCTGATCGACAAATTCGGGAAGAGCAGCATGACAAGTAACGGAAATCGATTTCAACGATGGCAGTCTGATTACGTAGCGTAGCATGGGACAGACGGGAGCAACTACGCAATGCAATTCCGTGGAGCTTACTGTTACTTGGTTAGTTTATGAGACCAACAACTGAATCTGAATATGATGTACCAAGCTGACTCTAGCAGCTGGCTTGCGGCACAAGAAGTGCTGAGGGAATCAAACGGGAGAAGGGAATGGAGGATTCCTGACGATGCATCCGCATGTTCAGCGTGTAGTAGCGTTGCATAGTTGATCGCAACAATACAGACTATGTACATTTCTGTTCAGTCCATTCATAGCGCATTTTAGCTTCACAATTATATAGGATACCTATAAAGGACGAACGTTTAAGAACTTTTCAAAATATGAAAATATATAGAAATCTTGATAAGTTTATGCAAAATATACGTCTTTTTATTGTATGAAATTTGGAAAGGAGTATTTAAAGTGTTTGGAAACTCGAGTGGTGCACGGCGTTTATGGCAAGGTTGCAGTTATTCACGATACTTTTGGTAAAAGATGCAGGAAGAAGGATAAAATCCTAGCTGATCCATTGGAATTGGAGAGTCGCAGATGATCGCAATACCGGAAGATTCTGGGTACCTGACTACCAATAACTAACAGCTTGCCATAAACTATGCCGCAGATATACATTAATAAAAACAGCTCTCCTGCACGAAAAAAAACTTTGCGGGGATTTTGCTTTCTTTCGTCGCCATGAAGAAGCGAAACCTTGTCGAGTTTTCATGTAGATCACTATTCTGTGACTTGGCCGGTATGCGCCCAGTCGGATGCAAGAGTTGGTTATACATATGTACGTGCATGATTATAAGAATAAACGAAAAATTTCCGAAAAGACTATCCCTTGATAGCCATACGTCCAAGTATTTAAAACACTTGTATGCAGTCCACTCCTTCGACAAGTTTTCACATAACGTTCTTCAGCAGTTGTGTTATCAATTCCAGCTAATATATTCCGGAGACAAACACAAAGCGCTACTAGTGAACTTATAAAGTATGACTTATTGATTGAAAAATATATTAAGTCCAGGGCTATGTAGATTAGTTACGTATTTATAGGGGAAGTTTCTCTATTATCGGACGCGTCTGAACGACACCTTAATACCGGACAGTAATAATATATTTGAAATATAAAATAATTACAGATTGGTGATACTCTGAAAACTGAAAAAAAACATTAAAGAACATAGAAAAATTGAGAATGGAAAATAGAAGGAATAAAACAATTTTTTTCATTTATTCAAAGTATAGCTTAGATACGTAATGGTGTTAATTTATCACGAGTAATTTAGGACCTTCTAAAATTGTTAATAATTACAAATGTAGGTATCTAACATGTTGCGCTCGTTATACCGCAGTTTTTCGATTAAACTTCGCGCTTTGAAATGAATCACTCCAGGCCTCGTTGAAATAATGGGGAAAAAGCTGAACTACTAATTGGTCACAACACTAATTTAACTAGGTTTACTCGATTAAAAATGAGGGAGTGTAGTGTGGAGTTATGTGTTGCGCCTGGTGTCGTTCGTTTGAGTCTATTCGCGTGATGTCTCTTGTAATATTTGTCGAGAAGTTTCTTGTGTAATGTATGTCTGTATTTTTATCAGGTTCGGTGTTCCCTTATTGGTGGAAACTATGATGTGAGTGATGGTTGGTGATTTTTTGATTGGTTGCTTGTTTTTGAGGAATGTGTTGGTGTGAGGGTGTGCTTTTGGCGTAGTGTTGGTCAAGAGTGGGAGACCTTAGAAATTTTCGATGGTCGGTACGGTACAATTAGGTACGGTACAATTAGAAACAAGACGATTCTACATGAAAAAATAAGTCGAAAACTTAAAATAACATTTTTATATATGAACTTTGGTTTTCGAGAAAATCGACATTAAAAGTGACTGTGAACCAATAAATTAGATATACAGGTATATACATATATTATATTTAATACTCAAAACCCTAACAGATGCCTATCGGAAAAATCTACCTTCTAAAAAACGAATTTAAAGTTTGACAATAGTGTTTCTATGGTACACATATTTGTATAATAATCAAAACGTAAGATGATTGTTATGTTCGTAGACGACTTTCTTGTAGCGGGGGCACGTTTAACCGACCATTTTTGTGATTGATATGATGAAATGATGAAAGGAATGGGCAAAATATTGTTGGGACGTATAAAAACAAACGTTGTCGTTCTCTACGGCGTGCGATTGTTTTTATTACGCAGCTTCAACGTTCACAATAACATTCAACAGGAATAAAGCTATCGAAATAACGGCACAATTTTGTGCCATGTACAATATTTTTATCCGCGAACCACTTGTCTCGACGCTTAGACACAGTTACGTAAAAGTATGATGTCACTTCCGGATATCTTAGTAATTGTAGTAGTGTTCACAATAATTGCTGAACCCCCAAACATTAATCCTTATGGCACATGACATTGAAACCAGTGTGCACACCGAACGTGTGGTAGCCGAAGTAAAATATCTTAACAAGGCAAGCAAAAGACTGCATTTGACTAGCGACACGATCACTAATCGCCAAACGAGACGATAGCTCACTTTGGTGAGTTACGTCAAGTTCTTGCTCCGACGTAGTTCCGGTAAAAAGCAGGAATCCACGTAATTTCATGACTAGATCGTTCCGATATCGCTGCAGCCGGGTTGCGACGATTCACGTAAATAAACCATGGCTGATCGGTCGTGAACGAGCGCAACAGAAGAATATCGGATGAACGAAGATCGAGAATGGCTTGATGCTGGCGAACAGATCCGTAGAAAAAGCTAATTTGGAATTCCCTGTGGATTATCAGGAAGAAACCATGCCGGCGGACGTGATCTTATGCTTCATGGAGTACTGGTCGCAAAAACCTTTTCAGAAGAAGGACTACGACGAATAACGGAATTGCGGCTCGGAGAATGTTCTGCGGCTGAGAATAATGAGCGAGACAAATACTTTCATCGCTCAGGTTAGCTGTCGGCGAGTCCTGGCTGGGTTTTGTGACCGACAGATACATTCACACGTATCTCCTTCAGAAAACAGCACGCGTTATACACTATAATAAAGGTGAAATTACGATCGCCTTGAAGAGGATCGAGCGAGGTGGTAAATGATGGTGACGGTGAATTAATTTCAAGAAAATCTCTAGGGTAGGTTTAGGCAAAAAGCATTTGAAATGCAAAACAAAAGGTAATATTTGAAAGAATGAATTATTTCATTATTTTATTGTAAACATAAGTTAAGGAAAATGGCATTATGTTACGTTAAAGTAACATAAACTATTTGTGCATAATTTTTTTATTTTAATACTGTTTCAAATACAGTAACAAATAATTTGCAGTATTAAAAACCATACTTTCCATATATTAGCATCATAAAGTACAATAAAGTGAGATTACTTTGTAATGTAATGAGATTTACAGTGTTTGTAGATTTATATTTGCACGCCATTATTATTCTAATAACATGTTTTATTTATAATTCTAGTAATATTCTTGTAATTTCAATTAAAATATGTATGTACTACGGCAGCTTATTAAAGAAAGTTCCTGTTAGAACCGGGAAATACGTTTATGAGGTGAATGTGATTTCGCCGTTATTGGGGAACTTAATAAAAATTATTTTATATGTTTAGAGACCGGCAGTTAAGGCCTGGAAATTTCATGTTTCATCACATAGGCAGTGTTTCGAAACCCTCATAGTCCCCAATGGCGTGCCATAAACATGTGAAGTCCCGAGTCCTAAGATCGCGATCAGATGTGTCACCGTTACTGGTGTTTTTCCAGCCTGGGTAACGTGTTCATCTCTCTGACCCTCTGAGGACGGTCAACTAATTGTGGGCGTCAACAATTTTGACGATAAGCAAATTCACGATTGATTAGCGCTCAGCCACCTATCAGAGGTGAAGAAAGTGTTTCCTCCACCCTTAGGAAAAGGGAACGTGGGTGAGGGCTCGAGACGACTTCGCAGGAAGAAAACGAACAGACAGGAGAGTCCAAAACGAACAAGCAACGCAACTGCAAGACCACATTTCGCGGCACTTGACCAAGTTAAAACACCAAGATACAGTCCACTCTCTAGTCGCGAGCTCTGAATCCAACAAGAGACGGACCGCGACGCAACAGTTTTTTTTAGTTTAACTTTTTCTACATGCATCCACTATGAACTCTTCTTTTCTTTACACAAGTGATAGAGTAGGGTATACTACAGTCAATACAGCACCCAATTCATATTAGAATAGCATTTGATCACAAGAAGAGTTTATAAATGCTTTATAGAGACTATTGCTTCATGTGAATATAAAACGACACTCTCACGATTTTTATTTCTCAAATCGTAATAAATTTAGAATGCATAAATAGGACTAACATATTTAACATTAACTATTGGGTAAAATTCCACCTATGAGGGCGTATTAACTCAATAACAATTCACGAGTGATAATGGAGAGCTTTTCGTTATTTCAGCCATTTGACACTTCAAATGTTGCACACTGATGTTAGAATAATTCTAATAAATTCAAAGTAACCAACCGAATTAAACAGAATATAACAGTGTTTATCGAAACTGACAAGTTTATATTGTGTGAACGGCGGGTAACAAGTCACAGTTTCTAAATGATTTTTAGATATTAACCTTATTATTGATTCTCTATACATAACCAGTATTCTGTTTCGTTACGAGGTGAAAAAGTTATAATTGATTGTACTTTCAAACTTTGAATTGGTGACAGGCAACCTACAATTACGATAAGTAGTTAACACAGATTAGACTAAGAAAGTCATATTCAGAAAAACTTGTTAGCGATATACTTAATGTACTGCTAGTGAATTCTTGCCGAAAGAAAATATATGGAGACAATGCTACAATGAATCGTGTGAAGAAATGACAAATGCATGTCGTGGTCATGTTTAGGAATAGATCCTTGACCCCTCTTGAAACAAATGTACATTTATGTAGATTAGCTCTACAGTCATCACATCCTGATACCACACTTCAGGTCATGATATATAAGTACGCGGAGCAACATCGACTCTAGTGATATGAACACACATACAGGGAGTCCGAAATGATTATCACGACAATGTACTCTAATACTACATACATATGTTTCGCGGCATAAGTAAACTTGACAACACAAAGAGAGAATTATATTGTAAATACTATCCATTCTCTTTAAATGTTAGAGTAGGTTATTGTAAAAACGTCCCTCTGAACAAGTTAGTAACCCAGGCATCAAATATGTTTTAGGCAAAGATGGTGCACTTGTTGCTCATGAAAAATATGAATATCACTGCTGTACAGGGTGTACCAAAATTATGTGTAAAAACTATCACAGCTAGATTCTGCACCTTTGGATGGGTGAAGATCTGTTTGAAAAATAACGTGCAAAATTGTCCTTGACCGGTTTTCTCAAGGTCAACATTTTTTATTGTTGTATCGTAATCTACTCATAGAGAGGATAAAATGTCCCAAAGAAACCATGGGTCGGAAATGACTCGTTCTTCTGGAAAATGATTACATATATCCAATTATTCTTAATCTCGCCATATATGTAATATGTTTATATTTTGCAATGGAATAGGCTCTGCTATTGCACTTACTTAATTTCTTCGTCGAACATTTCTTCCATGGGTCCACAAGACAGCACCATCCTGCCGTATTATACGTGAAGAAAGACGTGCTTGTGCACCTGCCTCTATATGACCGCCTTTGCGATTTAGACATTCTCGCAATCGAACTTCTATATTCTTTTGGATTTTTTCACCAATATTCGGAACTTCTCGTAGGTGATTGAATGCTCGTTCTATTCGACATTTTAATTGTTCAATGGTTCTGAATTGTTGGCCGGAACGATAGACTATATCTTTTACAGCTCCCCAAAAGAAAAAATCCAATGGGGTGAAATCTGGTAACCTCGGAGGCCACACATGAGGAGCAGGCCACCGTCCAATCCATCGTGTTCCAGACATTTCACTTAAAAAACGGCGAACTGATAAAGAGTAATGAGGCGAAACACCGTCATGCATAAAATATATAGAACGACGTCTACGGTATGGTATGATTTCGCGTAGTTTACGCAAGAACTTGGTTCGTAATAACCGAAGATATGTCACGCTTGTCAATCGTGAGGGTAAATAGATGGGTCCAATTATTTCATTCCCCATTATTCCAGCCCAAACATTAAGTGCGAAGCGTCCCTGATTATATCGCTGTATTATTGCATGCGGATTTCTATATGCCCAAATTCTAGCGTTCTGAAAATTTAAAATATTGCTGCTGGAAAAACTACATTCATCCGTGAACAGCACACGTTTTAAAAAATGTGGCTCACGTTGCAATTTGTTTAAGATCCAGGGGTAAAAATTTCTTCGACCGTAACGATCATGTGTATACAGAGCTTGAACTCGCTGAATTTTGTAAGGGCGTAAGCCTTCCCTCCGAATAATTCGTCGGACTGTCGAATGACCGATTTCCACTCGGCGAGCAATCCTCCGTAAGCCAATTAAAGGAAAAGCTCGAGCGAGAGCGATAACCCGCTCCTCTTTCCTCCAATGAACTCGTGGTCGGCCTGCTCCTCGATGTATGGAAATATGCCGTAGAAGTAATTCCTGATCATCAAATGTTTAATCTAGTCGCTGGAAATCACGTTGTCTCGGAACTTCTTCTGCACGTAGTGGTCTCCCACTATTTCTTACCGTATTGCGGTATATTTCCCGTGCTAATGCATAGCTCCTTACCGCTTCATCAATAGTACGTAACATGCATCGAACATTCTTATACGGCACCATGATTAAATAACCAGATTAACCTTTAGACTAACTGTTCACAACTCCGAAATCTATATGCGATAGTAAACTGTTGGTTTTTCAAGAAAAGAAGGTTTAGCAGCCGTGTCCCTCTTTTTGTTTAGACAAAAGAGAGTAGGACCGATAGCGTTTATGGCAACGAGACGAATTAGTTGTTTACTTTTCTATTCTCTCCTTAACTCGTTATGACGAGTTTAAGAGTAATTGGATATATGTAATCATTTTCCAGAAGAACGAGTCATTTCCGACCCATGGTTTCTTTGAGACATTTTATCCTCTCGATGAATAGATTACGATAAAAGAATAACAAATTTTGACCTTAAGAGAACCGGTCAAGGACAATTTTGCATTTTATTTTTCAAACAGATTTTCACCGATCCAAAGATGCAAAATCTAACTGTGATGGTCTTTACACATAATTTTGGTACACCCTGTACAAGCTGTAAAATAATTTGTAAATGCAGATAAAAATCTCAAGTTAGACGTTACGAATTAAGTTAATATTAAAAAGTTGAAGTAAATTAAAAACCTGTCTTTAGTAGAGCCTCGTTATGAAGAGTGTAATGTTTCTTATATTAAAATACAGATTACCAGGAAACAGTATAGCAAGATAAGGAAGTCGAAAATACTCTGGAACCAAATTAGACTTGTGATACACCATTCTTTCATATCTTATCCAAACAAAACATTTTACATTAAACAGCTCTCTGTCTCGATCCGAGAGATTAATACTTAGGGAAGACACAAATTACCAGATTTTGCTCTATTTTCTATACTTAATGGCATGTAAAAATTCCGGAAAAATGACATACCGTGGACACGCTGATGTATGTTAGAAAATTTTTTCAGATTTGCTTGTTGCAAATTGTAGGTGCGAAAAATGAAAAATCCTAAAAAATTCCGAAAAATGCAGTATTTAAGTTGTAAGGGGCACGACATTAATCTTCATATGGTAACAACATATTATCATAACTATTATTCTCCATCTTTTTAGTGTGCCATAGTTTAAAAAAAATCAAAGATCGATTTTCTCGAAATATTTTGCAAGTAAAACCAACCGTTACTTTGAATTTTTGTTTCCTGATGTAAAATATGTTCTTTAAATAAGCTATCAAATAGTATCTGGCAAGTCTAATTTGATTTTGGAAATACACTTTTCACCACCTGATACGTCCAGAGCCTTTCGAACCATGTAAAAGGTTAAAAGATAAGTACAAATGTTTTGTACTTTTATACATTTTGATCTTCCCCAGAAAGGCACCTAAGTCTGCTCGTGAATCGAATTACGAAAAAACTAAGGTTTTATCCCGTCATATTTACAAAACGGCTTATTTGTGTAGCATGTCTACTGATTGTCAAATTATGTAATCGTCGATAGAGAAAAGGTTATGTATTAACACGTAGAGTTGTATGGATGTATATATGTATTTATTTAACACTATATTTACGAATACTGATTGTATAATTTGATGGGTTTCCGGAAAAATACGTAATACAGAATCGGGGGAGAGACAATGTTGAATGAGGATAATTATTCATATAATTACGTCAATTAAAGTTAACATAAAATGCCTAAGGATTGTATTTGTAATTGCTGTAACTTTTAAGCATAAAATCTGAAATCCGTCAAATTGGCGAGTCTCGTAAACCAAGTGTTAAACGAGAATGAGATACCCAACAATTCATATGCCTATATCTGGCATACATAATTACGTCACATTATTTTTCTCGATTCTCTTTCGTTCGCTTCACAAAAAGTGACGGAGTACCTTGCGGTAATGTGCAGCTGAGAATCTTGTCTTCCGCGGAATCACTTTTGATCTATGGGACAATAGGTCATCCTGATTACGTCTAGCCATGTAACTCCACGTATTTTCACATGTATATACATAGGTACGTATACAAATAACACGCAACAGCTATACCCACAAAGTCCTGAGTTATCTGGATTCACAGTTGATCTGACTACGTCAACTTGTATTGTTCGCTTTCCTGCTGAAAACTACAATAAAAGGAAGTGAAGGTCTTAATTTCCTTCCATTCTTTTTTAGAAAGCCTCCCATAAAGTATATTCATTCATTTTTCTATAGAATTATATTAAGAAATTGTCTTGTTGACTTAATATTTTAGATCAACGTCACTAATGACAATCAAAGATGTTAATAATTCCTACTGGTTCCGAACAGTATTGGGGGCATAGCTACCAGCATAGAAGGCCACACTTACATACGTATGAATATAGCAGTGATCGCCCAAAGAACATGTATTGAGAGTCATGTAACAGGATCGTTGCCCAGAACAGATTAAAAATTAATTGGAAGGGTGACTATCTGAGCGATATTGCATAAGATACTGTAAAGTAGAATTATTACAGAATGTGTTATCCTTGGCCGCCGATGAAATGCATCTTGGTAACGTACAAGATGCGTTGCGCGTTGTGCGTGCGCTACTACAGTTACTCCAAACTTTACGTCCTCACGACTCCCGTCATTTTGCATTTATGTCGTTTTTATTAGCATTCAGCAGTCATTTCTTTTAACAATCAAATTCGCGCTAACGTTCTTTTGTGTTTAATATTTCATGTTATTCCCAAAGCGTAGCGTCGTCATTTGTTACGTGATAATCAAGAAAATAGTAATAATTGTGTAATTAATTTAAACAGTTAATACGGTATTAACAAAACGCCAACTTCGATCATTCTCAAATTCTAATGGGAAAAAAAGAAACGTTATCTATTTTGAAACAAAATTAAATATGATAAAACTTTTTCAGAATGGAATGAGAGCTATTGACACTAATAAGAAAGTAGATCTTCCAACAATGACCGGTAGAACTATTATTAAAAACAAAGGACAAATTTTAGCAGAAATAAAGGATGGTCAATCGTTAAATTTAAATATCATTTGTTTACAATATGGACTTGTTGCCGAACAGTATTAAAGATATCGTGCAACAATCTGTGGCGGCCCTCCTGTATCTACCACCAGAGTGGCAAACTAAATAGGACTTTCTTGAAAGTGCTCACTCCAACTACCTCGTCCATATACATATATACCGCCTTTAACCTGCCCCTCCAATATCCGAGCATCTAAGGCAGAGCCTGCTAGGTAGCCTTACTGATGAGTCCACTAGCAGGACCAGGACGAGAATCCGCATACCCCTTTCCTTTTTCCTATCTTTCTGCTTCTCAGCAGCGCCACTTCAAATCAACTGAAAGTTAAAGCATATCCAATTGCTGCGAGAACCATACATACTGAGGACAAATAAATCTTTGATAAATTAAAAATGCGAGGTTGAAATGAAAACAATACTAACACATTCGTTACAAGTAATAATAGATGCTTTAATCGTTTTAAGCAATGTGTAATTGGCATAATAGCATCATCTGAACGCTAAATACGCTTGGAAGTTTTATTTGAACCAAAAAGAGGCAGAAAGCTTTCCTCTATCTTCTCTAATATATTGAAATATGCAGATATTAATTTTTTTAGTTCTGAATAGTTATAAATGACCATCAGAGTTTAATCAAATGTCGATGTGCGAACTTCATTTTTACGCATTATTTTTACATTTTTATGAAATGCATTTTATCTAAGGCAAATATTCTACATGGCACCGGCTTCTGTGAACATCTTTGAAGAAGAAATCATCCGGTAAAAGCGTTAAAACAGTTTGTAATTCGAGCAGGCTGAAAAAATATCCGTTGGCCACGCATGCACGTGTTACCACCACACAGCCATTGTTTCCCAGGATAGACTCGTCAATGCCATGACTCGACGTAATCGCCACCGACAAATCGTCAAATCTGCTGCCACTTTCTTTTTGTAATATAACTTTCTAACGTTTTATTTTGTCATATAACTCTGAATGTTAATCACCGAATTATAAATTATCTCCCCGTAAATGTAACAAAAAGGGTTAATGTCATTTATATGCTTTGGTGACATATTTCATTATATCAAACTAATTGCTAAACTACTATAGTGCATCATATACACATAAACACACTGAATACTGGTATGTGTATCCATAGAGATAACAAATATCCATGTATACCATATATTATAATTTAACTGGTAGTAGATGATTTGTTCTATGCAAAGGAAACTCTTGTATTATTTAGCATAACTGAGCCCAACAGTTTGAAAGACAAAATTTAACTCTAAACAAAATCAGTACATTGGAAATTGGAGCATTTGAAGGTCTTTTTCTAATTTTATCAAATGTTAGAGAAAAAAACAAGTGAATAGGAATATATATTTAAAAATATGCCTATGACAAAAAGGGATATTTCTTCACCTATATCAAACCTTAGAAAACTATATGTATTACTTGTCTATTTCAAACTGTTTTTCAAAAGTATTCAACAATTAATTTATCAGAAAGAAACAGAAAAAAAATAAAATAAGGTAACGAAGCGATGCTTAAATAACTTAAATGCTTAAATATTTGGAGGTATAATTTATGTTGCTTTCAAACAATGTTTAATAAGTTTAGAATACTGTCATCTTTGGGAAAGTATTATAAATCGTGTAAAAGCATGATAATCTTATTTATTGTTGCTTTACATAATATTAGGAATTATCAAAAATGTTTTCTATTAATTAAAGCGACAGCTAAATCTGGGCTTAGATTTTCTTGCTCAAAAATCAAATTCCAATTCATATCTAGTGACACAATTTGTGCATATAAAATGCTTCCATCAAAATATTTCTATAGTAGAAATGAGATACCAAAGAAAAGAGATTGCCGTAATGGTACGAGATTCGAGACATTAAAGATGCAATCTACAAACGCTAAGCAAAACGTAAATATTTTTAAATTTATGTGAAAAATATTACATGTACTTCTTCATTTTATATATCTCACTTTTTATTTTAATGGCTATTTATAACTACTCAGAACTAAACATGTCAATAGCTGTATATTTCAACATATTCCAGAAAATTCTCCTGTATCTTTTAAGTTCAAATAAAATATCCTGAGGTTTTTGACGTTTAAATAATACTTCATTTTTAACTGAAATTATGTGTTTTTACAAAAACTTGTATTTTTCGAAAACCGAAAAGAATAGAAAATGTCCGTCTCTGGATTCCTGTTTGGGACGAGTTCTACAAGAATCATCTTCCGAATATTATAAATCAGAAAAAATTCATTTTGTTGAACAGTATAATTTCCAACACGAATTATGGATACCAAACTATATCCTAGTTAAACGGTATACTTTAAACAAGACAGATTTCCTCGTACAGTAATATACAGCGAGTGAGGTAAACCACGTGAAAGGAACCCGACGTTGAGTGGGTATTTCTTGCGGAAATGTTCCTCGATGAAACTGAGCCTCTATGAGTAAGAATGGGTAATCGGATTCTCGGAATCCTCGTAGGGAATGATGTACTCACGATTTCGCGTAAATCGTTATATCCAGCTAAGACAAGAACGCGATGACAAGTTTACAGTTTCTTTGCTCTTTTCTATTTCCAGTAAGACTATGATTGAGAATTCCTCAAAACAGATGAATAGATAGGTTGTGTGACGTTTTAAACACATTCATATGTACCACTCTTCGAAGGAAACGTATTAAATGACACTCATTATACTAAGTAGATGTTGCTTCTACAAAAAAATGGATTAGTTAATTACACACACTGTCACGCTCGTTGATTTACAGGAAATGTTCAATAGATGTACAATTACCACTCTTAAGCTCTGCTACGTTCACTCATTATGTCATTGCGTGACATTGTGCGTATAATGTATTTAGGTTTCACTCGTGTTTTTGATATTGACGAATAAGACAAGTCTGTCAAAATGTATTCCGTATTGCTTTATATACTTTTTTTAATCGTCTACCATTTTATTTCTTTGGTACAAATAAATATCTCCCAGCTGTGGATAGATCTACATATAGAAACAGCATAATAAAAAGTAGAATTGTAACGTCTGTAATCGTTTATAGAAACAATTTTGCCAGTGACGACATTACTGTTTCATTCTTCCGTGCTGTTTCTAATAAGATAAAACGTCAAACAAAACGATCATGTTCCACCTGCGCTGTAAAACGCGCTTAAAATCTCATATTCCGAAAATCAAAAAAGCACGATTACCATTATGTCTGGACAGTACAGGACACAGATGTCTGCTCATAGTCTCGATAATGGAGGTGTAGCGTAATGGAAAGGTGAAGGCAAGAAGGGGTGATGGCGAACAAGATGAAAAAGATAACGAGTGAAAGCGCAATATAGTCCATCTGAACATGTATCTTGCTATATACAAATACAAGCTACAAGTACAGTGTTTTAATTTGATTGGCCCTTCTGATTGGTTGTGTCTTTTATTATTTTTACTTAACGTATAAGTAATACCTTTACTTATAATATACGGGCAGTGAAACGTGAACTGAATGACATTATTCTTACGATATCCTTTCTTCAGTTTTGAAACACTCTGATCTTTACAACCGCTTGCATTTATTTCGTTTGGTAACAACTTCATTTAAGATATAAAGTTATATTAAATTCTCTTTCAATTAGTAAAATAGAAATTACTAAGTGTAATAAATCTGACAATATTATGCCAATTTCCTTAAAAATATTGAAATTGCATTATTTTAGTGTAATGAAAAGAAACTATTATTGATACGTTAAATATTTATAATTATTATTTTTTCTTGCATGAGGGTTAATTTATGCTAAATCGATTACATTTCAATGTCGATATCTAGGATTTTGTTCATGATGAAGTAAGTATAATGTGGTAAAATTATGGAGAATTCAAGTCATCATTTTGATGACTTTAAATATATCTACAAAAATGTAGATCTTTAAATCCTGTAATTTTGTCCGACTTTCATAGAAACGTGTACCTATGAACTTTTATTTCGGAAACCATTTATCCAATCGAGATCATTTCATTTATTTTAATTTACACGTTTCGAGCTATTCTTGTATTATTCTTTTAAGTTGAAAAATTAATATTGAAAGTCACAATCAAATTTTTATTTTGAAAATTTTCCTTTAATGTTTGGTATTCTTAAGTTTAAAAAAAGGAACAACCATATTCTTTAAAATTTTGTCTACAAAGTAAGCCCATTTTAAGAGGGAATGTTTAAAATTAACGTTGCGATGAGTCGTAAATAACAGCTGCGTCTTGTTTCTGGTGAAGTGAGTTGCACGTTTTGCGGTTTAGCTGACAGTGCGGAAAGTGAGGGATAGGCGTTTCTTTTTACATTTTTCATACTGATGGTCGAAGCAAGACTTTTGCACCGACCAAGTTTGGCCGTCGTATAGGGACGGTGTATAAAAGCATAGAGAGACCGAGTGACGCCATAGCTTCTCTTCCAGGACCGAACACTGTCAAATTGAAGTGTGTTGTAATGATTGCATTCCAAGTTTTAAAATATTTGCTAACAACTTATAGTTTATATATTTTTAATAAATTATATGTAAGAAATAATGAAATTATATATTCTGGAATAAATAAGTATTGTACTAAATACATTATATTTTGACATGAAGTTTAAGAACTAAGGGAGAAATAAATAGTAAACAGATATTACATAAATACTTGCGGCGCTGTAAAGAGGGGTAAGGAAAGGAAAAGGAAGAGTGTGTATTTTGTCTTGGGCTTACTAGGGGACTCATCCATAAGGCTACCCAGCATACTAGTGCCTTAGACATTCGGATATTGGAAGTCAGGTTAAGGCGGTAGTCCCCAATGGCGGCCAGGCATGTCATAGAGTTGACTTTACCGACAAAATGAGCCAAAAATATGGGTTTGCAGGGTTCGACTTTTCGTCCTCATATAAGAGAATTTTGGGTCGAAATACGGCTCATTCGAAAGAGGAAGCTTCAATGCAGTGCGCTCTGGTCGTCATTTGATCCGATTATGTTGATGCTCAATAATATGAGCGTGGAAATGTGGAGCAAATATTTACAGCTTGACAGCCGCCGAATCTAAGCAATTTTCGTATACAAAGAGAATGTTCTCAATGAAATGAGGACCAGAGCGCACTGCGTTGAAGCCTCCCCTTTCAAATGAGCTATCGTTCGACGCAAAATCTTCTTATATAAGAACGAAAAGTCGAACCCCGCAAAAGCATGCTTTCCCGTGTGATTTCGCCATATTGATGATGATACAGGGCAAAAACGTGTAAACTTTAGTTCGGCTGTTCTCCGCGAGGAGGCACCTAATAGGAAAGACCCAATGAGAGTTGGCGCGAGTGTAGCAGCAGCTCGCTGTACTAATACACATTGAAGCCTGTCTACATGTGTGTCGACACGCTTTTCGCCACTGCAATAGCTTGCACCTCGTTTTGTTTTGAGCCCGGCAAGCGGCACCGCGATATGTTTATGCACAGAAAAACGAAACGAACGGCGCTGTCTTGTAGACGCAACGCGTCCCCCGCACATTTGTAGACAGAATACAATGTAGTTGTACAATCATTTTTTTTACATTTTGAAATGTGATATATGATAATATATGTTGACGAATGTTTTCCAATTTTTTTTGCTGCAAGACTTAGGTGTAAAAAATGAAAAATCTTCTATAAATTTGAAAAATGCATATTTCGTAATAAGTTGTAAGAGCACTACTTTTAAACTTTTATCGTAATAACACACTATTATCCCCAATTTTTTTTTTGATTTTCTGAAAAAGAGCACCGTGGTTCAAAAAATCAAAAACCAACTTTTTCGAGGTGTTTAACGCGAAAAAGGACTGTTACTTCAAATTTTTATATGCCCGTTATGCAGTGAGTAGCGCACGTGATTTTTAATATTTCTACATTCGGAAGGAAAATATATAAACAGAAAAAGTTGCAGCTACACGAAGGAAGTTACCAAACTCAAAAATTCTGAAACTCGGTAAACAAATAGTGTAGGTCCCCAGTAACACAAAGCTATTTTTCGTAAATGTTAATTTTCACTTTTAGGGAGTGAAATCAGCCCCCAAAGTTTTAGTTTTTTTTTTTATATTTTTGACTATAATTGTGTAATGATAACGGATAGGACAAAACGTTAAAAGGGTATATAGTTCAGTTTTTTATGCTCTACAACCCCGCTGCGATAAAAGGTATGCTCATAGTGCAATATGTTTTAAATACTCAAATTCTCCGTTTTTTATTGCATAACGGCAAATGATAGAAATGGTTATATTATATAACAAAAAGTATTCATTTTGAACGATGTAACGGAGTATAAAATAAAATCATTTTTTTTGTTTACGTCGTTGTTAAAAACAATTAATTACCGTTATTCGTATATGCCTACGTTTTTGTTCGACTCATCACTGTGTTTGTACTTTTCAGCATAAAGTAGGTGTGTTCTATCATATTTGAAGGTCTAGTATATATTTCATTTTGAAAGATTTACTTAAAAAAATTTATTGCTCGTGTATATGGAACTTTTTGCAACGCCTGTTCTCGGGTGTTTATTCGGAACCATCACGATCAGGATCTCCCTCTCAAACGAGCAGAAAGCTCTTCACCCATACTGAACATGTATATGTATGTTCAGAAAATGTTTGCATTAACTAGCTAAAGAAATATGTAAGAAATAAAGAAATATTTGATATGTGGGAGAGGCTGATCGCGATAATCACTCGAGAATAGGCGTTTTTGCAATATATTTCATGTACACGTGTAATACAATTTTTTATATAAATTTTTAAGTATAGAATTGTGGGGCTGTAGAGAGGGGATAGAATATGAAAAGGAAGGGTGTTGCGTTTCGTCCTGGGCCTGCTAGTGGACTCATCAGTAAGACTACCTAGCAGGCCCTGCCCGAGACTTGGGATATTGGAAGGAAGGTTAAAGGCGGTATATATATGGACGAGGTAGTTGGAGCGAGTACTTTCGAGAAAGCCTATTTCGTATGTCCCTCTAGTGGTGGGTGCAGGAGAGCCGCCACAGAATACATATTCGACCATGAAGTATAATAGAAAATACATATTTTGGCGTGAAAAATGCAAATAGAATGAAAAATCGACCAAAAACATATCAAGATGCGTATAACGGTAATTAATTGTTCTTAACGACGCAAACAAAAAAATTATTTTATTTTATATTTCGTTAAATCGCTCAAAATAGAAACTTTTTAGTATATAATAATCATTTCTATAATTTACCGTTATGCACAAATACAAATAATTTGTTTCTTTAAATCAAATTGGACAATAGGAATAACTTTTATTGCCGCAGGGTTGTAGATTATAAGAAAACTGAATAATTTATTCTTTTGAAGTTTTGTCCTTTCTCTTACCATTATAAAGTTATACGGAGAAAACTAAGAAATGCTAAAACTTTGGGGATTGATTTCACTCTCTAAAAATGAAAATTAACACCGACGAAAGATAGATTAGTATTACTGGGTCCTACAGTACTTACTTGTGCATCGAGTTTCAGAATTTTTGAGTTCGATGACTTTCCTTATCGTTGATCTGAAGCTATTTTACATGACTATATTTCGAAGTTAGAAAATTGATTTCAATGATTACATTGGCAGAGTGACTGTGGTGTCCAACTGTAAAACACGTACTAAATATTTTGGTCATAAGTTCGTGCCTTGCACAAGCGCAAGTTTTTTCTCTTACATTTTTTTCAGTCCTTAACTATACAATATGCAAATAAGTAACAATAACTTAAAAACATGTGAAAGATATTTTAAAAATATATTACTCTGAAGTATACACAGAAATAATTTAGGAGCATATTTTCCACAATCGTTTCTGTAGCCACGAATTCTTCTACTTATGGGTATTACTTCGCATTTCCTAGATCAAATAAATATATGGAATGATGCAATGTACTTTTACTTCAAGTCAACTCCATTTATTACTGATAAGTACTATTGAATTAAAGTTTATTTATTTATTAGGTGTCGAAGAATCTAAATAATTCTTTAATTAACAAGGTAAATGAATAGTAAAACTGCAGAAGGAAACAATATTATCATGTAGTCAAGAATTGAAAAAAAATCTTACAGAAAAAAATGTAACTTGTGCGGGGCGCGAACTTGCGACCAAACCATTTCGTGTGGACTTCACAGTCGAACCATAAACCGCTCTCGTACAATCATTGCGATGAATTGTCACGGCGGCAACGCGGCAATACCGCCGTTGATTCATGGCAACGCTGCTGCCTTGATACGATTTCCCCCCTTGCCCCGCTTTCATGCAATAAACAGTTGCGAATTACTTTACGCATTTGGGAAGGAAAACGATAGTGGCTCCGCCTCGTATTCGTCTGGTAGCCACATTCTTGTAGGTAATGATCTCACTGTAACGAAATCTACCATGCCTACGAAATCTGTGACGTCACAGATTTCGTAAGCATGGTAGATTTCGTTACAGTAAGATCATTTCCTACAAGCATGTGGCTGCCTGACGAATACAAGGCGGAGCAACTATCGTTTTCCTTCACGAAAGCGTAGAGTAATTCACAGCTGTATATTGTGCGTCATCGGGGCAAGGGGAAAAATCGTCATGAGGCAGCAGCGTTGCCAAAAATCATAGACAGGGTTGCCGCATTGCCGCCGTGGCAATTCAACGCAACGATAGCATGAGAATGCTTGGTGGTCCGACAATGAAATCCGTATGAAATATTTTGGTCTCCAGTTCGCGCCCCGCACAAGTTAAAAGGTATAGCCGGATAAGGAGGTCAAAACTGCCCTTGAACCAAATTAGATTTTTGATGTACCATTTGCTAACTTAGCCAAAGAAAAGCTTTCACACCAAGTTTCAACCCTCTATTCTTCGGTCTGGGGGGTAGTAATGGGGATGAAATAAAATATCAGTTTTTGCCATATTTGTCCCATTTAATGGCAAGCAAAAATTCTGAGAAAAATCTGACATATTAGAAATATGGTGATATATGTTAGAGAATTGTTCCGGATTTTTTAATTGCAAAGTTTAGGTGTACAAAATGGAGAACCCTAAAAGAATCTGAAAAATGCAGATTTCGTAGTGAAGTTGCAAGAGCACTAATTTTATATTTTTACGATAACAACGTATTATTATAACTATTGTGCCCAATATCTTTCAGATTTTTTGGAATTGTGCGTTGTAGTTAAAAAAATTAAAAATCAATTTTGTCGAGATATTTTGCGCGAAAATGCATTCCTTACTTTAAATTCTTATGTTTTTCATGCAGTGAATACCATACGTGATTCTTAATAGTTCTACATCTGGAAGAATAATATATAGATAAAAATAATAGATTCAGTCAACTGACACTATTTCCCTACAGTATATCTTAAAATAGAAAAAACGATTTCATTGCATACAGTGGCAGAGTGGTTTTGGGTTCTGCCTGTGAATCTTATATTGGTTATTTTGGTCGTGTGTTCGCGCCGCGTACAAATTAATCTTTCTTCCCTATATCTTTTTTTTTAATTCATAACTACATGACAATTCAGTTTGCTTCCATAAATTTACTATTCATATGATTTGTAAATATAGAATCATTTAGCTTCTCTGACACCTAATAAATAAAAGAAATCTATTTCAATAGTACTTATCGTTAATAAATATGGTTGGATTGAAGTACAGGTGTGTGGTGTCATTTCATACATTTATTTGATCTAGCAAATACTAAGTAATACTCGTAAGTAGAAGAATCCGTGGCTAGAGAGATAATCAAGTAAAATGTGCTGCGAAATTATTTCTACGTACACTTCAGAGTAAAATATTCTTAAAATTACTTTAACATGTTTTGCAATTACTGCCACTTATTGGCATATTGTATAGTTACGAATAAATGAGTAACGAAGTTATGACGAAAATGTTAAGTATGGATTTACAGTCTGAACTCGTAGTCATTCTGTCAATCCAATCATTAAAATTATCTTTCCAACTTCAAAATATAAATATATGAAATAGTTTCAGTTAACTGAATTTACAACTTCTATTTACAATAGACTCCCGATTATCCAGCCCCATTTGAACCGGCCTCCGTTTTATCCGGCCACATTTTTGTTGATATGAAATATTCTGTAATTATTCACTTTCTTGCGCAATTATTGTCACATGTATTTGTAATTGTTTAAATACGCAACCTCATATTAATTTTTTTTCCATTCGTACTAAATCTCTAAGTACAGTATTCCACACTTCTTAGAATATAGATAGAGATGAGAAAGTGAGTCACGCAAAAGGAAAGATTGCACTTGTAAGTGCGACGAAGTATGTTGAACAGGAAGAAGATTCATCACCAACTGACATATCATTTTTGAGAAAGTGGCGTGACATCACATTAACGAACAAAACGAAATAAAAGAAACAGAAAAGATTACCAATTTTTTTGTGAAAAATTACATTAAACAAATACTACATATATATTATCTAGCATTATATTATATTGGGATGGTGTGATTGTATATATGTACCGTATGTACATACGTGTGTATAAATATTAAACATTATAAATATGTTAAATATTAATTTTTTGGTAAAAACATAACAATGTGTACAACATGCTGCCAGATTAATTGGCCATTTGTTTATCCGGCCGAGATCTGGTCCTGCAGGGGCCGGATAATCGAGAGTCGGCTCTATATATTGTTCTTCCTGAAGAGTTACGTGGTTCTGCGGGTTCAGATACTAATAATCACAGGTGACGGGGTTGTTATACTTTATTTATTCTTGTTCGAGATGTTTCATAAACGACGGTTTGCTCGTGACTAACCAGGGTCCCCAAACTACCGTATTTCGCCCAGAACCAAATATAGTTCTCCCCCCCCCCCCCCCCCGTCTACTTGGAGCGCTAGCGGCGCCACTAATACATACACATAACGTCGGTGAAATACGCACACAAGAACATGGTCCTATATATGTGCTGTATAGTATTTATACTTGCAAGTAAAAATTATTTTATAATAAAAATATGTTGTGGGAAAAAGAAAAACACTATTAACAAATTAATTAAATATATTGGAATAATATTTTACAGTTTCAATTCAAAATAAATATTTGTGTAACATATATTAAATATTATATACATATATAAAATACACCAAGTTTTTTGAAATAATATTTATCGTTAATAAACTTAAATAAATAAAATACATCATTTTATGCCCTGGTCCATTATAGTTATTATTGTTTTAAGCTTTGGAGTATAAACCGTACCCAACAGGAGATAATTCTGAATGTTTCGCCAGCATTCCAGCTAGCTTTATCAGGGGTCTGAAGATGAACAGTATCAGAAACTATCTCTTGCTGAACATTGCTTACACCTCACACCGTCAAACAATATTAACTTCAATTTCCTAAAAGACTCTTGAGTACTTCTGTGGCCTTTCCAGGCTGCAGCATGGTAATCTCTCCTTTGGACAGCACCTTCTGTAATTCTAAAGAATCATTGGTAAAAATGTCTTTTAAATGATTCAATATACTACTGAATAATAATAGTCAGCAGTCTGTAAAGCCATACCTGCGCTCTGCAATGGTTTTTCATCTTGCAACAAATAAAACATGAACATGTACAATTCTTTTTAATTCTTGGTCTTCTTATTAAAATAATGATTATTACTTACTTCATTCTCATCTCTTCATCTTGTTGTTGCACCTTTTCGCAAGAAAACGCCAAGATAACACGCCAAGATTAAATTCAATTAAATTCCAATGCACGCTTCTCCAAACCAAGTTCAATAAAATTTGCGAGTTGACGGGTGAATGGTGGGAACGTGACGTCACGATTTCTTACCTTGGTACAGTATCGGTGATACAATGTATCCATGTAGAGGTGCGCCGCTAGCGCTCCAAGTAGACGAGGGGGGGGGGGGGGGGGGAATTAAAATCGGCTTCAAGTTCACAAGAATAGTGACTGACTAACTCGTCATTTCGGTCGCCCGTCTGTTTTTTGCTTTTGCCCTGATTGGTCACCTACATATTTCGGTGTTTGCCAATCAGGGCTCTTTTCTCTTTTTTCACCGCCTCTTCCTTGCGCCCTTAGCGCGTTTCATTAGGAAGGGCAAGGTGAATAGGTGGGGGTGTATTGTCGCTTCCTAGATTTGGCAGCGCCGCGGAATTTCCATCAGTGACCGTTATTCTACCTCGCTTGGTCGCGGGCCTCTGGGCCTTGTACCGAGTCTCTTCTGGAAATCCCTGGTTTATGACGCCCGCATGTCGCTATTGAGGCAGTTCTTGAAAGAGCTACTTAGAGACATACGCATTGAAAGAAACTAAAAGGTTTCCTCAAAAATAGCTTTACAGGCGCGCGAGTCATAAACCATGCTAGCCGTTTGCACGCCAAATGTTGCTTTTGTTTGTACGGCCAGCCGCTACATTCCGAATATAGAAATATTAAAAATCACGTAACGCAGTCACTGCATAAAGATCATCTAAAAATGTAAAGTGATGATTGCTTTTTCGCGCGAATATTTCAAAAAGATTGGTTTCTGATTTTTATAACTACGGTTCACTTTTCCAAAAAATCTGAAAAAATTGGGGATAATAGCTATAATAATATGTTGTTACCATAAAAATATAAAAATAGTACTTTTACAGCTTCGCAACGAAATCTGCATTTTTCATATTAGTGTAGAGTTTTCCATATGTTATACCTAAATTTTGCGGTAAAAAATCCGAAAACATTCTCCATGTTACCATACATATTACTTTTCAAAGTGTAAAAAAAATGATGGTACGACTACATTGAATTCTGCCTAGGCGTGTGTCGTGGACGCGCTGCGTTGCGTTGCGTCTAAAAGGTATCGCTGCTTGTTTTGCTTTTCCGTAAACAAATCGCGGTGCCGCTTGCCGAGCGCACAGCAAAACGTGCGGTAATCTTTTACGGGAGGAAAGCGTCGGCGACACACGTATAGACAGAGTTGAATGTAGTGGTACATCGAACTACTGCTCCAGTCCCAGCCAATTCTCATTTGGTCTTTATGATTAGGCGCCCCTCGTGCATAACAGCTGAACTAAAGTTGATACGTATTTTGCTCTGTTTTATCGTCAATATGGCGAATTCATCCGAAAACGCATGCCTTTACGCGATACAACTTTTCGTCCTTATATGAGAAGCTTTTGAGTCGCACGATAGCTCATTCGAAGGGGGAGACTTCAACGCAACGTGGTCAGGTATTCATTTCATGCAGATCATTCTCTCCGTATCAAAAAATGCTTAGATTTGACGGCTGTCAAGCTGTCATTTTTTGCACCGGTTTACAACGCTCATATTACTACATATCAACATAATTTGACCACAAGACTACCTAACCACGTTGCGTTGATGCCTTCTCTTTCGAATGAGCCCTATTTCCAGCCAAAATTCTCTCATATGAGGATGAAAAGTTGTATTAGGCAAACCCATATTTTTGGCCCATTTTTCGGTAAAGTCAACACTCTGTCATGCCTGGGACTACCCCCTTAAGAGGGTATTCTAGTATGAAGTGCGTCTTTTTTCAACTTTGTTAGAGAATTTTTTATAAACGAACTATTGTACTTTTTGTAGTTAAATTGACAAGATTCATTTGTACATATTTCAACATTTTAAAATTTTTTGGATTTCACTGCATACTCTCAAACTTCATCCCTTTCAAAAAAGATTGTCTCACGGTGTCTATCCAGCTGACCATTCTGTTTGTTCGAAATGAAAAAACGTGAAAGATTTTTTAGCATTATGTGTTTGGCTATAGCAAGTACTAGAATTAAAGAAAAAATCGATAACTAAAGAAATTGTGATACTTTAAAATCCATTTTACGTTTTTTTTGTGTTCTTGTTAAACTTTGAAGACCTAAAAAATATAAGAAAATAAAAGTTTTGGGTTGATTCTAGTAGGGGCTGTAGTTGTACAAGTACTGAATGTGTACCCAAAATTGTAAGTCAATTAGTTAAATAGATTTTGAAATATCATAGACAATGATCTGAAAAACATAGTTGCGAGTAAAATATATATATAACAATAACAGTAATAATAATAATAATAACAACAATAACAATAACAGTAACATTTGTCGTTGCATTCTTCAAACAACCATAACTTCATTAAGAGTTCAAGCATAAGATTTTACAGATATATTTCTGATGGTATATTCTTAAAAAATACATAATAAAAATCGATTTTTTCAAAGGTTCACACTAGAATATCCCGCATATACAAGGACGATGTAATTTTGGTAAACTGTTGCCAGAAAGTCCTGTTTCTTTTTAAGTCCCGCGGCTGGTGAGCGTAGGAGGGACACCACATACTAAATAATGAATAATATACTAGATGGTAAATAATTGAAACTTTTGAAGAAGATTAGAATTTAGCAACAGAATATCGACGAACTACAGTTCCATATTTCAGAACTATACCGTTTTCACAAAATAAAATAATTTAACTTCATTTGAGAAATAATACGAAACTATTTTTGTTTTTGATAGTTACAACCCTATAGATAAACTGTCAAAATAGTTCTTTCTTCTAATAGGACCTACAGAAGAGTAATTTTTTTAATCAAGAAAAGTCATTTTATGACTTATGCTTGACAGCATTATAAATCTTGTAAATATTTATATTTGTTCGTAAAGCTGCCAACATCATTAGGACATATTTAGATTTTACATCAAACAGCCCTGATACAGATTATGTTCTCTCTACAAAGTACATCCTTTTCTTTTGTCTTTGGTCGATCACAGTGCAAGTAGTACTTCTCATGTAGTCACCTTCGCTACGTATTTAATCGAATACGGTAGATCGGTACGTGTTACGAAAGCCAAGTAGACGTGGCTGTGGGAGAAATACTATGCAAAGCTGATAAGTTGGCAACTGGAAGAATTGCAGATCTGATTGCCTACTTACTCACCTTCTTTGACATAATTATACAGACAGGGCACACCTATCTTCATTATTGTCCAAAATGATAATGGATCATTTAACAACACATATTAAAATAAGGGAAAGGGACATACTGAGACACAGGCATACATTATATCGTATTCGTGTACTGGCCGTGGTGTTAATGTCTGAAGTTGGTACACTGTACGGATTATAGTACACGGTTTCGGATATGTACTAAAATACACGTATACACGTGAGATGTGAACCGTGTACTAAGTAATTAAGGATCCGTGTCCAGGAATCCGTGTACATGGACTCGCATTTACGAATCCGTATTCATGGATTCATGTACACCTATAGTTATTGTAGCAATGAGACTGACAAATGAACATCCATTCCGCCCATTGTTTCTTGTTTTTAATTTCTTCGTAGTTTAATTCCCATATTAATGATGATTAGAAATTATGCGAATTTGATTAACTGATTACACGACTACGATAACTATTCGAGTAAGCACATGGATCTGTAAATACAGATTCGTAAAGATGGGTGCCCGTGTATTAAAAATTACACGGATTAAGATCCATTTATTATACGTTTACACGTGTATGTACATACACCTGAAATAAGGATCTCTAGTGTGGATCATGGTTGGACAACGACGAAAGACAGGTATTGCGGACAGAAGGAAAAAAAGACTGCCATTTAGCTTTGAAAAGGCGATATGATACTAAAGGTTGCAGCGCTCGGGTTTCCTAAGCTTTTATATGGCGACGCTATACATTGATCGAAACATCACCCGTGGAAACTCGCTTAAGTAGTGGGCACTGATTCTTAAATTCTTCAAAAGTAGTATTCACGATGCAGTTAATATATATCTTTGCTATTTCTGCAGAATTCCAAAAAT
This sequence comes from Eucera pruinosa, assembly GCA_028830335.1. Taxonomy (NCBI): domain Eukaryota; kingdom Metazoa; phylum Arthropoda; class Insecta; order Hymenoptera; family Apidae; genus Eucera; species Eucera pruinosa. The sequence goes on along the minus strand of JAMYCR010000006.1, from coordinate 1,514,219 downwards.
TACTTAATGTCGATACGAGGCGCGAATGAAGAGCATAAAAGGAGATCGTACTGCCTTTCAGATACCTATGTTTCTATTAGACAAATGCATCCTCGATTCCTTGCTCAGTGCCTCCATAGGAATCGTAAAATTATATTGTGAAGCCTCTAGCCAGCGCTTATCGTCGGCTGTGTAACAGTGCCTTGCCCCTATTTTTACACTCCACTCTCATCCCAGTCCTTTCCGAACCTAAATACGATTAGCTGATTGGAAATACTACTCGCTAAAGTATGTTAGATATAAAGGCAAAACGTACATCTAGCAAGGAAAAATGCAAACAAATTTCTACAACGACAAAGCGTTAAACTAATGTATACAAGGTAACACTGTTAGTATAAATACATACATCAAACAAAAAGTTGTCTTTGGCACAGCAAGTGTTACGGCTCAATGTGGTGTTAATTTTAAAAACTCCCTTTTAAAACAAGTTTGTCGCGTCGAATTCGGCGCTGGCCCGAGAAGGGGCGTCAGGTAGGGGTATCGGCACTACGGAGGGGTGAGTTGGGAGTCCATTCCAACGTGTGGGTCACGAGGGACGTGTTTAAGGACAGGAGTGGGGTGAGGTCGCAAGAATTGGCAAAGCGGCGGAGAGCAGGGGCAACGGTAAAGTCGAGAGAACAGGGGATAGCCCGGGAAAGTGTCGCGCATCCTGGATAGGAGCCGTCTGCAATTCCACGGGTAAGGAAGGGTTCGGTGAGCCGTACTCCGTGAAGGAGACGTCTGCAAGCGGACCCTTTGGAGTGGGATAGGTTACGATAAGGGGAGCCGTACTCCGAGGAGACGTCTGCCAAATCAGGAGGACAGGGTGCCGTAGGGAACCGGAACGGTTACACGTCTTCCCTGGGAGGTGTAGAAGGAATGGTCGGGAGTCGTCCCTAGGAGTGTCGTAGAAACCTTGTCGGTAGCACGTCTTCAGCCTAGGGTGGTTACTCAGGAACTGACTGTTTGCTTTTTTTTTTATTATATTTAATTTGGTTCAGGGACGTACCTATTCGCGAACCGGATTCACCGACCAAACTGACTGTTTGCATTTTTTTTGTCGCGATACTATTGAGGGGGGGGGGTGTACCATGCCTGGTAGCTAATGCCACCTTACCGGAGGAACGTGATGGGTTGGGTTGGTATTACCAGGGGAGGTGTGAACCGCTTGGCGGTAGTGGAGTTAATCTAGGATAAAATTTGCAAAAAACCTAGAACATGAATCGAAGGGGTGAGATAAAGAGTGTATGAGAGAGGTGAGAGGTTTAGAGAAAAAAGAAAAAGAGGGGATTAGAGTAATTGAAGGGGGGAGTATGGATGAAGCGGAGTCAACGTGACATTGGGAATTTGATTTTGATTTCATAGGGTATGCGGTTGCGGTCATAAAGACCGGTTTGCCTGATCAAGGATTTATCGTGGCTCTCAACAGAGTAACGACTTAGGAGATGGTCGATGTGAACGGGGATCATTGGTATTTGCGTATCCTCATGTAGCGCTCTGGTGGAGTATCGGTGGGGATGTCCGGTTATAATTTTCAGGATGCGGCTTTGGGTGATTTGGAGTTGCTTCAGCGTTAAGGCGTTAGCATTTCTCCAAACGTGTGCCTCGCAGGTTAGAACTGATCTAAGACAGAGCTTATACAGGCAAAGTCTGAGATGAAGATGAAGGTGGCAGGATGCGCAGATGTAGGGGTGGAGCGCTGCTGCTGCTGCTCTGGTTCTTTTGATACGGTCGTTGATGGCAGGGGTCCATCGGAGGACCTTGTCCAGGATAACTCCGAGGTAACGGACCTCGCTGGACCATTCCAAGTCATATTCCAAATTGACTGTTTGCTTGGGGCGCAAAGCCCTTTTCATATTGCCACGCGACGGGCACGGACCCTGAAGAGGAACCGCCGCGCGGATTCGCATCGCTTGATTGTGTTTTTCGCTACATCTGTGTTATGTCCTAGCCTAATTTTTCTTAAAATCAAAGGATGGGGGGCTGTGTACGCTACAAGTCTTATTTTGTAAGTAAAATTTTGGAAAATATGTTATACTCTCTTTCAAACTTAAAAACACCAAACGTTCAAGAAAAAAAATTGAAAAATAACAATTTGTTTGTAATGTTCAATATTAAAAACATTAATTTTAATTTGAAAAAATAATGCCAGAATAGTCTGTGATATTATCACCTATTCATTGATGTATATCATTCAAATATTGAAGTAGACATTTTTTGATAAAAAAATTATACGAACCAAATATTAGTATTTGTCCTTGGGCTTTGTTATGTGTTTTAGGTAAACGAAACGTACTTTTTATTCCTGCTGAATGTTAAATATTGTTGTACCGTATATATATATATATATATATATATGTACTACGCAATAGAAGCAGAAAATCGTATTCCTTTCATTGCAGACAAAAAAAAATTATAAAGGATATTCATCAAATTTATTTGTATAGTATATCAAGGACAAGTGTGATGTGTAAAAATGATAGAGGTCTAGCATAAGAAAAAGTATGTACGTAGGTTAGCAATGGATGTATACGCCACTCACGGGACGGCAGAGTGCGTATATGTAAGGTTGGTAATATGGAAGAGGAACGAAGGGGAGATACTGTAGTGAGTGAGGATGCACGTGTTAATTCAGACCAAAGAGCGAGTTCCTTATGGTTAATAATATTCCATATCATTACGAAATATATGTATATGCATAGAGAAGAGCAGAATAGTTAATAATTTGCCACCTTACCCGGGTACATGTATAGTAAATTGGTAGCAGACCGCGATGAGTGAGAAGATTTGATTGCATTTTAAAGAGTGAAAATGAGAAACACGTTCGAAAAAAAAGAGGTTGCCATGCTTGATGGCTGGAATCTGGCGGACGTTGAAGCACGCGACGATACGATCCATTTCCTATGGAAAGAAACAGTTAGAGGAATACTGGAAGCTAAAAAATTATGGGAAAGGATAATAGATGTAAAAGCACAAAAGCGTTAAAAGCGGGAGAGGAAAAATATGATGAGTTTAAAATATTGAACAGCTAGGACGACGATAATTATGCTTCCAGGGCAATCATTGTAAATAGGAATTGCATTACCAGTGATACCATTACCGGTATTATCGGTTTGTTAAGAACTTTTGTATTTCGATATTGTAGGTAATAATTGCCGATAATACCTTAAAATAGCAGTCAAGTCAGGAAAGAAGTAGGGATGAGGGAATGCCAGAGAAGTCATAAAATATCGACACAATCAAGCAGTGTTTTTATCTTTTCACGTGTAAGCCAAAGAAATTTTTCAATTTATCCGCTTTAATGATTGTAACACCAGAGAAGGAAAGAGATCCAATGATTAGTTGGCACCTATCAGAACTGTCACTGAAATTTTCGTATCAAATTATACAGGTAATTATTTAACATCAAACATAGGCGCTTTGAACGAATATGCAATTGCTCGTTTGTAGGGTTCTTTCAAAGTCTGTATGCCGAGCAAGCCAAGCAAATATGAATTGAAATTATAGATATTGTGAGATGCAAATACATTTTATTTTTGTAATACTCAAGTACATGTATGTAAGTAAAACTGGATACTTTTCAACGTTTTTGGATGGTTCTAATTGTGTAATTAAAACAAATAATATTTTTTATCGACATCACTCTTGAAGAAGACTTGCTTCGTAAAAATACTTACCTCGGAATAAATATTGTTTATCTGTATTTACTTTCTTTTTTACTTTTATTAATGATTATTATTATTTATATTATGGCTTATAATAACAAGAAAAGTGAAAAAGTATATACGAGTGTACTGTACACTGACGGTAAGTTGACAGTCGGGACAACACCGCACTTTCCTTCTTCGCATCGTAACGTTTCGATCAATGGTGCAAATACGTGTGACCTATCTTTGTAATTGTTTCGAAGAAAGTGGGCCTGTAACCAATGAAACCCGTATTCCTTCCAACTACCAATTTAGCAACAGCGCACGATACACAAAGAACCATGGTGCTGCCGTCTGGACAATCGCTCGATTGCCTGCCGCCCCAGTGTTAAAAAAGGCAAAAGAAGACCCGTGTCAATTTTATAAAAAGGAAACAGGAGAAATTTTACAATCCGGAGATCATATCGATAACACAAAAACGACATCTCGAAAATGTTTGATCGCGGAGCCCTGCTTGGTAAATGTTGAGCCGTCACGGCTTAATAGAGTCGACACATGCAGAGACTTAAGCTCTTTACAGCACGGGGCAAAAAACGGCTCTTATTGTTTAGTATTTTAACGGTACATCGCGGCAATACTCATTGGCCTTTTGAAATCAAATTCCAAAACTTTCCTTACACCCGCAGGTGGCAGCCAGCGACGGGTTGTAAATGAATATTTCTGAAGGGCGACCAAATGGTATCCTAAGGACACTTGGTACCTGGGGTTTGCCTGGAAGTATCCAAGCTAAAAGCATAGTCTCTGCATGACTTAGGTAGCACCCCACCCTTGTTAGACTAGGGGCGCCGAGGGCGCCGCGAGGGTGGAGACAATTCGTTTCGAAGGCCCCTGATTGGGACTTGTCAATTCTGGCGATAACCAATCAGGGTGTTTTCTTAAATTTCGAAGCTGACGATCTGACTCGCAGATCGGCAGCGAGAAAAAGAAAACTCAAAACGGTCGAACGAAACACATCATACAAGCGCGTCTTAGTGTTCAGACATAATTGTACACACGAAAAATACAGTCCATTAACGAAGAAGCAAACGGTCTCATTTAATCAGCTCCAAGTAAGAACGCTGCTGTGAACACCCAACAGTAAATAAATAAAGTAAATTACTGAGCGATCCATGTGAATTCACTACCAACTGGTATCAGGTACGCGGAATACTACATTTTCGGCAGTTTCAATTGTAAAATTCAATTGCTTACAATTTAAAAGATAACACGAAATCGATACTTTTTTCTGTGAATTTTCTTCACTGCTTTGATGTGTAGAATATACCTGCCAAGTATCTTACACATTTTTTAAACACCCTGTATATTTGTAAAAGAGTGCAGAATAATTAATAATTTATCGTCTTATCCACAAATATCAGAAGGTTTGTGTATAAATGATTATGACAGAAACAGGTTTCTTATGGAATATTCAATAGCAGCTATGTAGTCTTCAAATTTTGTAGCTGTAGATGCCATACTAATAAAAAAATCTAGGTTCTTAATTAATATTTATGAAAGTTAGTAAAAAGTACAAAATCTTGATTTCTTCATCTTTATGATACTTATGAAGCTAATTGGGGTAGTAGAAAGTTAAATCTTTATAAACTATTCAACTTCTTCTTCGGTATGGCTGCAATTACGAAAGGAATGCTCAATCTGTTACACTTATGTTCCTTCTCACGTAGAATAAAGACGCTTCTTTACCTCATAATCATTCCCTTAATAGTTTATATGAATAAATTCAGTTTTCAGTGTCTAACAAACTCGACAACTAATATCAGAACGCGAATCAAAGAGATCTAAAGTTCGTCACACGAGAATTATCAGACTCAACAAAGGTTTAGCAAACAACGCACGCGTCTTGGAAAGAAACACTCATTAACGTCTAAATTATTCATCGCGTGTGTGGTGATGAACTTGTACGAAACTGGAACGTGTCATACATAAACATGACAAGAAGATATAAACGCGTTTCGATACGCGCAAAGATGATCTATCGTTTTGGAGGTAATGAATAATTATATGTGCATTTATTACGCCCGATATATTGCAGTTCTTTCGGATAAACCTCGCCGGATTGTAAAGGTCGTTACGCAGTACGCGACGATGGACTCAAGCGCTGGCTGTTGTAGAATTAATCACTCAAGCCTCGTTGAAATTATGGAAATGATTGAACTACTAGTTGGTTGAAACACTAATTACTTGGGTTTACTGGATTACAAAATATACATATGTGGTATGGAATGATGTGTTGCGTGTGGTGTGGTTCATTCAAATTTCTCGTTGTAGTGTCTCTTGGAAAATTCTTGCAATATTCTTACAATACTTCGCTCTGTGGTGTGTATTAGAGCCACGAACTCTTTCCTGAGTGAGTGAGCGCCGTGGCTCGGAAATATTACACACCACTACCTACAGTGCTATGGTGTGCCTATGATATGTGTGTGTTCAGGGTCCTCTATGACACCTGAACGTTCAAATTTGCTGACTCTTAGTGTATTCAGTGTTCTAATTGACACTGAACGTGTTGCTAACTAACTCTGTACTATTACTCTCTAATTGTAGTGTCCAGGGTCCTCATTGACGCCTGAAGCTGTTACTGTGCTGAGAACAGTCAGCTCAATGAACAATGAACAACCGAACTGTGAGTTCAGGGTCCTACCGTGACAGCTGAAGCTCTTTCTATACTGTGACTCACTAACTATCACTTCACTGTGTTCAGGGCCCTATGTGACACCTGAAGCTCTTGACTGACTAACTTCTACATTGCGAGTGTACTGTCTAACTGTTACTTTGTCAGACTGACGTTGGCTATCTTCGCTGGCAATTGCCAACGTTCCCATTTCTTAATTGCTCGCTGATTGTCTCCTTCTTCTTTTTGGCACTTACCAATCAGCGAGCCAATCCAAATCGCAGACACACCTCTTTGCGCCCTTAGCGCGCTCGCTTGGGGAGGGGTGTTGCGGTGTTCTCGCGAGTGGGACATTTTGGCAACATTGGGAAAATTTTTCCAGGTGGCGAACTCCCTCGATATCTTTACCGTTACACACACGTGTTCGACCACCCTTCAGAATTTCCCTGTTTATGGCACAGTCACGGCTATTGAGAGACAAGAGAAACGGATTTCTAAAGCTCGTTCCTTGTACGTCGTAAATGACCTTCTCTCGCCGGGAATAATTAAGACTCTAAACATTCGGATTGTAAAGTAAAATCCCAAATCCCTAAAATAGCCCTGCGGACATGTCCGCGCCATAAACCGCATTAGCGACGGTCGCTAACAGTGTGTGTTTGTATTTTTTTAAGTTTAGGTGTTTTCTGATTGTTGGAAGCTATTGTGTAAGTGGTGGTTGTTGATTTTCTAATTGGATGCTTGTTTTTGAGGAGTGTGTTGGTGGGTGTGTTTTGAAATAATGTCGATTGAAAGTGGGAGACTTTACAAATCTTCGATGGTCGATATGACCATCACCTAACGGTTTTTGCATTTATTACTATTTTTCAACGGAATGACACATCTGGTGTTCAGGTGGTCGCGACTCGATGGCTCGGTAGCAATAAATTGATTTAGCGGAAATTTGGATATAAGCGTTAATGGATATAAACTTTACTATTGCTATCGTCTGTGAAGCAACAGCATGCGATCGAAAATAACTTTTTATTATAGTGGTACAATTTATTGAGATAACATGGAAGTGCCAAACTTAAAATATACCTCATTTTTTTAATTCATTTTATGTAGGTTCAGTTACGAAGTATAGCTTAAATTTATAAGGATTAAGATTGGAAAAATGTTAGACTTTCAATATAAAAATCAATATTGCTTAAAGAAGAGTGATTGTATGTATAGAGGAAGAATTTATGATCGTAAATTTTGTTTTAATCTTCTAATAATGAGATCGTAATTTATTATTATGTATTATTATAATAAGAGAGGTACTAAATACCGATCCATCAGTAAATTGCTTAAAGTAATAAGAAAATGTGAACTAATTTTATTTTTCAAATATAAATTAATAAAATATATTTATGAAGACATGGGGCTACCGATTTTAGAACCTAGTTGACGAGACGTATGATAGTTAAAAGGAGAAGACAAGAGAAGTACATATTGGCAGAAACAAGTGCAAACGAAAGGTGCGACCTGGTGGAAGTTATCATAAGAAAGGTAGGAAGCGGAGGGACCAAAGAGATTAGTAAACGGGAAAGATATTGTGAGAAAAGAAGATCGAAGTGAGTGGTGAAAGAAAAATGTTAGAAAATGGTCACCAAGGCAGCGACAAGCAAGATCAAAACAAAGAAAAGAAAAGATGCCAGAAGTATGGAGAAATTATTAAAAGTAGGAACAGAGACATCTGTCGGAAATGCAGAAGAAGGAGAGCTAGTTAGGAAGGATAAGGTAAGCGAGATGGATGGGGTAGTTGAAAGATTATTTCGAAAATATACAGTAAAAATTGAAAAGTGGAAAGAAGAATTAATGAAAGGGAGGAATATATTAATAGACGAAAGGACGAACATGTTGGAGGAAAGGAAAATGGAGAAAGAGGAATGGACTAAGGGGAAGAGGCAACTCCAGGCAAGAATACAGAAATTGGAAATGATAGAGAAAAGGAAGGAAAAGAGAGTCAGAAGAAAGAATATCGTGATAAGAGGTGTATAATGGAGGGTAGAGAATGTTCAGGGTAAAGTATGGGAATTCGTAAAAGAAAATTTAGAAGTAGAAGTAGGCATAGAAGAGTCATGGAAAATAAAGGATGGTACGGGAAGTGAATTAGTTGTAGCAAGATTAAAAGATGTAAAGGATAAGAAGGAAATAATGACAAGAAAGAAACATTTGAATACCGGAGTATTTATAGAAGATGACATGACAAGAAAAGACAGAGAAATACAAAGAAGGTTAAGGGCGATAGCACGGGAGAAGGGAGAAGAAGAAAGGAAAACAATAGTGAGATATAGGAAGATATTTATACATCAGAAATAATACAGGTGAAATGAGAAGATTGGATGCCTGGAGAAGGAAGTAAATGAAGAGGATTGAGAGGGGAAAAAGCAGATGAAGTGTTGTATGGTGCTGTTATGGACAGTGGCTAGTTTAGGAAGGAAAGATACAGAATTTTGGGAATTTATGGAGAAGTTCGATTACATAGGGTTGGCAGAGACATGGGTAGAGGAAAAGTCTTGGATTAAATTAAAGAGGAGCTCACCAGAGGGATACAGGTAGGAATGTAAACATGCACAGAGAGAAAAGAAAAGGGGTAGAGCAAATAGACGAATTCTGATAGGAATACGGAAAGAAGTAGAGGAGAAAGAGGAAGAAGTGAGGCAGTTAAGAGGAGTAATAGGTATGAAAGTAAAATTAGGGAAAGATGATCAGATGGTACGGACAGTTTATCGTAAGAAGAAGATGAGAACTTTGATGGAGCAGATTAAGGTAATGAATAAAAAGATACGTCAAATGAACATGTTAATAGGAGACAACCTTAACGCCACAATTGAAGAGAAAGGGGAAATATATAATGGAAAGGGTAGACAAGGAACAACGACGGATAAGAAGTGCAACAGGGAGGGAGAACTGCTAGTGGGGGTAGGAAAGGAAAATGAATGGTTATATCCTCAAAGAAAATGTTCGGGGAGATAAGAAAGGAGAGTTACGTTCGTTGGCAGCACGGGGCACACTGTGATAGACTACACAATAGACTACACAAGGGTCGTGAGGGGAAGAGGAGGGGGAAGAAGAATAGAGTCTAAAGGATGAAAAGATAGGAAAGCAGCTGAGGAGATTGAAGAGGGGGAAAGCAACAGGGGGCATGAACTGCCAAATGAAGCATGGGTGTATATGAACGGAGAACTAAAAAAAGGAGTTGTGTGATCTGATAAGAATGGTATGGAAAGGAGAAAACACGCCAGAAGATTGGAGGACAGGTTTAATAGCTCCGATATATGAAAAAGAAGAAAGGAAAAAAGTGGGGAATTACAGTGGAATCGCACTATTGAACTTGACGTACAAGGTATACGCGTCGGTCCTCAATAGTAGGCTGAAGAAAGAGGTAGAAGTAAAGGGGATTCTGTCAGAGTCATGTGATATGGAGAGTACTAGAGAGGAAAAGAGGAAAAGTCTCTGCATTCTTCATAGATTTAAAGACAGCTTTCGATAAGGTGGACAGAAGAAAGCTGTGGGAAGCGATGGAGAAGGAAGGTATCAGTAAAGATATTATCAATAATTACAGAAATATATAAGGAGGCGAGGACTAAAGTTAAGATTGCAGAGGATAAGTTTGAAGAATTCTGAACGACAGAAAAGCTATCCAATGAGCCCCATACTCTCCACGATCTTACAGGCGGATATTGAGATAGAATTAAAAAGGATAGGCAGGCGGTGTATTGGTGAGAGGAGGAAAGGTTTAGGCACTTGCATATGCAGATGATATAGCATTGTTGGCCTACGAGAGAGATGAAAGAGAATGTGAAAAGGTGAGAAAGGTATCTCGATCAAAAGGAGCTAATAGTAAATGTGAAAAAGCCATAAGTGAGAGAGTTCAGAAAGGAAGGGTAAAGAAGGAGGAAAGCATCATCTGGCTAGAAAAACGATATGATTGAGAAACTACGGGAAGTTGCATACCCTGGGTATTGTTTCAAAAGTAACGAAAATGGTGATAGGCACATAAGATAGTTAACTAGGAAGGTGTATATTACAATAAGGCGTACATGGAGAATTGGAGAAAGACCGTTGGAAGATGATTTCAAGAGAAGGATCAAGATATTTGACAGCCTAGTAGTGGGGATACTTTCATATGTTGCCGAAATATAGGGCTGGTTGAAGAAATCGGAAAAAATACAAAAAAGGTATATAAAGTCGATGCTGGACTTGGACATTTGGATTTCGCATTACATAGTGTACGAGGAAGTAAAAAGAGAAAAACTGCAGGTAAGACTCACAAAAAGAGCTCTGGAATACAAGAGAAGGATCGAAAAGGGGAGAGAGAAAGGAATAATCTATTCATGTATAAAGGAAAGGAAGGAAGTGAAAGGTGACAGCAAGAAAGTGGAGGAAAGGTTGGAACACTTTAGAGAATGTGGATATAGCAAGAAAGGTGTAGAGCAGTTGTGGGAGAAACGAAAGTAGGCAGGGGGGACACTGAACGATCGAAGGTATGAAGTGCAAAAGCAGAAGAAATGAAACAGTATATAAAGAACAAGGTACAACTAGAGGTATAAGCATTTGATAATTGAAGGGCTTCCAAATTATCTGCGCGAGAGGAGAAGAAATAGTGAGCAGAGGATACTGGCGAGGGCATGGTGTAATAGCCTAGAAACCGCCAACTAATTCTGGGCAACAGAGGAGAAGAAGAAGTGTTCATTCTGCGCGGAGGACACAGGAAGATCGAAATATTGCAAAAGTTGCAGGGAGTTGGAAAAGCCAAATTTGAGTCTGAACAAAATTTTGGCAGATGGGAAAAGAGCTGAAACGATAATAATTAAGAAGAAGACCGTAAATAATATTATGCACAAAATAGATCGTAAATATTGTAGTATAAGATGTAATGTATATATATACAGGGTGAGGCACTTAAAACCGGCCACCTGAATAACTTGGCTGCTATTGATGATAGGAAAAAATGCATCAGGCCAAAATTATTTGGTATTAAGTGGCTGATCGTCCGGTGTTACTAGTTTTTTAATAGGTGGAGGCGTCAAGGAGATATGAAGTATGTTTTTTTACTTACATTCTGATAGAGTATTTCAAGGCGAATACAATGACCTATTGGGATGTCATTCGTGGTCTGGGTTAACCCAATTGTGATGGAAAATAATTTACATTGAGGAAAATAATTTACCTTGAGGTCAAGCACCATTGATTTATTTATCTAACAGTAATACCCGACTAATACAAGTGTACAAAATGGTGACCTTGAACATTGATGCATGCTCTGAAGCGTTGCTCGACGGATAATACGGCATGTTGAATTACAGTTGGGTTTATCGCGGCACAAGCTCTTCTCTTCTGATTTCAGTTAAAATATATTTATATCTCGAAGTGTTTAATGTGCCATCGATAAAATAAGGACCAATTATTTCACTGTTAAGAAGTCCGCACCAAACGTTTACAGATCAAGGTCTTTGTTTGTCCACTTCTCGCAGCCACCGTTGATTTTCTATTGACCAATATTGCATATTGACGATTGACTTGGCCACAGTTTGTAAATGTGGCTTCGCCCGTAAACAAAACTTTAATCAAAAACGAATCATCACTCTGTAATTTCTGCAAAACCCATTCACAAAAATTTACACGGTTTTGAAACTCATTCCCATGTAATTCTTGGTGAAGTGAAACATGAAAAGCGTGGAATTTATTTAAATGTAATATTCGCAAAACACTTCGTTGACTGATGCCACTTTCACGTGCTAGCTGCCTTGTACTAGTATGAGGATTTTGTGTTACAACTGCTAAAATGTTCACTGTATTTCGATCATCAGTTGCTGTCTTGGATCTTCTTCGTATTTGTTACCTATACTTCCAATTTCTTGAAAACATTTAATAATATTCGCAAATACAGATCGTGAAGGTGTAACACGTTCGGAAACCCGTTCAGCATACAAACGGACTGCATCTCTTACAATTTGACGACATTCCCCATAAACAAAAACCATATCTACTTTCTCCGCCATTGAATAACGCATTTCGGAAACTTGAGATACACTTCTCTCAGCAGAGATTCTCATAAACGACTAATCATACTATGTACAGATGAAGTGTACAGCGTGATTGAATGTTTATTTCCATTCAATGACACATAACAAGAGATTACGAGACAGAGATGAACTAATATCAACAAGCAAAGACAGCAAGGAAGTATTCGACCATTTCCTCAAAGTAAATTATTTTCCATCACAATTGGCTTAACCTAGACCACGAATGACCTTCCTAATAGGTCATTGTATTCGCCTTGAAATACTCTATCAGAATGTAAGTAAAAAAACCTACCGTTCCATTTAAAAAAACAGAGATGACCTTCATATCTTCTTGACGCTTCCACCTATCAAAAAACTAGTAACATCGGATGATCAGCCCCTCGATACCAAATAATTTTGGCCTGATGCATTTTTTCCTATCACCAATAGCAGCCAAGTTATTCAGGTAGCCGGTTTTAAGTGCCTTACCCTGTATATACAGGGTGTCCCGTAACTGGTGGTACAAGCGAGTAGGGGGTGATTCTACGTGAAAAATTGAATCGAAAACTTAGAATAAAATTTTTTCAAATGACTCTTTATTTTCGAAAAACATAAATTTGAAAATCTGTCGAGTACGCGTGCACTTAGACCAGCTTCAGCTCGGCGGATTTCATTGTAGATCACCTCCATTCTTGTTCGTAAACGTTGTCAATGTTTATATACATCCAATGGATCGATGAACAGATTTCCAGAATTCGTCTAATTTATGAACTGTTGGAAGTGATGTCCACGTTGTTGCAAACATAACTGTGCTCTCCTTATTAAATTGCATCGAACGTTTTCTAATGTGTCGTTGTGCAATTTGAATTGTTCAAATGCTATAATAATTTTTTGTTTTAATTGTTCAACGCTCGTCATGTCATCACTGTACACAATTGACTTAACATGACCCCACAAATACTGAAGCTGGTCCAAGTGCACGCGTACTCGACAAATTTTCAAATTTATTTTTTTTCGAAAATAAAGCGTCATATGAAAAAATTTTATTCTAAATTTTCGATTCAATTTTTCACGTAGAATCACCCCCTCCTCGCTTGTACCACCAGTTACGGAACATCCTGTGTGTATATATATATTCATGAAGACATTAGAAAGAAATGTTAAGTATGATTGGTATTAGTGAATGTTTTTTTGTATTTATCATGGAATGTGTAGTATCAGTATTAGTATGAAGAAGTTAATGAAGCTTTTTAATACGTTGAAGGTTGATTATCTTGTACAAATTAATAAATGATACCAAATTAAACACATGTATAAATGCAATTAACAATAATCAACTTATAATACCCTAGCAATCTACCAAAAATTGAATGTTGGATGTTTTAGTTTATCTTTGCAACACGGTCAAGCAGCGTTCGAGTAGCTAACGTAATGGTGATCAAGACGTGTTGACATGATTTTACAATATTCCATACGACAGAATATTACCACGTAACACCTCATTGTGATTGTCTCAAAATGAGCTATAATATCGCGAGTCAAACATGTAGCATTCTATTGAAATAAAATAATTTGACCTTGAAGTCTCCTATTCCTCCATTGACAAAAAAATATTTGTACCATATAATGTTCCTTTTCATACTAAACATCTGTTGTAGTAATATTATTGTAATACGTTGAGTGCTTCTTGAGATATTCTAACGAACCCACATAAAATAGATACATCATGTATGTATATTGACTTTGTTCACCCAGGTGTGTGTCCAAGTTCAAGCTCAAAAAAATGAAAAAGATGTCTTATCCGTTACACAAATTGCTTGTCTTGAAGATGTCTCTGAAGAATTTATTTATTACGCCCTTCAAGAGGTAACGGTGCGCCACGGATACGTTTTGATGTCCACATGCGGGTTAAGAGAAGGTCAAAGTCCATTAGTCACCGTCTCCTATTACTGTACAAATTCGAAGGTCCTGTTCCTTAGCCTACGGATTAAGATACCGATATGGTATTGTTATTGAACAGGAGAGGTTGAAATATTAAGAACGTCAATTAAGTTTTTTAAATTTTCTTAATAATAAATTGAATTACATACAAAATTGAAAATATTCTAATCCTCCAAAATAACAGATGTATTCGTCCATATCGGAAACTTTGAGAGCTCTAAAATCTTAATAGATACCATCCACTGGCATGGACTGACATTAAATTTTGTTGGACCAAATTTATAAAATTAAAAATAAGAAACATACGCAGTTTTATCTAACTTCCTTCTACAAACAAATTTTAACTCAAGGCATACTGTCTTCAACTTGTTCAAAATACATATATAAGAAATTCTAAACTTAGTGAATAACTGCAACTTTACATTCTTGTTTTAAAATTCGTTATCCATAAATACCATACTTATACATACAACATAGTTATTCTATTGTACTTGTTCTTGTCATATCAAACTTTTGATTACATCATTCTTAATCTCAAAAATATTCAGAAACATATTAATTGATATACGGTACTGAATAAATTATAATTTATTCATCATCAAACAATTTATTTAAATTAATAACGAAGGAAAACTTAGCATTTCAATAACCAACTTTTCCCTTAGCAGTCTCCAACTAGCAGTTAAACAGATGATAAGAGTTTCGATCGCTCGCACATAAAATATTTTTATCCTCAATTACTTAGGTCATCGTCAGAACACTGCAGTTACCTATAATAAGTAGACCGATTATTGCGAAAACGTTTGTGACATCTCCAATACCAGCAAGATCAGACCAACATGGCGCAGCACCTACTATGCTATTATTTATGCAATGTAGTTATCTGAATGAAAGAAAAATAAGGAAACGTCTGGTTCTGCGCGACCTGTTTCTCATCGATAAAAATAGTAAAAGCCAGGCCTGACAGCTTGCTTCAGAGAAATACCATGGTTCGTTTGGAATTTACATTGAGAGGAACGAACGTGTTGTAATATTCGTGCCATTTTGCGCGCGCGTTTCTTCCTACTTGCTGCAGCCACACAACAATCAAGGATACACGACTAGATTCTGGTCGAGATACGAAATAGAATTGAAAGTCACAAAAATATTTTACATTTTCGAAAATAATGTGTATTGTTATTATTAGATGATCTTAAAATCGAGTATGTTTAAATTACTATCTATAGAGAAACCAAATTTTGATGAAAGTTTGCAGGTACAGAATAGTGTAAACACACAGTAATTTATGAGAAATTTGATAATAAAAGACAAATAATTTATGAGCAGATAGGAAGCTTCGAATTTGTAATTGAAATACTGAATATTTGTATTCGATACATAAACCAATTGAGGAACAACTTATCACTTTACATTCTATAGTGGTCAAATAATCGACTACACCTACATTATGTACTTAATTATGCTACATAACGTTAAGTATCGCTGAAAATTGTATTTGAAGGGTAAGGGGAAGAAACGAGGAATGTAATTTTAATTTCTATGACACATTTCGTTTCTAATATCTGAGACTATAGAACTATGAAATCATAGTGATATCAAAGATCTAAAATATCTACACAAAATAATATAAAAAAATTGATGAAATGATTAAAAACAGGAAAGGTCCGATCATTATCCGACTAACTGTTGGCTAAAGAATGTTATTACCATAAAAAAAGAAAACAAATAGAAAAAAAGGTCTTAATAAAAAATAAGGGGTGTTCGAATTTCCGAAAATCGCTTACAGAGAAGTCCTAACCATTTCTCAGACTCAACAGTATTATGAGATATTGGCCCATATACAAGTACGTAAAATAATGCGTACCCACTATTAATCAAAAAGATTACTTTTTTCTAACACTGATACAACTTTTATTTTGCTGCAACATTTTGTAATACTAGTTTAATCGATAAGAACATTAGGCATTGCAAAACAAGTATTATTTACATTATTATTTCCTGACCAATATAATAACCATCATTGAATATTTCTTCTTTAATAGTGGACTAGAGTACTAGAACATAATTTTCTTAGTAAAGCTGTATTGTGACGTTTTTCGTTTTCCCATTATCCTTCATTTAACAAGTCATCGAAGTACAAATCCAATAGTATTTTCTATTCAATATCGGACTATAAAATAAATATTTGTCTGCAGCATCGGTTTCGAACAAAATGTAAATTACTAGTAGTAATACTTTTTCAAAATTATCTAGCCAGTCAAGTTAATTAATTAATATTCATGTTTAGTGAGCCAATTTAAGCATCTATATACAAATATAATTTTTCAACTATAACGGAATTACTTTTCGATAGAGTACGTTCCTCGAAATGCGAGTCAAATGATTACAGTTTGATAACTTCATCATATATGTATTTACATACTTGCAGTTGCGAAAATGACTACCCTACAGGTGCAGCTACGTTTATTATTAATTTACATTAGTTTCAACAGTATTGATCCATTGTTTTACTGTCATAAAATAGAAAAATGATACACAATCAAATAATACATGTAGTCAAAAATATACATATATATAAAAGTATTGTAGGGATTATTTCAATTTAAACCCCACGTGAATGGTCTCAAGGTGCGAGGAGGTAGGAAATGCGTCTTAACAATAAATAACAATTTATTAAATAATAAACAACAACGCACAAAATCTTACGCTGAAAACTCTCGCTCGACTTACAGCGTCCTATCACTCTGGAAACTCGCTCTGCACTCTCGCGCCCACGCTTTCCACGCATTCTCTACCCTTGCGCGCATTCATTCTGTCTCGTTCTCTCACTCTCTCTCTCTCTCTCTCTCTCTCTCTCTCTCTCTCTCTCTCTCTCTCTCTCTGTTTCTCTCATTCATCTCAGGCATTCGTAAGACCCAATCAGTCACGTCCACCCGAAATTTTGCACGACCACACACCCTTTGTTCACACGTCAACTCAACCGTTCTGTCCCAAACAATTTCAACTAAATATACGCCGTTCGCTCAGCAATCGCTCTAGTCCAAAAACATTCACACGACATTCTGTCTCCCACATATATATATCATGTAATCAGATAGAAAATATTGAATTCCAACATATTTGATACCCGTTAATTAAATGGTTACAGAATGAAAACGTATTCCTCATTGATAATGGAAGTGAAGAAAAGCATTGGATACATACTTATCAACTACATTATAATAATGTATTTGGCATACGAACAAAAATAAAATTATTGGTTCATCATTCGAATACGTATTGAAATGCCCCTTGCCCATCACTAGTTATTAACACAGTGACTTATATTATTTACTACTTACGTAAGTCATCCTTTGACTTATATCCTCTCGACTTCCGTCATTTCGCACTTACGTCGCCAACTGTCTTTCGTTCTTAACGTTTTATGTTACTTTCTTGAAGATACGCTGCATTCTCAAAGTGTAGTATTGTCTGCTAAGTGATAAAAAAGTAGTAATAGTAGTGTAACTCATTTAAACCGTCATTATGCTACCAACAAAACTCCAACTCACATCATCATCAAATTCTAGTAGAAAAAGAAAAATCTTATTAATTTGGAAACAAAATTAAATATCATAAAACTTTTTAGAAATGGAATGAGTGCTTCTGATATTAGTAGGAAAGTAGATCTTCCAACAACGACCGTTAGAGTTATTACTAAAAACAAAGAACGAATTTTAACAGAAACAAAGAATAACCGATTATTACATTCGAATATCATTCGTATACGCCATGGATTTCTTGCTAAAATGGAAACATCGTTAAAAATGGAGTATTACAATCATTTAAAAGTTAAAGTATATCCACATGATTGGAAAACCATATGTACTGAGACCAAATTAATCTTTGACAAATTAAAAATAAAAGCTGGAAATGAAGAAAATACAGAAAGGTTTATTGCAAGCAATGGATGGTTTAATCGTTTTAAACAACGTTGTGATTGGTTTAGCATCACTGTTATCAGACAGATTGCCAGTGCAGAACATGAAGTGGCTAAATCTTTTTCAGACAGATTAAAAACAATTATTAATAAAGGTTGTTATCGAAAAAAGAATTATTTTTAACGTCGACGAAACAGGACTGTTTTGGTTACGAAAACGTTCATTGCACGAGAAGAAAAACAATGTTTAACTCTTGCATCATAACTCGATTTGATGATTGATACAGAAGATGTCAATGATTTACTAGATTCCCATAATGAAAAACTGGCAATCGAGGGAATCACTGAAATTCAAAACGATAATCTATCCAAAATATCTGAAGAAACTGAAGACATTGATATGTCTACAAAACAAATAATGACTTCCCCGAAGTTACAGAATGGGCTAGCATTAATCGACGTCAGTTTAGATATTTTAGAAGAAATTAATCCAAGTGAAGATAGATTGTCAACAGTAAAAAGCAGAATTAAAAGACTGGTAGCATGTTACTATTGAATCAAACATCGATAATAGAATTTACTAAACAATCATCGTAATATGTAACATATTTTTCAGCACATTTATGCTACTTTTTTTAATCAGTTATGAATTTTCAATAATTTTTTAACTTCAACTTTTAATTTTTTTGGTTATTTATAGTAAATAAAGAAAAATCGAGTTTGAACAAAATGCATCTAACAGTAGGTGTATATGTAATCACTTGTATAGTAAAAATGTTAATATATACATATGTTAACATAAGCCGTAATAAAAAGGTAATATATGTATAGTATACCCCGACTTACGATTTTTTTACTTACGTCGGTCATTTTAGAACCATTTGTAGTATATAAGTCAGGAGGATGACTAAATTAGGTCCAACAATTTTTGTTCGACATTTCTATAAGAAATACAGATAAAACGGATTCTTTTATAATATTATATTTCGTAAGAGAATGTAATAGTGATAGTATCGTTAGTAGATTTTTCCTATTCCCTAGTTTCTTGCATAAAGCTTTATTTCGAAGAAGTATAAATTGTTTGAAGTTTGTAGTATAAATCTGCACGAACCTTCTGTAGCACCTAATATTGCACGTTAGATGATTAATATGCAAAACAGTATACGTTTATTATAAGCTATCGGAAACCTAAATGTCTTTGGTAATTATTTAGAAGTTTGTCCTCCTCATCGATTTCAATAACCTTGAAGTACATTGTCGGAAAAACTACTTTGACTAACTTTTTCCTATACAATGTTATTGTCACCCTACTTTCGTTTCAGTGTTATTTACGAAAATATGTTCAGTAGTGAACCTAACCCGAACCTAATTTGATTTATCTATGAATGTCATTCAGACATATAAGTTAGGTTGGGCTAGCTTTTTCTTAGAAGTGGGCAGAGTCTCCCTTTTATTCACGTATTGAAGTTAAAGACGCCTCTAAAAGCAAGTTTTACGAGGTGAAGCCAAATTCATAAAGAGATACATACATATATTTTCGACAAATTCATATAAACCTTTGTGTATACCTATCTTGGAAATTGAAGCCAATCATTTGGTATTTTTATAAGAGAAAGTTCCTCAAAATGATATCCTTGACAACATATCTTAAGGTTATTGAAATCGGTCGCCTTTCACAGCGTACATGTACATACACATACAATAACTCAAAAACTAAAGCCGACTGTCAGGTTCTTACAAGTAACGCATCTTCTTTTACTTGGAAAAGGAAGATAATATACTTTATCTAAAATTATTAATCATAAAGTAAAGTGATCTTTTTGAAAACATTCGAATTTCTATTTTACTAAATTTTCTTGCTTACTCCCAATTATTTACTGATTACTTACAAAACGACCTAATATGCCATTATTTTATTTCGAAATATTTTCCATAGAATTCATGCCTAGATTATTCTGATATAACTTTTCTGTGTAATTTTAAAGTAACTTACATTTGTAAAAGAGGATTAATATACTTATGACAGATTAAAACTTTCGAAAAATATTTATGATGGTGTCAGTCGTCTGATAGTATTGAAATGTCAGCACCATTACAGATTCTTATTGACAATTTTACTTATGTGAGTGCTCTATAGCTACTATAAATTCACAACGGCTGCAACAGACTTGTATCTCTGAATACATCAATTTCATTCAATTGTAAATATTTACGCGCCTCAATCTAGCGATATATGCCTGTCAAGACAGATTCCGAGAAGTTTATCGTGATTTTATGTCAGTCTTCGGTATCATGGGATCTGCACGAATCCCTCATCGATCATCTGATGTTTACCAATACTCTTATTAATTTCACTTTTAAACAGCATTAGAAATTGTATTTTAACCATCGATTGAGTATAGCATAAGTGAATGTAGTATAAAATTTTATTGTATATAGATATAGTTACTTAGAATGTCGTATTAAATTATATAAATCTGATGTAGTAAGAAGTAAAAATACATTAAACAAATACAACTAAATTAATGCATGTCTTATATATGGTTACTTTACCACAAATATGTATGTTAATTAATTTACTTTTTGTATATAAATATGTTTTATTTACATTTAATGTAATATATGCCTGTAAACAGTGTGAATGTTAACATAAAAAATTGATAATATTTTTATATATATTTGTATTAAAAATGCAATCTTTCGTCAATTTCCATAATAACATTGAAATCCTTCACATATTCGAGATGTATGTAACGACAAAATTGGATAAAACGTTGAGTATAAGTTCTGTGAGTCGAAATAGGAGAAACGGATTTATATAAACATATATTCAGAAATGAATATGAGTGTCAAAAAGATTTATTCAAAGTCGGTATTCAAAATGTCTTCCATGAGATACGTGTTTCTACAGATTGTCGAACCCATTCGAAGATGTCAGAATTAGTACAGTATTCTCATAAGTTCCATAATACAGAACAATTGCTTCAAATAATATAAAAAAAATAATACATCCATCGTAATGACGACGATTAAAAGGTGTTAAAATTATACTAAATTGCACTTCGATAAAAGAAGACTTTAGAACGTACTTAATGTTTTGCCCGAACTTTTTGTTGCACCCTCTATATTCATGATTATGAATGATATATATTCTTATTAGAAAACAAATAATACAATTATTTTTTTAGGAACTAGAAACTTTTTAATTCCAATTTTACTAATGTAGCAGCACATACCTTATGTATATGTATTATACTCTATGTTGTATCCGCACAATATTACGTTTTGTAGTGCTATTGTTTGTAGATGCAGTGATTAAACATATATTACTTTGTAGTAATACAATACAAGTATTAAGATCCCAAAATGGATACCATAACTTGAAAAGTAAAAAGAACTGTAACATGAATGTTATTCGTGCTATCTTTCCTTTATACTGCTGTGTTTCCTCTATCATACTGCACTTTTCGTAATTAACGTAATTCTAACGAACGCTCACTATCGTTAACCTATTTTCAACGTTTCATTCACTTCTTAAAACACACGCAGAACAGCTCGAACAGAATGCGACTTAAGTATCCGCTCGAGTATGTAACCGCCTTAATGCGTGTTTCGAAACGATAGTCGTTTTCATCAAGCTTCAAACGTCACGCTAATTCTTTGTCAAGTTTCGAATATCATGGGAGCGGCGCTCCGGTTGTATCCATAATCGGAGTACATCCAAATAAGGGAATATAAAGAAAAAAGAAAACGAACGAACTTTGAGGACAAAATCGAAGCAAGTTAGTCAAATTAAGAGGGACGAAGTATTACATTTCATGAAGAGTTTTGTTATTTTTTTAAATTAATTTCTTTGTAATACTTACTGCACAACATTATATTTCACAAATAATTTTCCGTAAGCAACAAATTTTCTTGTACTGCGTTATTCAATTGAAGTACATACATAAGTAGTAACCGAATATGTGTGTATATATGTATAAAGGGAATGGGGATGCATACGTATTGAATAGTTTCCAATTGTTGGATAATACTTTATTTACATTTGTAGAAAACTAAATGAATGCATAACTTCGAATATAATTAATTTTTTTACTTGTTTTGATGCATAATACAAGAGTATCAATATTTTGCCATTTAGACGGGTTTGTCTGCCCGTTAGTATTTGTTCTGGTGTGTTGAAGGAAATTCAAAAGAAATTATGAGATATTCATGGTAATATCAGGAAGAAAAATTAAAGCAAAAAAGTATATAAACGATATTACTCTTAAACTTACTGGAATAAAGAACTTATCTCTTAAAGTGTTGAAAGCGCTCAGTTTGGAAAAAGATAAAAAGGATCCAGAAGATATCATAGCAACTTTTGAAAAATATACAAAGCCACATAATAATGAAACCTTTAACGCCTTGCCCTACTCATTTTTCAGTCGCTGAGAAGTTTAACTTGAACATTTGCAGCTTTAACGCTCTGTCGGATACATAAAATTGACATATTACACATAATTTGCATTGCATACATTTTAACTTTATAGCTTTGAAATATATTTAGAGTTAAAATTAGCATTTATTAGAAATGCAGCGTGTATTTGCCGTATTTAGACCATAATCGGTTCCACGAGCTACACTCGTCGTTATAAGCCAAGGGGTTAACAGATACATGTTTAACAACAAGAAAACAAGAAGAAGAATTGTTTGACTATGATGTAGCAGAATTAACAAAAATTACACAAAAAATGTTATTACAGTACATTAAATGATTTTTTCATAAAAGATAATATAAGTAATTCTTGAAGCTGGATAATTTAATAAAATGAGCAGAAGCTTATGAATTGAACAGACGACAAACAATAGAGATAAGAAAACATTAAGGCATAGATTACAAGAGATAGAGCCAAAGAAAGTAAAGATAGATATGCAGGAATAGAGTCTAAATAGATCAAAAGGTAGATGAAGAGACAGAGGAACTGGAAGTGCAGCGAGAACACTACTATAAGGAGAACAAAGAAGATCACTGATTAAACAGCAACTAAAGCTATAGATAAAACGTAACAAACATCATAAACGTCGCTGGTATCCAGAATGTGGAAAAGAAGTTTAACATTTGCTTAAAATATAATCATTTTGTATCAATATCTGGAGTAAGAAAATTAGACAGTGCGAATACTATATTTGGAATAAATAAAACAAAAAGTGGATTAAGGCAGAAAAATAGTTGGAAAGAGACATTACAAATAGATAAAACGCAGATTAGTTTTAAGATTTATATTGGTGCTGATGCAAATATTGTCTTTCATAAAGTACGCAGTAAACTCACTGTAAAGAATAACATTAAAAGAGAAAACTTATGTCAACCGGATATAGAGAATTCCAAATAACAGTTGCAGGAATAGGTTCATAGAGGGAAAAAATTTCATGCAGTGCAAAAATTTATTCGATTTCTTGTTTCATATTTTTATATTTATAGTCAAAGAGAATTTTAGCCTTTTAAATAAGGGTTGACATGATCCGTTCAAAAAATGTTGTGGTGCACGGGATATGCAGAATAAGTCTCACAACTTGATTACCTTAAATAACTTGTGCAGTGTTTGTTATAAAAAACAATATTTGAAATAAAAGTTGCATGGTATCAAGAAAAACATATAGTACCATAGTCCCCTTTGATATCATGCAACTTTTGTTTCAAACATTTTTTCTATAACAAACATTGCACAAGTTATTTGAGGTGATCAAGTTACGAGGCTCATCCTGAATATAGTTGTAAAGAACCTTAAACAGGCCATTTGTTTAACCCCTTGGCCTACAATAACGAGTCACACTCGTTCTATGAATTATACCACAGATTTAACAAAAGCGTCTATCATTCCGAATGAAATTTACTTTAAACTCTAATTTTGGTTTTGTATTATAAGCTTGGAAGTTTAATAAGGATTACCTATAATATTCAAATGATTTCTACGTGACATGATATAAAAATAGTGATCAACTAACGTTCACCTAACTAACTAATAAAATAATTGTTTAGTATGCTGCGTCACACGCGTCTCGTGCTCGCTCGCGTACTTGCGTATAGCACATGTATGTGCACCCTCGCAACACGGTCTGTCAAAGCTTGAAGGACCACTCAAGGTAATGACGGCCTTGAGTCCGTTAACACCACTTTCGTTTAACTCTTTATTGTAGTTACAATAATAATGGTTGAAGCCTCAGTGCTTCCGACGGAGATACAGACGATGAATATCGAAGATTGTTATAAGTCGAATTGAAGCTACGTGTGCTTCCGATGTGTTCTGTCCGAACGTTTACAAAATTCTAGTTTGCATTTTCAAGAACTCCCGGCCCCGGGCCCTATTCCCCTCCACCTCGTCACCGAGCAGTCGCTTGAGGGTGGGGCCTCCAGGGGTGGGTGACGCGACTAAGTGTCAGCGGAACCTAGGCAACGTTGCGGAATTCCCGGGCCCAGGTCAGCGGAGTGACCGTAACGGAACGCAAGATGTGCCCAAGTTATTTCCTTCCCTGGGCAGCCCCGCCTATTATGACGCGTCAATTTGCATTGTCACCAACGAGGAAGTGCCTGGTACCTCGCCGAATTGCAAGGCCCTAAAATACTTAAGCGACGGCGTCCTTTTTTGGACGTTGTTAATTCCATTTCCTCGATGGTAACAATGCGTGCCATAAACGGTACGTGCCGAAGTCCCAACATGCCGCCCGCCTTGAAGTCGCTCGCGACTTCAACATCAATCAATCAAGTTAATCACAATCACATTACTCCGAATCCAAACAATATCTCTTAGTACATGTCTAAAGTATTAACAACTAGTATGTCGGGAATATGTACATCTTACAATGAATTGCTATCATCCATGCCTTACGCTAAAATAAATGGTACTAGTTACATCAAGGACAACTATATACAACGCGAGTTATTTACACTGAACTCACACACACGTATTAACGTTTATCAGGGGAAGTGTGACAAGAAGTGTTCTCGTCAGTTTCAATGGGCAAAACACACAGTTTGCTTACTGGTCTCTTCAACGCACCATCCGCCGTTTTTAGGGACACAACTCTCACTGTTCCATCTGCACCTGGATGCAGCTGTGTGACTCGTCCTAGCTTCCATCGTAGCGGTGGTAGATTGTCATCCTTACTGATAACCAACGTGCCCGCGGCAAAGAGACACGGTGCTGCCGTTCGCCACTTCACTCGTTGCTGCATCTGATGTAGGTATTCTTTATACCATCGGTTCCAAAAGTGCTGAAACATCTGGAGAATCAGCTGGTATCTGCGTAGCCGGTTGACCTTTATGTCCCGCAGATCATGTTCCGGCAATGCATTTAAAGTGTCACCAATTAGGAAGTGAGCGGGAGTGAGGGGATTTAAATCAGACGGATCAGAGGATATCGGGGTTAAAGGGCGTGAATTAAGACACGCTTCGACTTGCACTAACAATGTGTATAGTTCTTCGAAGGTCAGGCGCTGGTCCCCAATAACCCTAGCCAAGTGATATTTTGCAGATTTAACTGCACTCTCCCAAAGTCCTCCGAAATGAGGGCCGTGAGGAGGATTCAATCGCCATTCGATCCCTTCCTTGTTCAGAAATTCGGAGACCTTCGCTACATGCTCTTTGTTAGTTAATAACATTCCCACTTCGTTAAAATGATTTCGTGCGCCAATAAAATTAGTGCCATTGTCTGTAACTATACGTTGGCATCGTCCTCTACGTGCGATGAATCGACGCAAACAATTCAAAAAGGATTCTGTACTGAGATCTGTGGCCAGCTCAAGGTGCACCGCCTTTGTTACAAAACATATAAATAAACACAAATACGACTTCCTACTTATTTTACTGCGTGCACCTTCCTTTGTAAAGAAAGGGCCCGCGTAGTCGATTCCGCAGGTAGAGAACGGCCTAGACGGCGTTACGCGTGCCGCAGGTAGTTCACCCATTTGGTATTGCGCACTACGAGGATGGGCTCGGAAACATTTGACGCATTTGTATAAGATTCGTCGCACATTTTGTCTACCTGAAATCGGCCAAAAGTGTCTGTGTAATGATGCAAGGACAGCTGTTGGGCCGGCGTGCAAAAGTCGAATATGCTCATATTCAATTAACAATTTGGTAAAAGGATGGTTACCTGGCAGCACAATTGGATGCTTCTGCGCATATGGAATGGGGGCTCTAGACAATCGACCGCCCACCCTGATCAAACCCTTGTCATCGAGAAATGGGCGTGAGGACAATAATGCGCTTGATTTACTAATTTCCCTATCATTTTTCAATTCCGCGAGCTCAGCCGAAAATACCTCCCCTTGCGCGAGTCGTATTAACGATTCTTCGGAATATCGCAACTCGGACAACGAAAGATTACTATTGTTAACCTGTTCAGTCGACCCATCCCTATCGATGCCTATTTCTCGTATCTTATGGACGAATTTTAAACAATATCCCACTACGCGTATCAATCGTGTGTAATTTGAATATCGATTAAATATGTCGATGTGAGTACAATTGGATATTGTCATTGTAGTTTTTGGTTCCCTTTGTTCTGGGATATTGTCGGGTTCTTCTGTTGACGATGGCCATTGTGCCTCGTCTCTCGTGAGCCACTCTGGTCCCGACCACCAGAAATGATTTTCAATTAAGGCTGCAGGTGTTACCCCACGAGATATAAGATCCGCAGGGTTGTCCTCTGACCTCACGTGTTTCCACTGCATGCTAATTGTTACGCGTTGAATTTCCGCGACCCGATTCGCTACAAACGTTTTCCAGCGCGTAGGAGACCCCCGTATCCACGCGATAGTGATAGTAGAGTCAGACCAGTAGTGTTCAGAAGTGAACGCTATATGGAGCGATTTCTTTATTTTATCTGTTAATTGGGCAAGTAGGTGGGATCGCCAGGTACCTGGAGCCACTACGTATCGCAGGTATATGCACGCGCCGTAGGCACGTTCCGATGCGTCAGAAAACCCATGGATTTCTATTGACTCGCTTATGACAGGTAATACACAACGAGGAATTCTTAACCGCTCTAACTCTGTCATTGTAGATCGAAACTGCATCCACCGGGTATGTAAATCTTGGGATACAGACTCATCCCATCCTACTCCACCTTGCCATAACTCTTGCAGTATCAATTTCCCTCGTGTAGTAATGGGTCCTATTAACCCGAGAGGATCGAAGATTTGGGCCAGTTCAGATAATATCGTCCGTTTTGTTACTCGAGAGTGGGTAGTTAATGTCAACGAGAAGTGCAAGATGTCTTCGACCGATGCCCACGATAACCCAAGCGTCTTCGGATCCTTATCTGCGCTTATCTGTTTATCTGGACTGATTGAGTCACCTTCAGAAAGAATTGCAACATTATTCGACGCCCATTTACGTAATGGAAAACCTGCCCGTTCTAAGATTGCCGCGAGTTCCCTTTTTCGTTCCCTAGCTTCTGAGATGGAGGGGGCGCCCGTCAAAACATCATCAACATAAAAATCGTTAATGATGGTTTGACTAGCCTCTGGATAATCTAGGCTACACTCAAGTCCTACCTGCTTCAAAACTCGCGTGGCTAGGAAAGGAGCTGACGCGGTACCGTACGTGACAGTGTTGAGCTGGAATGTCTGGATGGGTTGGTTGGAATTCGATCGCCATACTATACGCTGATATTTTCTATCCGCCGGATGAACCAGAATTTGGCGGTACATCTTTGCGATGTCTGCCGACAGGACATATCGATATTTTCGAAATCGAATCAAAATTGGAAATAAATCGTTTTGAACATTGGGACCGATCAATTGGGTGTCATTCAATGACAACCCGGACGATGATTTAGCCGAGCCGTCGAATACTACCCGAACCTTAGTGGTAGTACTCGCTGCCTTGGACACGGCGTGGTGGGGGAGATAGAACGATGCTCCAGATTCCTCTCCCATATCCGAAAATTGGGACATATGGCCTGATGCCTCATATTCCCTCATGAAATCGATGTACTGGGTTTTCAACTCCGGTTGTTTCTCTAACCTTTTTTCTAATGCCCGCAATCTTCTCTCGGCTTGGTCCTTTGAATAATCTAACTCGGTCACGTTTTCCTTAAAGGGAACCCTAACGATATATCGCCCTTGTGTGTCGCTAGTCGTTGTGGATCTAAAATGTGTTTCGCATACGTCTGAACCCGCATTGCCCTTGGTTTCGAATTCTTCTAACTCCCAGAATCGCTCCAATTGATCTTGCAATTGTGCATTAGTGACGACGTGACAATTTCGGGTATCTAATCTACTAGTTCGCGGCCAAGTTAGTTTACCGCCAAGAACCCACCCAAGTTGAGTCTTCTGCCACACTAACCCTTTATCTGCCTGTTGTTGGCCTATGCATAGTAGCCTCCAAAACAATCCTGCGCCGATGAGCAGGTCTATTTGCTGGCACTTCGCGAATGTTGGATCCGCCAGCGCAATATTTGGTGGAATCGAAATCTGTGTTCGTTTTAATGGAAAATTGGGCATGTTGGAAGTAATGGTATCTATTGTTAAACCTTCTAAATCTGCCCGGAAACTATTTACCTTCGAAAAGATCTTCAAATCAACTCGTCCCTTAATTGCGTTTATTGCCCTTCCTAAACCCGAAACCCTTGTTTCTACCGGTGCTTCCACGATGCCAATTCCTTGACAAAACTGCCTGGGCACGAGGTTGACCTGAGATCCCGAGTCTAATAACACGCGGCACGAGCGTTTTATACCCTGACTATCTTCGACGTCAACAATCGCGGTGGCCAAGACAGTGTACTCCGCGGATCTATTTGTTGTGTTCGCGACGCACGACGCTAGAGTTTCTTCGGAGGTAGTTAACGTGCCCTTTTGATAGCCATTTTCCGGTTTCTTGGTCGATGATGCACTAGTCGATGGTGCATTTGTCGACGAATTATTTATGTGTAACAGAGTGTGATGTGCGTTGTTGCAAATGGAGCATCGTCTACGAGAGCATGCCTGCACCCGATGCCCTGTCGATAAACAATTAAAGCATCAATTGGTCTTTTGTAAGATTTGTCGCTTCCTTTGATGATCGAATTCCCTAAACGTATTGCAACTATATAACGGATGGTTGTCATAACACACCGGACATTGTACCGATGTACTGACTACATGAGCGGTTGCCCGATTGTTTCCCCTTAACCGACGGTCATTGTTCTCTGTAGCTACCTGGACCTTGCCTTCATTGATTTCTAACGTTTTTGATCTTTCTTCGATGAAATCGACGAAGTGTTTGAAATTTACTCTTTCTAACGATATCGCAATTCGATCCCGCCATTCCCTACACGTGACCACATCCAATTTCCGTACTAACAACGAGACCACTATGAAATCCCACGCGTCAACCGGTTCTCCCAATGTTTTCAGAGCGGACAAGTGATTTGACGCATCGTCAATATAATTTTGCAATTCTATCTTAGACCGCCGCTGAATCGAAGGTAAAACTAATAGCGCATCCATGTGATGCTTGCGTAACGCGATCGGATTTTGATACCGCTTTTGCAACGTTTCCCATGCCACGTTGTAATTGCCTTCCGAAATGTTCAAGGATTTCATTGCTCTTGCAGCCGAGCCCTTTATGGCCGATTTCAGGTAGCGATATTTCTGTACATCAGACAAAGAATCATTCTGATGCACTAGAGAATCGAAGGTATCGCGAAATTCTAACCATTCGCTGAATTTGCCATCGAAATTAGGCAAATTAATCACGGGTAGCCTGACTGTGACTTGCGCATTACCGATTGCAGACGAGGGGGCAGGACTCGCAGAAGAACATAAATTTCCTTGATGCGACGCTTGCAAACTCTTCACGTGTTCTTCCATTTCGCCAATTACGTCAAAATACGTATTTTCAAACGATTCGCGTTCCTTCTCGTGTACTGCCTCCAAGTCTGTGTTGATTACAACCAATTCGATTTTTCGCTGAACCGCATTGAATTCCTTTAACAATTCGGAACTTGATTCTAAACGCTTCTGAAGCGAAGCCAATGTCGTACTGCTAGCCGATTCTTTGAAAAATCGTTTCAAACGAGTTAATGCCGCCTTTATGACACCGCGTTCCGAAATTAGGGGTTTTAATTGACCTTCCATCATGATTGTCCCTAACGTACAAGTCGAATAACGTGTCTTAATGGAAAGGACTTACGTTGACGAAGATGGAATTGATGACACTTGTCTGCTTACTGAGTGCTGCGATCTCTGGATACTGCGATCGCTCGATGCTGCGGCCCCTGGATACTGGTTCCGGTTGCTACCTTCACTCCTCTCGAACGGAGGATGTCTTGAATCCTCTTTCAGCGATGTCAACTCCCTTGCAAATCCTGGCTGCTGCGTTTCGCACTAAGCTCACGATGTTGCTCCAAAGCGGATCACTGTCTAATGATGACACTCACGGTCACGAATCACTTGTTTAATCGAAGGTTGACTGTATTTATCACTTGCCGATGTCGCGTATCCGGCTCGAAGGACCAATGTTTAGTATGCTGCGTCACACGCGTCTCGTGCTCGCTCGCGTACTTGCGTATAGCACATGTATGTGCACCCTCGCAACACGGTCTGTCAAAGCTTGAAGGACCACTCAAGGTAATGACGGCCTTGAGTCCGTTAACACCACTTTCGTTTAACTCTTTATTGTAGTTACAATAATAATGGTTGAAGCCTCAGTGCTTCCGACGGAGATACAGACGATGAATATCGAAGATTGTTATAAGTCGAATTGAAGCTACGTGTGCTTCCGATGTGTTCTGTCCGAACGTTTACAAAATTCTAGTTTGCATTTTCAAGAACTCCCGGCCCCGGGCCCTATTCCCCTCCACCTCGTCACCGAGCAGTCGCTTGAGGGTGGGGCCTCCAGGGGTGGGTGACGCGACTAAGTGTCAGCGGAACCTAGGCAACGTTGCGGAATTCCCGGGCTCAGGTCAGCGGAGTGACCGTAACGGAACGCAAGATGTGCCCAAGTTATTTCCTTCCCTGGGCAGCCCCGCCGATTATGACGCGTCAATTTGCATTGTCACCAACGAGGAAGTGCCTGGTACCTCGCCGAATTGCAAGGCCCTAAAATACTTAAGCGACGGCGTCCTTTTTTGGACGTTGTTAATTCCATTTCCTCGATGGTAACAATGCGTGCCATAAACGGTACGTGCCGAAGTCCCAACAATAATCGTAGGGCAAGGGGTTAATTATCATAAAAAAAATGAAACTAATAAAGCAAGAGGGATGAGGGTAAACCTTGAAAAAAAAACTCTTTTGAAACTTTTTGCAGGTATATCGTAGAACATAAAAAACCATGAAACTTTGAACATAACTTATTTACCGTATCTTCTACGGTTTTAGAAATATTGATGATAATATGAAAATTCATTATTTCTGTCAGGGATTATTTGCTCTTTTAGGATCGTTTATCAATCGATTTAGAAAGTTCTATCGTTCTAGCGGTCACTTGAATTACAGTTCTGCAAAGTTTCAGATTGTTTTGCACTTTCGAATTACTGAACTACTATGGTAAGCTTTTGTGTAATACTATAAGTTTGCAAATAACAAGTTAAATCAGAATCTATTTTTACAATAATGTATAATATTTCTTTAAATGAAGCAGAATGTATAATAAATAGAAACAATAATAGGAATACAATATATTGTATTTTAAATGTACGTGAAATGAAGGTTACAAATTATTTGGTCACTTCTTAACGTTATCAACTGAACAGTTATGTTTTGTTTAAAAATAAAAAAATAGAAGTAAAATCAAAGTAATTAAACCCTTGAGTTAAACCTGGTGCCGTGGTTCATTTGCGCACATTATTGAGTTAAAGGTTTACTAGATATCACTTGACAACGGGTAAGCAAAATATCTTTTATCGTTTAACTCACGCTTGAGGGATTCCGTGTAATTAAAAGCAAAGTTAATAGATGTTCCTGTCAGGTAGTTCGTACTAGCAACCAAAATACGAATAACGTATAGAGTGAGAGAGCGTGAATTGTACACACGCAAGTGAAACAGACATGCTGGCTCTAAATGAATAAATAAGTCGTATGTTACGACTTAACGGAATTCCTGGGTAGATTCTTGAGAGATTTCTCACAGATTCGTGACTGTTCTGTGACGAGGTCTTAAGTGAGAGTTCTGACTCAAGTTCTCGGACAAGAGTGAGCATGTCATCGAAGTAGTCTTTTGTGAACCAAAATTCTACAATCATTATTAGAGTCAGTCTGGTAGACCGTTTCTATTGAGTGTACTCGAGAGTTTGATCGAATTTGTGTGACGAGTTTCACAAATTCGAGAAAAAAACCCAAAGTTAGCGCGAATTGCGTCTTCTGATTCGAGTGAAGGTCCCCTAAGAACATTCCATAAAGTCGATAAAACCCAACCAAGTTTCGTGGCTCACCAATATCTTGGGTGATATTGTTCTGGAAAAGAGAAGAAGTAACCGCTAAATCAACGTTAATAGATGATTGCCATAATGGCTTAACACATCTATTCAGAGGGCACCCGAGCATAATATCTCAGAGAAAATCTGCTAGAGTTATGACCACCAATTCATTCAGAGAGTATGCACCTGAGAATCATTTCTCGGTGGAAATTCGAAACAGATTTGGTCGCCAATCACGCTAAAGAGCACCTGAGATTCATTTCTCGGAGGAAATCTGGAATTTCCAGAGTACCTTCGCTGGAGAAAATTTGGAATATTCAGAGAACACCCAAAAATCATTTCGCGCTGAAAATCTGAAATATTCAAAGAACACCTATAATCTATTTCTCGAAGGAAATTCGAAATATTCAGAAAACACACGATATCTTGAAAGAAATTTGAAATAACCCAGAAAGCGCCATAAAATCATTTTTTTGTGGAAATCTGAAGTGGTAACTGCCTTTTCTGATTGGCAATGATCGGAAGATCCCACGGAGACTCAATCCTTAATCCCTACGGTCCGCGCGCAGAAACCGTAACACGTAGAATTAGCTGAATCTGGTAAGAGTAGCGTAATCGGTCATAGTGTCTGTCAAAGACGAGATTTAAGACCAGGGAAAAGAAAATCATTGGTGTAAACCAAAGCGCGGCGATAACGCACCAGAACGGACCGGATCTTATAAACACAAGAAATTTAATTTTTTGCGATAATCTCCCTACTAGATACCGTAGCTAATTCTATAAATTATCTGTTAAATTATCTAATTCTATAAATTATTATAGATTTAATCTTCGTATAAGGTTGACGAAACTATTTGAAGGTTCTCGCTCTATTCTGTATACACATGTACTCTGCTACTATGCATAAGCAATGGCTAAGCAGCAGATGGCGTGCCGAGGCCAGAAGAAACCCAGAAAATCCGGTGAACGACCAAATTTCACAAAAAGCAGAAGAATTAAAAAAAGTTTCTCTTTTCCTCTTCCTCTCCAGATATCGTAAAAGCCGAACTACCGATTTAAGGTCATCGCTCACTTACCAAAACAACGCATGAACATCATCAGACCGTCATAGACAAATTGACAGTGTTACGTATATTTTAATTCACTTAACAACAGCAGCACTACACCGACACACTTTCCCAACGCCTCGATAACGAAGTGAATTTTTCACTGATAAAACGGCGATCCCGTGTTATTTGCCTGATGATTATACATTAGAAACTATTCTTTTATAGTAAAATTGAAATAGAATGATCCACTATTTCTGATAAATGTGAAATAAGTGGAAAACTTTTAATGTCGATCTGATGTCGTGCACAGACGATGTACAGGATGTGTTTTTATTTCACACGATTTGAGGGTCTCGAGATCCCTTTAGCATTTTCATTTTTATCTTTTCGATTGTCTAAAATGTATAATTTTTGGGTTTGCTTTTACATTTTGTAGATTAAAATACTTTAGAAGTGTTTAAGTTATCAATAATTCAGACCGTGTGATACGAAGACCCATAAGATGATAGGTCCATCCAGTACCTCGTCTGTGTGTCGTGTTTGCGTTGCGCTCATAAGTGAACTGCGACGTTTAACGAACATGTCTTAATAATATCGATTCGAAAGATTTGATTTTGATAGTACCTCTTGAAATCGATAGTGTTTTGTTCTCGATTGTTGAACTTTTCAATTGCAATGCAGACTTTAAAAAAAATATATCGTGTATAGAAGTGGCGAAAAGTACGAAGAAGAACTTTAGAAGAAAAGGTCTATGAATAACTTTATACAAAAAGGACATACACAACAACAAATCACACGGAATATGAATATAGAATTAATCTAATCTAATGAATAATTAGAGCTGCAATGTTAGAACTGTTTTTGGATCCTAATGAAGGAGACACATCGGCGATGTAGTTCGACGGTAGTAACAATCGCAAAGGAAAACTGGGAATAAAAACAAGGACTAAGAATCGAGACTGCTGGACCAGATTATAATTCTACGCATAATAAATATTTTTACTTTTACGGTATTCGTCAAAGCAGAATAAATTATTGTATGAGCACATCGTATCATAAATTCTTTTTCTATATCTCTAGACTTCCTACGCCACATAGAGTAAAACATAGCTTAAAATTGCACAAATATCATTTTGTATAATAGGAAGTATCAAAACAATTTCTTTTATAAGACCATACATATCTTTCATGTGTGCTGCATCGTACTTACATTTCGATCAGCAAGTACCATAGTCGGTCATATATGTATATACATACGTTTAAGATGGTATGAATACGTCGTCTTAAAAACTTTTGCTTGTGGAGTACTTATTTGATGAATGGCACTGGTATACGTTACTGAACACTCGCTTTGAGGAAGCTATCCGTAAATAGTAGGTGCAAGGAACGCTGCATTTTAGCAATTTCTAGTGTAAAATACAACTATTTATAACTTAAAAGGTAAGTTTCAACCAACGTTTTCATATCAGAACTTTCTTAATTGCCTTCGTGTGTAAAATTCACCTGCTAAGAATCTTCTATATGTTTGGAAATACTGAGCATATAGTACCTTTCACCTGACCTCCAACATATACATACATAAGTGCTTCAGACACGGACCTACTACCTAGCCTTACTGATGAGTTCGCTAGCAAACTTGGAACGAAACACGCTACCATTCCATTTCCTTTTTCCTTCTCACTTCTTCTTTTCTTTCTAGCATTACAGTTCTACACGGCTACTAAGATAACATAAATTTGTACAATCTGCAAATATAGTTAATGTAAAAATATTTTTCATTTAAGTAGGGTTTAGTGACAAGGAAAAATTATACATATGAAAAGTCATAAACGGTGTTGCGTAACTGGTGGTACAATTGGGCACAGATTGAATCTACGAGAAAACGTTTTCACGTGCGAGGCTTCGTTTTTTGAGAAAATCGGCTCTAAATATTTATTTAGTATATGAGCATTTTAGCAGTTTAACTTAGGAGATTTTCTTACAAGATACATATAGGCATCTGTATATTTATGCTTATTATTTTGAGTAAGAGTGAATATCCAATATATATATTGGTATATATATTGTAATGTAATATATATTGCTATACCAATAGATTAACAGATACGGACTGTCTATAATGAGAAAAATTTAGACGTAGGACTGTCGCAACGGAATACGTGACAGAAGAAATGTTTGTAAACACAAACATGAATAGAGATATTACCCTACAATAATGCTGTAATGTTAAGTTTCATTTGAATATTTAGGTCTATGTAAAAGTTTAAAGTCGATTTTCTCGAAAACAATGCCTCGTATACAAATATGTTATTCTATATTTACGTCTTGTTTTGTCAGGTAGAATGTACCTGTAGCCATTTGTACCACCAGTTACGAGACACCTTGTATTTGAGTATGTAAAATGAGCTCCTATACTGGAAATGATTGAAGGCTTGCCAGATATATACATATAAAAGCGGTTGAGCATAGTTTCTGTTCTTCAAAATTATTTTCGACCCCATTTACTATTCAATGTATTTATTCAATTATGGAAAATTGTTCCAGAAAATTTTTGGTTATGGCGAACTTGTATTCTATGTGAGTTCCGAATACCAATATTAAGATTAAACATCTTTGCGGCCAGAAGAAGAGTCAAGATTGGAACTTTAAGTACCCTAGGTAGACGATAAAGAAGCAAATATAGTAGACTGATAAAAAAGTGATACCGTCTAATTTTTTGCTATTTCCTTGTTTTTTAATCGTGATGGAACTGAGGGTAATCAGTTAGAGGGAAGATCATATCCTAACGCCTGGGTACCATTTCGACCCACCGCAAAGTATGGAATAAAATCATTGGTATG
Organism: Eucera pruinosa; assembly: GCA_028830335.1. Taxonomy (NCBI): domain Eukaryota; kingdom Metazoa; phylum Arthropoda; class Insecta; order Hymenoptera; family Apidae; genus Eucera; species Eucera pruinosa. Next base: position 1,477,721 of record JAMYCR010000006.1, on the reverse strand, counting down.
TTATAGGTTGTAGTCGTTTTAATAGTAACCTTTTGAAGATTTTGTGTAACATGGATAGAAAAAAAATGGTCTATATGGTGACGTGGTGTTTAATACTTTCCTTGGCTTTGATCGAATAATTGTCGGAGTGAACAAACGTGTTTACAAATATTTTACATTCTTTTACAGTCTTTTCTCTATTAGTTTGTATTCGAACCTAAATTAAATGCTACTTTACTGCACTATAAAAAATAAAATTTGGGAAGGATGTGACATGTGTATTGCGAAACCACTAACATGTAATTCTGTTGGCATTGCTACTTATCTACCGTGTATAAACTGCATGGGTCCCCTTCATCGCTACAATCCACTTTTAAACTATCTTCAATATTTTCAAATACCTAGTTTCCCTAACTCTAGATTTCTTGATAGCCTCTTTAAAAATGTACAAATATGTTCTCGTTTGAACTAATGAGGTTAATAAAGTTTAAGAAAGCCACACACTACATTTACAAATAGACTAACGTACTGGGAGATTACATCACTTTTACAAATCTTAGAACACAATGTAAAGCTGTTACTAAAAGATGCTCGAATACTAAACAATATTAAATAATCAACACCAAGCTTTATGAAAGTCAAAAGGAAAAGGAACATTGTTAATGCAGAAAAGAAAAATACAAACATTTTTACTGTACAAGATATACTGTAATAACTTTCATACTGATAATAGTCAATTAAATGTTCAATGTTTTGTTGACTTCTTTAATGTATTGCAAAAATTTTTGAAAAAAAATTACCGACAAACTAATGTTTTTTTTCCAAAACTTTTATCATAAAAGAATATTTGTATCAATTAAATCAGTTACAATTAATATTGTACTACATCATGATAATACTGTACATTCCGTTGAAGCTAGTTACCAAATAGATACAATTTAAACTTTCCCATTCTATTCATGTAAACAAGGTAAATGCAATGAGCGTAGACCGTAATTTACTTCTATGGTTACCTAGTTTTCTCACAGGTAAGATGCAGATCATTAAGAGTAATAATTATTTTTTAAAATCATACATAATTCCGACGTACCACAAGGGTTGCGTTTAAAACCACCATTATTTTCATTATTTATAGATAATATTGCTGATGTTACCAACTTCTGCAAATTTCTATTCCATGCAGATCATCTTAAAACGTTTCGGGCCATCAAAACTGTAACTGACATTAATATTGGACTAATGTAGGAAGATTTGAACTGATTACACTGTGCAACAAATTTTAACTTTTTTTTAGGCCTCTAATAATGAATAGACAATTCTCGTAGATTTTTGTGCGCTGAATACGAATCCGCAAACCGTTTTCCTCCTACACGTACAGTTTTTGAGAAATTTGATTTTGAAAAAAAATGCAAATTTTCAACTTTGAAATGATTTTGTGGTTAAGCGATAAGAGTTTTTCGGTTTCAATCAACGCAGAATTATTCTAGGAACTCTCCCAAATAAAATGATATAAGTTATTGTTACATCCAAGACATGTAAATATGTTTAAACAATGATCAAAGTGAAAATGACACCCGAAACGCAGCAATTTTCGCGGATATTCTTCAATTTATTTTCAAAACTAAAGCTGTAGGAGGGAATCCAATCACACCACGCGATAGAGCAGACATTTTTCCTACGGAAACGGCCAAAGAATACTGTTGGCCCGCTTTTGTTTCGAATACAGAATCAAAATAGTTTGGCAAAACGCGTGAGACCGGCAGTGATACTCATCGCCAGCCAGCGCCTCTCCTGTCGCTCAACGTAACAGAACCGACAAATGCGTGCGCCGCTCTCATTTAGATACAGCATTGTACTTATTATTTATGTATTATTACTTTTTTTATCTATGACCTATTTGTTGACAAAAATACGAATTTTAAAGTATATATACCTAAAAGTGCTTTCTTCTTGCCTGACGTTTATATGACCCTTTTGCCTCCCTTTTTAACTGCCAACAGTAATCTGCTAACATTGCAGCACTATCTTTTCCATAATAGCGGTTTTCTATCACAGATATATCTTGATGAAATCGTTCGCCATGTTCGTCACTTACGTCACCAAGGTTTTCAGGGAAGAAGTCCAAATGCGAATGTAGGAAATGCATTTTGAGGGACATATTGCATCCCAATTTTTCGCATGCTTTAATTAATTTTCCTACTATTTGGGCGTAATCCGGTAATCGATGTGTCCCAAGAAAATGTGTGCACACTTCTTTAAATGCATTCCATACTTCTGTTTCTTCATGTACTATTTTACAATCGAATTGTGGATTCTGCATTAGTGTTCGTATTTGCGGTCCTATGAAGATACCTTTTTTTATCTTTGCCTCCGATAAATCTGGAAATTTTGTCTTTAAATACTGAAATGCGGCTCCGTTTTTGTCCATGGCTTTTACAAAGTTTTTCATAATTCCTAATTTGATGTGTAATGGCGGTAAATATATATTGTTTTGATCAACTAAATTAGGATATTTTATGTTTTTTTCTCCTGGATTGAAATTTCTTCTCATTGGCCATTTCTTAACTTTGTAATGGTCTGACCTTGCCCGACTGTCCCATTCGCACATAAAACAACAATATTTTGTATAGCCGCTTTGAAGTCCCATTAATAAACCTATGACCTTTAAATCACCACATATGTGCCAATTGTATTCTTTATAATTTATATTATTTAATAACATTTTAAAAATTTCGTACGTTTCCCTCATTCTTATACCGTATGCAATTGGTACAGAAGGATAAGTGTTGCCATTGTGCAATAAAACTGCTTTTAGACTTTTTTTAGAGGAATCTATAAAAAGTCTCCATTCTGCGGCTGTATGTTTAAAACCTAATTTTTTCAATAAGGTATCAGCATCAGGGCAATAGCACAAATTTTGTTGCGAAAGAAAATATGGTTTAAATATTTCACATCTTTTACGGTAATGCGTAACATGTGTATTTGGTGCAAGAAGATTCCATTGTTGCAATCTAGAAGCCAATAATTCGGCGCCTGTTTTTGGTAAATTTAAATCACGTACCAAGTCATTTAAATCAGCTTGATTGATGAAATGAACGTGACCCTTTGACGAAGATGTTTCATCGGTTTCTTCAGATGTGTTTTCGTTGGAATTCGAAGCAATAATGGAAATCAACATAAACTAGAAATTATATTAGCGAAGACAGATCATTCTTATACTGTTTTCGAAAATACGGAAATCCTGTTTATTTTAAATTAACAGACGTTTTCATAAATGGAATGATGTATCAATATATCTGTGTCTTAGTATACGAAGTGTCAATGTGAGAATTTATGCAGTTGAAATATTATGTATCTATAGGTATATCTGTAATAGAAAACCGCTATTATGGAAAAGATAGTGCTGCAATGTTAGCAGATTACTGTTGGCAGTTAAAAAGGGAGGCAAAAGGGTCATATAAACGTCAGGCAAGAAGAAAGCACTTTTAGGTATATATACTTTAAAATTCGTATTTTTGTCAACAAATAGTTCATAGATAAAAAAAGTAATAATACATAAATAATGTCGCGTAGCGAAATTGTTTTTGGAGGGCTATTAACGAAACCTCCTGCGAGGCACATTTGAGCCCTAAGTATTTTTACCCTAGCAGGAATAAAAGCCCAAGGAACCGTTACTTCACTAATTTTAGTCGCAGTTGCTTCGGCACGTTTTGCCAGTTTTTATTGATTTACAATAGTTTTAACTTTACATCTGTTTGCCAGAAGTCGAGGCGATCCTTGGTTTTATTACTCGCTAGGGTCAGCGACAAGAACGCTCGGGACCCTTGCGTGGGTCACTCGGGGGCTGCAATCGGCAACCCCTCTAGAGTCATGAGTTGAGGGGAAGTTAGTCCCACTCGAAGGAATTTGGCTGTACGCGCCCACTACCTTGGAAGGGGACGAATGGGGCTGATTTTCAATTTTTGCACACGCCTACCCAAGGCTTATAAAAACTCACGCAAGATCCAGAAAAGGAGAAGTACAACAATTTTCAAACGAGACGGAATACACAGACGAGATTGTAGACACTCGCCGCTGACGAGTAAGACAGAATACGTTAATAAACATTTCACTTATTTCGCTGAAGTAAACCATTAAATACAGTCCACTTCAAAACAGTCGCACAAAGTTAAGTCGGCGTGCGACGTACGGGTTTCACTATTCGAATCTAGAAATAGAAAACGCGTACTCAACATTTGGTCCTTCGAGCCGGATAACCGCGAATAGTTCGGAGATCTTCAGTGAAAGGAAATAAGTGTATAGTGCAAGGAACAACAAGTCACGTGAAGGTTCAGTAATACAACGGAAACTCCAACGGGTTTCATACATCGGATCTTAGCCTCTGTAGAAGGAGGGCAGAGCAACAGCAGCACCGTAGGACCACGCGTCGCCGGAGAAGCTGACCCATCCATAAGCAGCCGTATCGGACATCTCGAGCAAGGAAGCAGCCACATTTGGACACCTTAAGCGAGGAAGCAGCCGTCGGACCGTGGACAAGTAAAGATCACAGATCGAAGAATTATCAGTACATCAGACCGTCAGGGCAGAGCAGCAGCATCATCGTAGTGGACATCTCAGTCAAGGAAACAGCCGTTCGAACAAGAAGGAATTCACGAGCTGTATTAGAAACTCATACGCCGGCAGGGTGAGTCCACGAATCACCACATTCTATCCCACCTTCCCCTATTAGATAGCATCGATCTCTTTTATTTCGTGAATTATCGTTTATCATTGCGACATGGCTAATCCACAAGAGTCAACACAATTGAAGGGTCTTAAGAGACAGAGGGCATCGATTAAGGGACAATTGACGCGTATAGAAAACTATTTAAATGAGGGAGTACATTCTGACATTCATGAATGGCAAGTTCGTAGAGAAAGAGTAAACGAATTATTCAAAACATTTGACGGAGTTCAATCGAGCATAGAATTAGAGGACGAAGTTTCAAATCATGAACTTGAACGGGAACAATTCGAACATAGTTATTTTAAAATCATTAGTTCAATTAACCGTCGCATTGAGGGATTACAATCTTCCGGCACGTCGATAAATTCTCTTAGAGCCACCGATTCGCCAAGCACAATAACGGTACGACAGGAAGGCGCCCTTCTACCAAAAATAGAAATAAAACCTTATAACGGTGACCCAATTGAATGGCATAGCTTTCACGATACATTTAAAACGTTGGTCCATGATAATCCGGACCTACCCGCAGTTCAAAAATTTCATTTGTTAAAGAATGCGTTGCGTGGAGAAATAGCATCGGTAATTTCAGCATTAAATGCATCCGAACCTAACTACCTGGTAGCTTGGGATTTACTGCAAAAACGGTGCAATAAACCGCGTCAAATAGTGCACGCGCATTTAAAGGCACTGTTCGAATTGACGGAGGTAACGCGGGAAACATCGGCGAATCTAAGATCTTTAGCGGAACAAGCGCAAATGCATGCCAAGGCTCTCGAAACGATAGGTTTGCCCGTAATACAATGGGACGCGATACTAGTTTACCTCATAGGCAAGAAATTAGATAAAAATACGCGGCGCGGATGGGAACGAACTCTAGAGGACGATGAGATGCCAACTTTTGAGCAGCTATTAAGGTTCATAAACAAACAAGCACGGGGGGAGGAATTAGAAGGAGAATTTCCGACCGCTCCTAGACGAAATATACAGCAGGAACGTATTCAAGGGGGGAGAATCAACTCTCGGGGTCAGACATTCATGGCAACGGCCAAGACAAGGGAATGCGTGATGTGTAAGGATAGTCACGAGATATATCAGTGCAAACATTTTTTACAAGCGACAATTCGCGATCGGTTAGAGCTCATAAAACGAAATAAACTATGTTTGAACTGCTTTAGAGCGAATCATATGGCAAATAATTGTCAAACTAGTGGTTGCAAAAGGTGCAACCAAAAACACAATACGTTGTTACATTTCAATAAGGAACAGAGACCCAATGTCCCACATGCGGGTACACAAGCAGGACAAACGACAACGCCGGGAACGAGTGCAACCGCGTTAACGGTTACGTACAATTCGGAGGTTTTATTGGGAACAGCACGAATCAAAATTCTGGATAGGTTTAATCGGGAGCATGACTGTCGCGTGTTATTAGATGGAGGATCGCAAACGCACTTTATTACGGAGGAATTCGCGGAAAAATTACAATTGCGCAAGCACACAATGAACGTAACGCTTTCAGGTTTAGGTGAACAAGCCACTAGGGCTCAATATATTGTAAGAACCACGGTCAAGGCGCGTGGGAATCCCTTTTCGACCCAGGTATCGTTTGTCACCTTACCGTCTATAACCGGACTACTACCGTCGCGACAGGTCAATCGGTCGAATTTACAGTTACCGCGAAATATACAACTGGCGGATCCGGACTTTCACAAACCCGGAAAAATAGACGCATTATTGGGAAATATATTATTCTTTAAATTATTAAGCAGCGGACAAGTTAGATTAAACAACGATAGAATTATTCTGCAGAAGACAAGATTAGGTTGGATAGTCACCGGCGAATCGAACATACAATCACCTTATATAGCACCGACGTCAGTGAAGGCATTTTGTGCAAGTTTAGACAAAACATTAAATAAATTCTGGGAAGTAGAGGAATTCACCGAGAAACAATATTTCTCGGCGGAAGAAAGGGTCGCGGAGACGGTTTTTAAGGACACGACAGAACGAGATGTAGATGGCCGGTATTGCGTTAGGCTTCCATTCAATGAAAAGCGACAGATATTAGGCAGTTCGCGAGAAAGAGCACTGCGGAGATTTTATGCGCTAGAACGGAAATTACATTTAGACCAAGGCCTGTTAAAGGGTTATACAGAATTCTTAGACGAATATGAGCAATTAGGGCACATGACACAAGTCAACGAATTAACGGAGGTAGCCGACGGTTTTTACCTGCCGCACCACGCGGTAATAAAGGAAGCTAGTGAGACGACAAGGGTTCGCGTAGTTTTCGACGCCTCCGCGAAAACCTCCACCGGTATCTCGTTAAACGATACACTATTAAATGGGCCCCAGTTGCAAGAGAGTTTATACAAAATACTTCTCCGATTCCGGTCGCACACATATGTATTGACAGCAGATATCGAGAAGATGTTTCGCCAGATTAGACTACACCCTGACGACAGAATTTATCAACGCATCTTATGGCGTGAATCACGAGACAAACCAATCAGGACGTTTCAACTAAACACAGTGACATACGGAACAACGTCAGCTCCATTTTTAGCAGTACGTTGTTTGCAACAGTTAGCGGACGACGAACGCGACAAATTCCCCTTGGCAGCCGGAATCTTTAAAAGGGACTTTTACATGGACGACTTGATAACCGGGGCTGAAACTCGCGAACTAGCTTTAGAAATAAGAAATCAAGCAATCGGGTTAGCAAGGCTAGGAGGGTTTAATTTAAGACAGTGGACCTCGAATGATGAAAACTTAATTAAGGGTTTAGAATTGGGAAACCACGAGCGCACTATTTCATTAGATATAAACGAAACAAGAAAGGCATTAGGTATTAGTTGGAAAACCCGTACAGACGAAATTATGTATACCATAAAGACCACCGGAGATTTTCGGCCGACCAAGCGCACAATCTTATCACAGATTGCGCAATTGTTCGATCCGTTAGGGTTATTAGGGCCAGTAATAGTTCGCGCAAAAATAATTATGCAGGAACTGTGGAAGGCGAACATAAGCTGGGATGAATCTGTCCCTCAATCGTTGGAAACAATGTGGATAGACTTTAAAAGAGAATTACCACAATTAAATAAATTTGTAAGTCCTAGGGCAACGGTGGTCAAACGCCCAGTGGCAATCCAACTGCACGGATTCGCCGACGCTAGTGAGGCGGCATACGGTGCATGTCTCTATTTACGCTCCGTCAATAAAGAAGGCAGATGTAATACTAGCTTAGTATGCGCAAAATCTAGAGTCGCCCCTGTAAAAACAATTTCCTTACCGCGGTTAGAATTATGTGCTGCTAAGTTATTAGCCGACCTAACCAAGGAGACCATCGAGGCCTTAAGCCATCTTAAAATAGAAGGGGTTTTATTATGGTCCGATTCGACGGTTACACTACACTGGATTAAGACACCACCGCACACACTAAAAACATTTATCGCGAACCGGGTTAGTGAAATTCAAAGGCAGACCGAAATTCATAATTGGTATCATATTGCTAGTCTGGAAAATCCAGCTGACTATATATCCCGCGGACAAACACCAACGCAGCTCCTAAACAACCAACAATGGTTAAAGGGTCCGTATTGGCTTTCCCAGGCCGAAGAAACATGGCCTTTCGTCAAACTTCCAACTATCGAGATTCCAGAACGACGGGAAGTTAAAACGTTAATGGCAACTATCGATACATCCGAATTTGTAAATAGATTTTCCTCGATAAAAAGGCTTAATAGGGTACTAGCATACTTGTTACGATTTTTTAATAATTGCAAGAACAAATCCAGGGTTGCGGGCGAGTTAACCGTTAGCGAGATTGCGAATGCCCATCAACAAATAATAAAATTAACTCAAGCACAGTCATTTGCACAAGAATTAAGGGACTTGAAGCAGGGTAATTCCGTTAGAAAGGGCAGTAAATTATTGAATTTAGCACCGTTTATTGACGAAGAAGGTATAATCAGAGTCGGCGGCCGATTAAGACATGCACCAATAAGTTATTCACGTAAGCATCCGATTTTATTACCACGTCGCCATCACGTCACTGAGTTAATAATTAGGAATGAACATCTTAACCATTGGCATGCGGGGATACAAGCAACCTTAAACGCCGTGAGACAGACCTATTGGCCGATAGATGGAAAAAACTTTACGCGCAATTTGATTCACAAATGTGTGAATTGCTTTAGGGCGAATCCCAAGGTACCGGAGTACGTTATGGGTAACCTACCGAAGGACCGTGTTACACAGGCACGCCCATTCGAAAACGCAGGTATAGATTATTGTGGGCCATTTTCTATTAAGGAGAAAAAACATAGGAATCTAAAAACAATGAAGGGTTACGTGGTTGTCTTTGTATGTTTTGCTACAAGGGCTACTCATTTAGAATTGGTCACAGACTTGACTACGGAAGCGTGTATAGCCGCGATAAAACGTTTTTTCGCAAGGAGGGGAAAATCGCGAAAATTGTACTCTGATAACGGCAGCAATTTTATTGGCGCGAAGAATGAAATCCGTCAAATTGAAGTATTTGTGAATTCAAGCGAACACAAGAGAGGGTTAAAGCAATATTTAACAGGTGAACAAGTGGAGTGGTCCTTCTCACCCCCTCGATCGCCTCATTTCGGAGGGTTGTGGGAGGCTGCGGTTAAAGCATTTAAATCCCACTTAAGTAAAACTATAGGAGAGGCCATGTTCACCTACGAACAATTCAATAGTATTATAATCGAGATCGAAGCTATTTTAAATTCCCGCCCGCTGACACCCTTATCCTCCGATCCCAACGATTTTACCGCCTTAACGCCTGCCCACTTCCTAATTGGTGGTTCACTACAAGCACTACCAGAGTATGAGTGGACCGATACACGAACCAACAGGCTGTCACTATGGCAGCACGCCCAAAAAATTAAACAGCACTTCTGGACCCGATGGCACAGAGAATATCTCCACGAGCTACACACCAGGCGCAAGTGGCATCTTGGAGACACCACACATCTCACCAAGGATAGGCTAGTCCTCATAAAGGAGGACAATCTACCCCCTTTGCAATGGAGGCTAGGCAGAGTGATAGAGCTGCATCCGGGGGAAGACAATGTTACCCGTGTAGTGACAGTGAAGACACCCTTAGGGACATATAAGCGGAGTGTTAAAAAACTCGCACCATTGCCATTCGATTCAGAGTGACGAGAGGAAACAATCCTCCACCCTATCAAAGACGCTATCGCGATTCCATTCTAGATTATAAGGTAGAAGTATTATAAAGTGTAATTAGCAGTAAGATCTCTCAATTGTATTTATTGAACTACTATAAGCATTGTTGACATTGTAATTTCGTTGAACGTAACCGTTCAAGGGGGCCGGTGTGTCGCGTAGCGAAATTGTTTTTGGAGGGCTATTAACGAAACCTCCTGCGAGGCACATTTGAGCCCTAAGTATTTTTACCCTAGCAGGAATAAAAGCCCAAGGAACCGTTACTTCACTAATTTTAGTCGCAGTTGCTTCGGCACGTTTTGCCAGTTTTTATTGATTTACAATAGTTTTAACTTTACATCTGTTTGCCAGAAGTCGAGGCGATCCTTGGTTTTATTACTCGCTAGGGTCAGCGACAAGAACGCTCGGGACCCTTGCGTGGGTCACTCGGGGGCTGCAATCGGCAACCCCTCTAGAGTCATGAGTTGAGGGGAAGTTAGTCCCACTCGAAGGAATTTGGCTGTACGCGCCCACTACCTTGGAAGGGGACGAATGGGGCTGATTTTCAATTTTTGCACACGCCTACCCAAGGCTTATAAAAACTCACGCAAGATCCAGAAAAGGAGAAGTACAACAATTTTCAAACGAGACGGAATACACAGACGAGATTGTAGACACTCGCCGCTGACGAGTAAGACAGAATACGTTAATAAACATTTCACTTATTTCGCTGAAGTAAACCATTAAATACAGTCCACTTCAAAACAGTCGCACAAAGTTAAGTCGGCGTGCGACGTACGGGTTTCACTATTCGAATCTAGAAATAGAAAACGCGTACTCAACAAATAATAAGTACAATGCTGTATCTAAATGAGAGCGGCGCACGCGTTTGTCGGTTCTGTTACGTTGAGCGACAGGAGAGGCGCTGGCCGGCGATGAGGATCACTGCCGGTCTCACGCGTTTTGCCAAACTATTTTGATTCTGTATTCGAAACAAAAGCGGGCCAACAGTATTCTTTGGTCGTTTCCGTAGGAAAAATGTCTGCTCTATCGCGTGGAGTGATTGGATTCCCTCCTACAGCTTTAGTTTTGAAAATAAATTGAAGAATATCCGCGAAAATTGCTGCGTTTCGGGTGTCATTTTCACTTTGATCATTGTTTAAACATATTTACATGTCTTGGATGTAACAATAACTTATATCATTTTATTTGGGAGAGTTCCTAGAATAATTCTGCGTTGATTGAAACCGAAAAACTCTTATCGTTTAACCACAAAATCATTTCAAAGTTGAAAATTTGCATTTTTTTTCAAAATCAAATTTCTCAAAAACTGTACGTATAGGAGGAAAACGGTTTGCGGATTCGTATTCAGCGCACAAAAATCTACGAGAATTGTCTATTCATTATTAGAGGCCCAAATTCGTGTTGCACAGTGTTATCTCCTAGGTTCCAAATGCGAACAGCTAAAGATTGCAAAAATATAAAAACAATAAAATACCTGTATCCAGTATTAGTTTTACCATATCTCGAATATGAGTCACCGGTATGGAATCCGCAACATCAATATCCCTGTGAGATAATAGAAAGAGAAGAGCATAAATGCCTAAGGATTACAGCCTTTCGAAGAGGTCACCTTTTACTCCAACATATCACGTGTCCAGCAGCTCCGATAAATAGTCTACATTATAATAAATAAAAAAATTCACATATATTATGAGATCGAAATACGTAACAGGATACAAAGCTGTATAGTCAGCAATGGCAATGGTTCAACAAAACGCTGGACACATTTTCGTTTAGGAACGACAGTTGCGCAGCATTAAAGAATATTAATGAATATTATACACGTACATGATAGCCAGTATATCGTTCAGCAGTTTAGTTCTTTTTTTTACAATCTTCGTGCTCCACCTCAATTATACTTGCAAAATACATGTGTATACTGACTATAGATGTAAATCATATTTATTTTATATCTTTATTTAAACTTATAAGTAGACGGCATACATAGAATCGGCCGATAGACTGGCAGTGTCTGCGAGATTGAGTCGGAACTGAAGACGTAGTTGCTAATTTTTGGGGCATTTATGCATGTCTCCGGAAAAGGTGACGTCTTTTCCGAAGCTCTTTCTTTGACACGTTCACGCCGGCGCGGCGCGTACCACCGGTGGCTCACACTTGAATGTTCCATCAGACAGTGCGTGCCACCGAAAATAACGTATATTAATTGAAAAAAAGTAGGATTTATTTTATTTCATCTCAATATTATAAACATAACTTATAAGACAAAAATTCGATAGTAAAAACATAATTCAAATATTATAAACGCATATATAATAAAAATAATAATATAATAAAAGCATGAATAGCAGCGCCGGCGTGAACGTGTTAAACCATCGCCCTGTTCAGTGGGGGAAAAGGACTCCATGTCGCAGGTTTCGAACGCTGACTTCGGAACTTTTTCAAGCCGCGCTGACCGCGCGGCTGGGCAGCCCCGTAATAGTACGCGATGTTTTCAACAACGAAGTCTGCTGCGCACATGAAAATTGTAAAAGAATAAAATCATCTTTCGGGGCTTGCACATATCAGGGAAGATTTTTTGGCCTAATCTCTGACATCTGCAAGCGGACTCTTCTACTGATTATTACGCACGCCCACCGTGTGCCGCTACAGATTATATTTGAAAGTGCCAATTCCATTTCTATGGCTGTAAGGCAAAACGACGTGTCATAAGTTTTCACTTTCGAGATATTGCCGCTTAAATTTTTGAATAGAAGTGCCAAATATCTAATGTCGGTCGAATTGCATTAATCCCTTGAACAGACAAAATTTATTTTTTTGCATTTCTTTCAAATAAACACATACAGTTTCTATGTTGTGTAATTCAATTAATGTATCAACTGCAATTTTTTGAAAATGTGAATTACATCGTTTTGCCTTACAGCCATAGATTTATGGAATTACTTATAAAGTGTTGGAATCCGTCTTCTTTAGGGTCAAGTTTATTTAAAAGTAATGTTTCTCTGTTTTGATGCATTCATAAAGTGTTCAAAACTGTCTAGTCAGAATCGAGCTTACTTGCAATAAACATACTTATATATAACGTAAGTAGTACATTATTCCATTTCTTGTTGCAGCACACGGCAAAACGATCGTGCAAGTGTCCTATGCGCGCTGCTGGCCACCGTGTTTTGCACCTGCACGAATTGAGCAACGTTATTCGCCCACAGTGTTCATTCAGCATTAGCATTCGAAGTTCATTGCGATTCCTGCAGTATCTTAATCTAGTATCGTTTCCGCGACGCGACCAAGGACGTTCATCGTGTGAGTGTGAATGCGCGCAGTGAACTACGCGGAAGAGAATTCGCATCACAAATTCCTTCGTTAGTGCTGTCCAGTTGTAGCTTAGCCCAACCTTGTGGTATGAAAGTGCCAGTCGACTGTGTATATATCGTAGATAATAAATTAACACCGATCGACGAACGATTCTCCTTATCGTGAGATCTCCGTCATATGAATCACTGTACTGATAAGCGCGGCATTTAGAAGCCACTAGGCAGCGCGCATGTGCGATTTTGATAGTAGTAAAGTTGAAGTATCTAGACTCTGAAAACGTGATCTAAAACTTTTCGACTTTAGTGCCCACTGAAAAAAATACAAAACGCTTTATTAAAATTGATCCTGCATACTTCCGCTGTAAAATGTAAATTTATATTATCCTGCAAAAATTCTTAAACAGTTGGATGTATTTGTCCATACTAAACAATGTAGTGAAATTCCAATAGTAAGTGAAGAATGCATGTGAGGTAGTATAGTACAACGCAGGGATACCTGAAAATTTATATCGATTTATGATCCATAGTTTATCTAATATTCTATTTAATATTTAATATAATAGATGTAGTCGTCCTATTAATATCCTACTTGTTCAATAATAATGCACCAACCCGTAATATAAACAACTTTACTTCTACCTTTAATGATATGAAAAAATAACACTTCATAAAAAATATCTTATATAAATTTTAACAACCTCTTCTTAAGAACTTATATATGTAGGTTTGAAATTCTTTTCTTCTTTATCACAGAATTGATTTCTATCCCTCTCGTACAAGATTGGCGTTGGGATCTACAGATGTATCTCATGCTAACCTCAATTTATACATTGCGCCCCTGCGAAATGGGTACACCTATATCCGCATTATTTATGTGAACTTTATCTCATAAAGAATTGTAACGAAGAGTATATACAATTCACTTAAATATTACACCGCACTAGTTTCTGCTGAGCGTGACTGTTATACCTATCTTTCTCCAGAACATCGTTTCATCTCTTCTTAAGTACTAGAAACGACTTCATTTTTCCTTTCCAAGAGAACATAATGCACCTTCACACTAGATGTGTCTTACAAATTAGGAGACTTAAACTGTTTATATTGGGTAACTTTTGGTTGGTCGACTGAGTAGATCGACCTCAAGTTATACAATGTTGTCTACATAGTCCTGTAATACGTTTCATTACAAATGTATTGGGTGATTGTAAAAAAATAATAAACATTATAACCTCTACCTAATCGTTATTTATTAATATGCAGTAGACCGTCACTTAACCGGTATCTAAAGGGCCGAACCGAAGGGGGCTGATTAATCCGAAAATATATGCCAATTATGGTTCATCGGTTGCTAATAAAAAAAATAATTCTTTACAGGTATATAAAAAGTAAATATAACTTATATGATACAATTATATTAAATAATGAACGCCAATTTATTATATCAATTGTAGATGAATTATCTTGCTCTTTAACTTATCTTATTGCAGTTTCAATAATTCCTCTCTTGATCAACTTCTCTTATCTCAACAAAAATATGACCCGGTTAATGCAGGTTAATGTGATAACGAAAGAAATTCAAGGACTTTATTCGAAATGACTGCTCTTTGCTATGGTATAAGCATTCAAACAATGCGCCCATATTGCGGCACATACAGTTCCTAAAGATATTTGGATAGCTGCTTTATCCAAATTTTTTTGAGGAGTTCTGTAAGTTATATTCTCTAACTCTGACCGCAATTTATAATTCAGCGGATAGAAATTTGGGCTACCAGAAAGCCGGTCTTTAGCTGTAATGAATTCAGGAATGTTGTTCCGTAATCATTCTTGTGTGGTTCTTGCTTTGTGAGTTGGGGCAAAATTCTATTGAAACCCGCGTCTATTCTAAAAAACGAGCCATAGGTAAGAGTTTTACTACTCCTTATAATACGTCGGTTTGGTAGATTTTCTCCAGTTAGAGAACGTCTATTTGGAACAACATTTGTGACAAGGATAGCCATATAAACCCAATGCCAACCAAGTTGAAATGATTTCACATCGCTTAACTACAAGTTGCTCATTGACCTATTTTTGGTCAAGCCCTCTAGTGGTTTCAACTACAGTTGATAGCATATATAGTTGAAGATCGTAGTGGACTAATGACTGCGAAACTAAGGGCACTGTTACTATTAGCGGGAGAATAAAAACTGTACAATGTAAATGTGATTTTATGTAGCAATTAATCATGTTGAATGATAAAAACAATGAACAACGAAGATATAGTGCAAATCTTTTAGCTGAACAATTTAGGATCGATCAATTCGGTTGACGTTCCCTAATGTAAATATAGATGACGCGAATGTCGTTACTAATTTATCGTGTGATAATAATATGTTTTGCAGCAAAGTAGTACATATTACAAGCATACGACACGAATCGTGTTGAAAGTACTCATCCGATTCTGTTTCAAATGGCTTGGAAGACGAGAGTCATAGATGCAGAGGGAGAGGAAATTTTAATGCTTACTCGTGTTATATCTATTCAAGCGTGTCTACAGTCTCTATAGGAATGTAATTACTTATGTTACTGAGCACTTAAATGCGTCGCATATCGCACCATCGATTATCTTGAAAAATTGCAGTATGAAATGGCGTGTTACGCATGCTAAACAGTTTTATTTAATACATCTTATTACAAATATTCTTTAAAATTCAACTTTGACATACATGTTCAGGAACTCATAGTATGTATTTTTTTAGCATACAGTAGGTATGTTAGTTCATGATTTAAGAATTTTGTCAACGATCGACCACATATACGTCGGTTTATCGCTTATGTAATGGTGTCTTTGGAACAGATTTTGCTATTGTTATCACACAATAAAATAAATAAAATTATGCTTAATGGACAACAAAATTCTAAAACCCGAAAAACTGTGTTTCATGTGAATTTTTTGTGAGTCACATATATCTCAAAACAATATTCTCAGTGAGAGGCTTAAGTGTGTATATATTGGATAACATTTGAAAATGTTTTGCTTACTAAATATGCGTACCCAATTGTAATTTGTTCATTTTAAAAAACATGTTTAAGAGGTTGAAATTATCTCTTCAATTTTAGGGGCTGTAATGCTAATATGAAATTTGAGTAACTTTAAACGAAACAAAGAACGAAAGAAAATGGGAAAATTGTTCAACTTTTTCCCCCCCAAAAAATTGATGCAACTTTATAGGTAGAGCCATTATAGGTAAAAGGAATATACATTTCTAAATATTTTTTATCCAACATGATAATTTTTTACACATATTTATCTCCATAATTTATAAAAAAATGTTACTAAGCATAATAGATTTTAGGCCAACGAGGCTGCATCACATCTTATAACTATCCATAGTGTTGGTGATCTATCAAAATATTGTTATCAGCTTTATTATTGCATCTTTTGATAGGAGTACATGTATAAAAAAATGTTTATAATGCAACCAAAAAAGGAATAATCCAAAATGAAAAGTAAGTAGTACTATCTTGTAATTTTTTGCAACCTGAATTAGTAATATTTCTGAAAATAGCGCAAGAAAAAGATAAGCTTCTCTTTGCAGGTATGGCAGTAACTTGTTATTCTAATATATTTCTTACATTTAAGATATTAAGTTATTGTTTTTGCTCTTGGTTGATTCCGAGAATCTTTCGAGCTTGGTTGAAGATTGCACGTGGTGTGCCGACTAAGGTTCACTAGCTGAAGGACCATTCCCGTAAGGGAGACTATACTAATGTTTATTTGCGCGACTTGTAGCTGACCACTCCGAACGACTGTTGAATTTTGACTGGCATCTTGCCGCGGACGATGCCGATCGCGAAGATTGCGATTTTGCTAATAGCTCGCTGATTGGTCCCCTTGCATTTTTGACAGTTACCAATCAGCGAGCCTAATCAGAGCCTCGACACACCTCCTTGCGCCCTTAGCGCGCTGACTTGGAGAGGGGTGCCGAGGTGCGCGTGGGGGTGACGAATGTTTGACAACGTTGGGGAAATTCTTCCAAGTGGTTGACCTTTCGGTGTTTTTACCGTTACAAGCAGATGTCGAACTACCCTTCAGAATTTCCCCGTTTATGGCACGGTCACGGCTATTGAGGGACGAGAGAAGCGACTTTCCAAAACTCTTACTTGACTTGTGAATTGCCTCCTCTCGCCGGGAAGTATATTGAACGCTAGGACACATGCAACTAAAAAGGAAGAAATCCCAAATCTCTAAAATAGCCCTTCACGCACGTCCGTGCCATAAACCCTGTTAGCGACGGGCGCTAACAGTTATTATAGTAAGTAAGTTATTTAAGTTATTAAGTAACTATGTAAGCAGAGAGTCTGAAATTTGCAATGTAACACTTTGTTGCGTCCTAGCACCGCTGATTACGCGGATTGCGGCGGTGGTTCAGACGCCGACTGTATCGAACCTTAATCGATCCCAGTCTAGTTAGGGTGGGTGAATGAATATAAACTTGACTACGAACCTAGTGGTTTTCTAAGTGTGTGTCGCGTGTTAATGTTTGAAGACGACTCGTGGATGACTGATGGGTGACTTAATGTTTGAAGACGACTGTGTTCTGTTTGAGGCCTAGTGGACGACTGGTGGATAACTGACGGATGACTTAATGTTTGAAGACGACTCGTGGATGACTGACTGTCGCGACCGATGCTGCCGATCACGAAGTCTTTGAGTTTCTTATTTGCTCGCTGATTGGCTTCCTCGCATTTTTGACAGTTACCAATCAGCGAGCCTAATCGGAGCCCCGACACACCTCTACGCCCTTAGCGCGCTCGCTTGGAGAGGGGTGTCGCGGTGCTTGTGGGGGTGACGACATTTGACAACGTTGTGGAAATTCCTCCAGGTGGTTGACCGTTCGGTATCTTTACCGTTACAAACAGATGTCGAACTACCCTTCAGAATTTCCCGGTTTATGGTACAGCCACGGTTATTGAGAGGCGAAAGAAGCAACCGTCTAATACTCGTCGAGCCTAAGTTATAAAATGCCTTCTTTTGCCAGGACATAAACTAATTCTCAAACCATGCTAATTGTAAACTAAAATTCCTTAATCTCAAAAATAACCATCTGTGTACGTGCGCGTCATAAACCGTGTTGGCGACGATTGTCAACACACTTGTTGTCTTTATGTTCCTTGTAATTAGTCAATGCATTAACAATTGTCGTTGTTACGTTGTAACAACATTACTACAGCGCGACCCATGTATAATAAAAACAAAACACCGTTACCCGCCAGTCAGTCGAAGAAATTTTAGCATAACGCATTTTACCCTCATTAGCGTACACCATAAACCAGTTCAGAGTTTCATCGTTGTTAAAGGATTTCAATATTCTAAGAAACTCTAAACTGACCCGTAGCAACAATAAGTTTATGATAACCATCGACCATCGGTTTCCTTCTACCACGTTTTTGGAATGAGTAATTTAGTTCTTTATCTTCGGCTTAAGCATTTTCCAGTCTCAATTTTATTTCATGTCTTAGTACGGTCAAGGCACTTCATAAACTTATTACCTGCTACGATGGGGGCACGCGGAATCTCACAGACGTCACTCGAAGGTGCCTTCGGTACCGGAGGGTTACCGATGGGTTGGAGGCGGTCACTTTATTGACGATTCCCACCAAATTTTTAACCAATTAGGGACACCGACCGCCTTCCTTATAAAAATTCACGATTTCATCGGGAACCAATCCGCGTGACTCATCCCCGCCAGAACTGTATACCACGACAGATTTAAGGGTAAATTTTTTGTACTAACAAGACAGATCGTTTGAGTATCGAGAGAGTGTCGACACAGAATCAACAGAGTGATATGTGAGTAACAACTGAGTGAGGACAGAGTAACAAGAGTGTGACGAAAGTGAGTGACGAAACAGTGTCGAAACAGAATCGAGAGAGAGAATCGGAAGAAAATTCAAATTCAACCGTCTTACGTATGCTCTGTACTGCGCATAAAAATTCAGTTATATTAATAAAGTTAATATAATAAGTTAACTGTGCCACTATTGCACCACCCTAAATATTCAAGCGCTATTAAGTTACCGCTTGAAGCGCACAATAAATAATTTGAACACAACACAAATTTATAACAAACGTGCGCGCTGAACATGGTCCTTCGAGCCGGATTCTTATTATTATAGTAAAGATTCCAAACATTGAACAATATATTGGTGCAAGTACAGTTAATCATACGAAGAGTCAATAAACAATCTGTCAGTGCTTAGTGCAGTGCATTGAACTATACAAGAATATTAAGATTGTATTCTGAACGGACAATCCATTTGGAGAGCAGCCGTCGGAGTATTTTGTTACCGAACACCAAAGTCGACACTCTTACAACACATTCTGAGCGGACAATCCATTTGGAGAGCAGCCGTCGGAGTATTTTGTTGTTGAACAATCAAATTCAACAATTTTACAACATATTCATCATCGATCTACCTAACGGATATCATTGAGAAACAGTCACGAGAGCAGTGACGGAACGTGCGATTTCATTCAGCCGGACAATCAGTTCAGCAATCATCAAGCCGACGTATCATCACGTTATAATTCAATATCAACGAAGAAAGCAACGGCGCCATTGTAGAAGTCATCACTCAAGTAAGCTCACGAATCTCCATTCAATCAATCCTTATTTACAACATCCATTATAATCTAAACGACTCGATTTCGATTATTCTCTTGAAAATGACGTTCTCAGAAAATTTAAAAACTTTAATTAAAACTCGCACAGCTATTAAAGCTAACGTTACGCGGTTAATAACATATTTCAATGCCCACCCGGACACGGAGATAGATGAAATTCAGAACCGTAAAACAAAATTAGAAGAAGCCTACGAAGCCTTCTCAAAAACACAATTACAAATTGAAATTGTAGCAGAGAAAGAAAATCAAACCAATATGGATCATGAAGGTTCCAGATCGCAGTTTGATGATCAATATTTTACTTGCGCTAAATTAATAAGTATGCGACTTCGCGAAATAAATTCACTAATACCTTCAGTAGCTAGCACATCAAATTCAGCTTCACATTCCTCTTCTCCAATAACGATAAAACAGACCAACAATCTCTTGCCGAAAATAGAGATCCGTCCCTTTGATGGAAATCTTGTTAATTGGTATAGTTTTCATGACACTTTCAAAAATTTGGTGCATGATAATGATGAATTAATACCAGTTCACAAATTTTATTTATTACAAAACGCACTTCAAGGTCCATTAACTTCAATAACAGAAAATTTAAATGCTTCAGAAGAAAATTACATGGTGGCTTGGAATACTTTGAAACAAAGATGTAATAAACCGCGCCAAATCATTCACACTCACTTACAATTACTATTAGAACTTCCAGAAATTTATCGCGAAACCTCTGCCAATCTACGTTCTTTGGTAGAAAAAGCACAGGTACACATAAACGCTTTAAAGGCTTTAAATCAACCGGTTGATCAGTGGGATGCATTACTCGTTTATATCATAGTAAAAAAATTAGATAAGGGTACGCGCCGCGCTTGGGAACGTACGTTAGAAGACGAGGAGATGCCTATTGATAACCTATTGATAACCAATTACTAATGTTTCTCGGAAAACAAGCACGGGGCGATGAACTCGACACAATTTCCTTTGATGCAAATAAATCAAACACTCAATCCAATAATTATAATTCAAAAATGTCATATAAAAAACGGGCCAATCATATTCAATCGCACGTAGGTACACAAGTGCAGAATCAGTGCGTTATCTGCGGTCAAAACCATGCAATTTATGCATGTAGTAAATTTTTACAAAAAAACGCAAAGGAACGTTTCGAATTAGCTCGAAAGGCAAAACTTTGTTTAAATTGCTTACGAAATAATCATCAAACAAGCAAATGCTATCTTAGCGGCTGTAAGAAATGTAATCACAAACATAATACGCTTTTACATTTCAACGAAACAAATACCACGCGTAATCAGAATTCAATTAGCAATACTGTCGAATCAAACATTCAGAATAAAGGCGAACAGCCAACAGTAAATTTAGTTGCATCATCCGATTCGGAAGTATTATTAGGAACGGCCTACATTAAGATTTTAGATAAGGATAAAAATGAATTCCCGTGTAGAATACTTTTGGACGGATGTTCACAAACGCATTTTATAACTGAAAGGTTAGCTGATCGTTTAAGGTTAAATAAAACGAGGATTGATTCACCTTTTTCAGGTTTGGGGCAAAATTTGACTAAGGCACAATATACGGTTAGAACAACTATTAAATCCCGAACATCTTCCTTTTCATGCGATTTAAAATTAGTAGCCTTGCCTACCATAACTGGTTTATTGCCTTCACGAAAAATTAACAAGGATAATATATCTATTCCTAAAAATATTGCGCTAGCTGACCCGAATTTCCATAAACCAGCCGAGATTGATGCTTTACTCGGCAATACTTTATTTTATCAACTATTAAGTGTAGGGCAAATTAAATTGTGCCATAATTCAGTAATATTACAAAAAACTCGACTTGGATGGATTGTAACGGGAGAAGCTAATCTTTACAATAACCAGTCAAACAAGACACGATCATGTCTTTTGACAACCACACTTGAAAAACATTTAAGTAAATTTTGGGAGATCGAAGAATTGCCTAATAAAAAGCACCTTTCTAGCGAAGAATTAGCATGTGAAACACATTTTATTCAAAATATTGATCGAAATTCAGATGGGAGATATACGGTACGATTACCGTTTAATGAGAAAAGGGATGGTATCGGAGAATCACATAAAATGGCTTTAAAACGTTTTTATTCTCTAGAAAAAAGGTTAGAATCAAGTCCAGAATTAAAAAAACAATATAGTGCATTTTTAAAAGAGTATATAGCTTTGAAGCATATGTCTGACATAACAAATACACATGATACACAAATAGGTTATTATTTACCACACCATGCGGTAATAAAGGAATCGAGCTCAACCACAAAGGTTCGTGTAGTGTTTGATGGATCCGCGAAAACATCATCTACTCTTTCATTAAACGATACATTAATGCAGGGTCCTACAATTCAAGACGATCTAATTTCTATAATCATACGCTTTCGTACTCATCAATTCGTATTAACAGCCGACATTGAAAAAATGTTTCGACAAATTCAAGTGCACCCAGATGATGCAAAATTCCAAAAAATCTTTTGGCGCGAAAATAAAAATGAACCTATCAAAACTTATATGTTAAATACGGTTACTTATGGGACTACTTCAGCCCCATTTCTCGCGGTTCGTTGTCTAAAACAATTAATAAAGGACGAGGGACATAAATATCCATTAGCTGCAGCAGTACTTGACCGTGATTTTTACGTCGACGATCTGCTCACTGGAACAAATGATCTGAATCAAGCCCAACTTTTAATAGATCAGCTAATTAAGTTGCTAAATTTAGGAGGTTTCAACTTACGCCAGTGGCTGTCAAATGAGCCGAAACTTTTAAAAGAACTAAAGAATTCCTCTACATCGCAGCTCGTATGCTTAGACGCCAATGAAACAAAAAAGGTTCTCGGAATACAGTGGGATCCACATGCTGATACGATTAGTTATAAAGTACAACCCTTTGTTGAACAAAAAACCGTTTCGAAAAGAACAATTTTGTCCGAAATTGCACAGCTTTTCGATCCTTTGGGTTTATTGGGGCCCGTAATAATTCAGGCTAAATTAATTATGCAGGAACTATGGAAGGCAAACCTAAATTGGGACGAATCAATTCCACAATCATTACATACCGAATGGGTCAATTTTAAAAGGCAGTTACCAATACTAAATAATTTCTCAGTGCATCGTAAAATTATATCAAATGATACAGTAGACTTACATTTACATGGCTTTTGCGACGCCAGTGGGAAGGGCTATGGTGCCTGTATTTACGTAAGATCCACTGATAAAATTAATAATCATTTCGTAGGGCTAGTATGCGCAAAGTCACGTGTCGCTCATATAAAAACAATCTCTATACCTAGGTTAGAACTTTGTGCTGCCAAACTATTAGCAAATTTGTATAAATCCGTAACAGACGCATTAAACCTAAAATTCAGCAAAACTAATTTTTATTCTAATTCAAGTATTGCCCTAAATTGGATTAAAACATCGCCACATATCTTAAAGGTCTTTGAAGCAAACCGCGTCTCTGAAATTCAAACGCTCACTGATAAAAATAATTGGTATCACATATCAACGCATGATAATCCTGCTGATTATATTTCGCGCGGTCAAACTCCTTCAGAGTTTATTCAAAATACATACTGGTTAAATGGACCTGCATGGCTTTCTAAAGATGAAAATCTTTGGAAAATCACGAAAATATCAGCACTCAATAATATAGAACAACAACAATACAATGTGACATTAGTTACTACAGAACAAATTTCTAACAATTTAAAACATAAAGAAGAAGGTAATAACCATAATGATACGTTTGAACGATTCTCATCCATTATTGCTCTGAATCGTTTCGTGGCCTTTTGTCGCCGAGCAATTACAAATAAAAGGTCAAACAATAAAATCAGGGGTGAATTCACAGTAAAAGAGTTACAAGAAGCACATTCACAAGTAATAAAAGTAGTTCAACAAACAGAATTCCATCAGGAATTACAATGTTTAACAAAGGGGAATGAATTAAATAAATATAGCAAGTTGCTGAGATTGAATCCTTTTATCGATGAATTCGGAGTTCTTCGCGTAGGAGGTAGGTTGTCAAATGCAAATATAAAGTATTCACACAGGCATCCAATTTTATTACCCAGAAGTAATCATGTTACTGATATAATAATACGACATGTACATACAAAACATTGGCATCCAGGAGTGCAAAACACGTTAGCAATTGTAAGACAAAATTACTGGCCTATTGATGGCAAAAATAGAACACGATATATCATACATAAATGTATTCCATGTTACAAAGTAAATCCTAAGCCACCAAATTATTTAATGGGTGCGTTACCTAAAAATCGGTTAAAACAAACCCGACCATTCGAAAACACCGGACTAGATTATTGCGGTCCGTTTTTCATAAAAGAAAAGAAATTTAGAAATAAAATTAAATTAAAATCATATGTAGTTGTTTTTGTGTGCTTCTCAACAAAGGCCATACATCTAGAATTGGTCACAGATTTAACTACTGAGACATGCATAGCGGCAATTAAACGTTTTTTCGCTCGTAGGGGCAAATCAAAAAATCTCTACTCTGATAACGCTACAAATTTTGTCGGAGCAAAGAATGAAATGTTAAATGTCAGGGCACTATTATTATCTGCAACTCATAATGATAAAATTACGCACGAATTATCAACTGAAGGAATTACTTGGCATTTCTCACCACCGCGGTCACCTCACTTTGGAGGTTTATGGGAGGCAGGTGTAAAACAGTTCAAACACCATTTATATCGCACCGTTGGTGATTCTTTGTTCACATACGAACAATTTAATACATTCATAATCGAAATCGAATCAATATTGAACTCCCGTCCTCTAATTCCATTATCCTGTGATCCTAATGATCTGTCTGCCCTTACCCCAGCTCATTTTTTGATTGGAGATTCTTTAATGAGCATACCAGAACACGACTTTCAAGATGTACCAGCAAACAGATTATCATTGTGGCAACACATTGGGAAAGTGAAACAACACTCTTGGAGCAGATGGCACAAAGAATATTTTAATGAATTACTGCACCGTAGTAAGTGGTATAAAGGTGATCCTGAACAAATAAAAATTGGAACACTTGTTATGATGAAAGAAGAGAATGTTCCACCTATGCACTGGAGCATGGGTCGCATCGTAACTACTCATCCTGGCGAAGACAACATCGTTCGTGTAGCAACCGTTAAAACAAATCGCGGAACCTATAAACGATGTATAAAAACTTTATGCCCATTACCGATTGATATTCCTGTAGAAGATTAATTATTCTCCTATTCATCTATTTATTATTATATTATTAGTTATGGTAACCATGTATAATCATTTATATTCTTGTGAATACTGTAATTGTAATAATTAACTATTAGTTAGCCGTAGTCTCAATGTACTAGTGGTTATATTAGTCATTATACATGTTAATTATATAAGAATCAGATACTTTAACTAATTATGGCTCGTATGAGCACTGCACAATATCTATAATTAAAATTATGTGTTCTAAAACTGATTTAATTTGAACGCGGATCGTTCAAGGCGGGCGGCATGTTACGTTGTAACAACATTACTACAGCGCGACCCATGTATAATAAAAACAAAACACCGTTACCCGCCAGTCAGTCGAAGAAATTTTAGCATAACGCATTTTACCCTCATTAGCGTACACCATAAACCAGTTCAGAGTTTCATCGTTGTTAAAGGATTTCAATATTCTAAGAAACTCTAAACTGACCCGTAGCAACAATAAGTTTATGATAACCATCGACCATCGGTTTCCTTCTACCACGTTTTTGGAATGAGTAATTTAGTTCTTTATCTTCGGCTTAAGCATTTTCCAGTCTCAATTTTATTTCATGTCTTAGTACGGTCAAGGCACTTCATAAACTTATTACCTGCTACGATGGGGGCACGCGGAATCTCACAGACGTCACTCGAAGGTGCCTTCGGTACCGGAGGGTTACCGATGGGTTGGAGGCGGTCACTTTGTTGACGATTCCCACCAAATTTTTAACCAATTAGGGACACCGACCGCCTTCCTTATAAAAATTCACAATTTCATCGGGAACCAATCCGCGTGACTCATCCCCGCCAGACTGTATACCACGACAGATTTAAGGGTAAATTTTTTGTACTAACAAGACAGATCGTTTGAGTATCGAGAGAGTGTCGACACAGAATCAACAGAGTGATATGTGAGTAACAACTGAGTGAGGACAGAGTAACAAGAGTGTGACGAAAGTGAGTGACGAAACAGTGTCGAAACAGAATCGAGAGAGAGAATCGGAAGAAAATTCAAATTCAACCGTCTTACGTATGCTCTGTACTGCGCATAAAAATTCAGTTATATTAATAAAGTTAATATAATAAGTTAACTGTGCCACTATTGCACCACCCTAAATATTCAAGCGCTATTAAGTTACCGCATGAAGCGCACAATAAATAATTTGAACACAACACAAATTTGTAACAAACGTGCGCGCTGAACAGTCGTGCCTTAAAGGAATTTGAATGCCTGTTTATGATACCATCGTATTATCTTCCTCGTATGTGAAAAATATCTCGCCAATTAATGTGCTATGTCAGTGGCTTGCTTAGCATTATCACATACAATTACCAATAGGCTGCTTGCACACACGCCGACTTTTTGCCGTCGCCGGTCCCGGCACCCCGTCACTACTTTTGAGCGCCGGTTGCACACACACCTGATTTTTGCCGGCGCCGGCACCGGCAACGAAAGTCTTGCACGCGTATATACTGACCGTGCCAATGGTAGTTTGCTTCTGAACGTGATCTCGGAAAGATGTTCAGTCAAAGGTATAGAAATCACAAGTTACTAGTATTATTATATCTTAGACGAAAGTATAAAAAACGCAAAAGGAATTATTGGACACACCCTCTTCTTAACAATATAATTTTACTATTTTATATTAAACGTCTCGTACGTCGGAACACCAAGAAATGACCAAATTCATCAGCCAACAAGAAACAAACACCTTCACGGCAACGACTTTTTCCATGCTGTGTGCAAGGTCCCATAGCTTTACATTGCAACCTAGAAATGTTTGCCCTGCCGGCGACCGACTTCTTGAGCCCTTCGCCGGCAACACGAACGGCCAGTGCCGGCACTGGCAAAAAGCCGGTAGGTGTGCAAGGTCCCACTTGACTCAACAGAAATCGACACGACGACTGGCGCCGGTGCCGGCGTGTGTGCAAGTAGTCTAACTGTCTCGCGACAGTCAAGCGTGAGTGACGCGATGCGACGTCATGTTATTCTATTTTAAACTATCCCTGTCTCTTACGACCGATGACAGTGGTGGGACATTAAACGGCGTGAGGGGCCCCTCTCGTGATTAGAGGGGCCTCTTGGCTTATAACTAAAATACAAAGTATCAAACACGATTTCGTTATTCTTGGTTTTCATTTTATTTCGTCTCATAGAATCATCCCTGCAGTTTTTCCCAAGACTGGCCGAACGCTTTGTATATCCAGGCATTTTTATCAATGCGTATTATTCAGAAATATATTTAACATTAAATTTTTAAAGAACCTGGTATATATTTTATTTTTTAATAACAATAATAAAGTGTATTAGAGGAACCGGTCAAGTAACAGATTGAATTTAATTGTTCACTAGTTCAAATCCTGTTGGCGTTAGTGTACCTTTGTTTAAATACCATTTGTTTGGGAAACCATCGAGTGGTGTTGCTTGTTTATGGTTTGGCAACGGGAATTAGGCTATCTCTGACAATGGAGTTAGCAGGAGGGCAAAATCCCTTGCTGGCAGGCTGAATCCTGAACACCATTTGACACTATAATTTACTGTACGCGTGATATCAGTTATTATTTAAATGTGTTTCATATTGAAGCTTGAAAAAGCTTGATTGTCTTATTTCACAAATTTCTCGATAAAATTACGAATGAAATAAGATAGGAATTGAATTAATCTCTTAACCTTCCACCACTTACAATTAGTAGATGAAAAATAGGGCAAAGTTCCAAAGAGCCCATGTCGCCGATTTTAATGACGTTTGGGAGGAAAAAAGGTGGGGGGAAGTAAACCTTAAATACGAAATTTCAATGGCGACTCTTTAATAGTTTTTGAGATATTAATTGAAATTACACATTAAATTTTGCGTATACGTACACGCTTCTGGCAGCGTATTCATAAGCCTGCGGCAGCCACTTGACTACTGTTCTGTTAAGCTTCATCAGCAAACCGATGTTTACAGTTTAAAACTGAAGTGCGCTGGAGGGGCTTCGCCCCTCCCCTGAACCCCCTCCCAATGCGCCACTACTTTGGACAGTTAACCTGAACCCTAATCTGACTTAGCGTCTAGTCTGGACATAAACTTCGTTACATTATATTATAATTTAAATTAAACGTATTTATCAACGATAATCAACTACTCACCCCTTTAATGCCGTTGGCTTTTCCAAATCAAATCAATTCCAGGAGGAAGTGTGTTTTTAACAATTTACTAGAAAATATATGAAAATGCATATTTTAAGTTCACCCGTTATACTGCAGCGACAGCTTTCGGCTCAAGTATGAAATTCGGTATTTAAGGTTTTCCCCCCCCCCCCCCCCCCCTTCCAACTTAATCGATGACCTGGGAACCTTGGAACTTCACCCGAAAAATCTACGTATGATACTAAAATACAAACGTAGGAAGATATGTCGATAGTAAATTGCAATTTAAAACCAAAATTTTCGTAAACTAATCGCGTTTCAGTATAAATACCCAAATACTTTTGTATGGGAAAATAATCAGGTCAATTGATTATTGTATTAAAAAATTACGACTTCATTTAAAAAAAACAATGACCTTCATACATATATTCTACGCATCCAACTATAAGAAATCTAAGTACATCAAGTTATGTCCGTCTCAAATCCATTCAACTTTTATCTAAAACATTATTTCATACAGCAAGTAATTTTCTAACAACTTGTAGTCGTCAAAATAAGTGAACCATCCTGTATAATAAATATGTGATAAAAGTTATATACATAATCATATATAGAAAATAAAAGTATTTGGGTACTAGTTATTAAGATTACCCACAAAAATACTGCAGCAAACAAGAACGAAAATATAGGTAAAAGAGACGAAGGAAAGTAAGCATAATCATTCTTGCACTGGCTCGACGAAACTATTTGGTGCGCAATATCGGTTCAAAGGTGAATGCAAAGGTTTCTCTTCTGGAGGCTAAAGGAACCAGAGAAAATCGCAGCAAGTCGTAAAGCATCGCTTATAATACGAAGCAATCGAGACCATCAAGCAAGGTTCAGCTATTTTTGTACTGGGTTCGAGTAGGTCCTTCAATATGCATTCACAGAAGGCTCGTTCTAGTTACGAAGACCATGGACATGCCTTTCACAAGGAAAAGACAAGATATAAAGGAAGATATTTGATTTATTTCCGTATAAAGTTCAGAAATCTATAATATATTTTATAAACGCAACCTTTGCCATGTCATTTTCAATTGTACATATGTTTTCTTTTAAAACCAATTCCAACTTCTGAGTTATTTTTTTCGGCATCATTTACTTTGGAAAACAAAAAGTTGCGCTAACAATAAGTGGATATGCAAATAAGTCACGCTTTAAATAATTATCAAAATTATCTTAAACCCATACGATTCAATGTCTTCTTAAGAATACGCAGTGAGCAACAGGGAAAATTATTGTCTTCATCGTAATAGGTCAGAAAAAAGAGAAGAAAAAACTCTGCAAACTGAAGGACAAAGTCACTGTTAGGACTGGATGTAGGCACTCTCAGTGTTAATGCTCGTGATAGTCGTCCACTGTCGAGCTTTGTTGTATTTGCACGTGGTGTGCCGACGTTAAAACTTTCTCGAAGGACCACTGAACGGACCCGGACTGTTCGTATTTTCACTTCTGTTTTCTACCGTTTCTTGTCGTAGACTGACTCGGTCCCGGAATTTTTGCAAGTCTCCGGACGCACCGATAGATGCACGCTGATCGGGGGAAGATTTCCAAATTCTAGTGACCAATCAGCGTGCCTAAGAAATTTCACCCACGCCCTCCTGTACGCCCTTAGCGCGCCCTGTTCTGAAAGGGTGGGAGACAGTGTCCGTGCAGGACGGAGCGTTTGGCAACATGGGGAAATTTCCTCCAGGTTGTCCTTTCGGTCCTTGTACCGTTACAAACAGATGTGTACCCTTCGGAAATTGCTGGTTTATGACATGTCCGCGAGCTGTCGAGGGCGAAAGGCACCGTTAAAATTAACTAAATTATTTAACTGCCTTCGCTAGGAACTGGAAACGACAGCTGCAAGCAATTAACAAAATCCTGACTCAAAAACAGCCTTCCTGGGCGATCGCGTCATAAACCGTGACAATGAAGACCAAACACTCAGATTTAAAACATTTTCAGTACAAACATGGTAAGGTAGAATTCTCTACGTCGTACCGATTACTCAAATCGTGCTGTTTTACTTTGTCTATAATTAATAAATATAAACAAGTTCTAGTGACAAGAATATCAAACGAACAATTAGAAATATCAGTGAAAGATTTTCAGATTGTATCTTATTTTGTACAAACTTTTGATGCAACTGAAGACCTAACAGTACAATTGAGTTGTTGTGGGTAGTAGGGACCATTTCAACAAACACGTGTTTTGAGAAGTACACTTCTTACCAGAACCTTAAATGCTCTAACAAATTTTTCCACATAAAATGTTAATATTTATACGTAAAAGATGGACAAAATCTATAAAAGAGGCAAACAGGAATGTGCTTTAGGTGTCATAAGTCAATTTAATAAAGTAAAACTAAAAGTATTTCACTTTAAGTGTTGAATTCGACCTTACTATCCTGGACGACTCAATTTTACTGTGTATTTCTGCATTTTCTTAAAATTAGGACTATTGTAGAATATTTTTCATACATTTTATGTATTTTTTACAATGTCCAGCATAATCCAGTGTATGAAAATTAGTGTTAATATATAATTTACTTAGCATTAATTTCACTTGCTGTTAATACATAATGTATTTATAGTTTAACCAAGCAAAACATGACACGATCAAGGAGGCACGACTGCGAAAAACGGTATACCGATTCTCCACTATGTACTAGCGATCCTACACTATCTCTATCGATGAGAAAACCGTCGAAACATGCAACATTATAAATATGTTAAATTTTTTAAATAACCCACACCCTACTGTTTCGTTGTAAATATATCGTGTTTAGGCTTATTTTTGTCGGAAGGATATATAAAATTCATTGGTAATAGTTTGACAAACATTCAATTAAAGGTATAGGTAAAAGTTTCGATAACTATTAATAGATGAATCACTGAGCGTTCGACAATATTACTTTCATGTAATTTTAGCTGCTTAAGCGAAAGACCAACTTATTCTTGGAGAATGATGCGATATTACACGAAGACAGTTTGTGATTATCTGATTAACAACAGAGAGATTAACAGAGAAGTTTCAACTTTTCTACTTTCCACTTTTCAACTCCAAACTTCATCCCAGACTTGTATATATTTATAAATTCCAGCCTTTACAAGCTAGGGCAGAGATCAACAACCTCATCACAAAGAACGGCACATTGAATAGATTAATTTATGACCAAGGGCGCTTTATCTGCAGACACAGGGGGGGGGGGGAAGCTTAAAATACATTCTATACCTACTTATTTCCTCTACTTTGCTGGAATCGTCGAGTAATCGAAATACATTGTTTCGCGTACTCTCGAGATGTTTCCATCTAACGTAATAAAAAATTTGAATATTGTACAACGCAAGAACGTTTTGTACACGCGGTAGCCTACAAAATGCTTCGCGGACACTTACATAGGTACCCGCGAGCCCCGTGTTATTGACCACTGAACTAGAGAGTGGATTCAATTTTCACATTATTCTCTTATCTCATTTTTTATATTTATATTCGAAAAGATCATTCAAGTTGTCACACAACCATTGTCGTTCAACATTCGAGACGAACATTAAAAACAAAGTTTACATTCACTCATTCAGAAAATTGAGTCGCCACAATCAATCTTGTAAAGTCAACGCAGTCTGCTTCAACGTTGAGCAACTACAATTATAAGTTTACGATTTATCGCTCCACGACAGTTTACGTGATAAATTAGAGACTCTTCTAATGTGTGGAAAGTAATTACGAAGTGATCCAACCACTAGTTCTCCATCAAATTAGTTAGCCAAAATTAATTTGGTGACAACAAAAATTAATTCGTTTGGCCATAATGAGAAGAAACAAATTTCTTCTTCTTTCCTCCCTCCATCTGCACTTGTGCGAGGTGCGTGCAAAGAAATCATATTCTACGTATTTCTCAGCATCGTTGTCTACTAAAGTTTAGTGGCTTTATAGGTAACAGTAGAAGAGTGATTGAGTAGTTCTGCAACTTGAAAATGGACTTAAGGTTTGAACAAAGAGCAAATATGAAGTTTTATGTCAAACTTCAAAACAGATACTTCAACTATTTTAGGAAGTCTATGACAGTGTTTTGTGTGGCATTCACGTTTTAAAGGTGATCGAATGTCCCTGGAGGATGATAAGAAATCTGAAAGAGCACGCACCAGCGCATCTTTAAAAGACGTCAATAAAATTGAACAACTTACTCGTGCTAACCGTTAAATCACCCTTCGCAAAGTTATTGACTATATTGGTGTTTCTCACGATACAGGACAAAAAATCGTTATGGAAGTTTTGGACATGCATCGCGTTACCACCAAGTTCGTCCATTGCTTCTTGACAATTGTTATTAGAGAAAGACCGCAATTGTAGAACAGCAAAAACTGCCTTTTCCATGATTACAACGCTCCTATACACAAAACTTTCGTAACAGAAAAATGTTCAGTACCAAACTAGATGACGACCAACGCACACACTCCATACTAAAATCAGATTTAACGCCTTGTAACTTCTATCTGTTTCTAAAAATAAAATAAAAGTTCAGGTGATGGCGTTCTAACACAGTGCAGGAAATACAAACTGAATCGCAGCGGGTGCATGACGCGGGTAGACAAAATGACTTCAAAAACTCATTTGAGATAGTAGCTTCAAAAACTACTTTCAGATAGAGTAGCAACATTGGAATCACTGTACCAAAGGACTACTTTGAAGGGAACGGAAGTTAAACATAAGCCGGCGGTTTAATAAAATTTTTATGAACACAACCAGATTTCTCCTCAAGTGCACCCCGCATATACATATGTATATTTCTCACGTTATTTCTAATATTTTGTATAGCTCATCAAATATGCGAATAACATATCTCGCTTTAAGTGAGATATTTTGAGAAAGATGATACATACGGAAATATGTTTCGGATAAAAGCGGTGGGATACCCGAAGATACAGACGATCCCAACATTTATTTGATCTTATGATGACACCGACAAGACCTGCGCCAATCATGTTTGAATTTTTACATGCGAATTATAATTCTTATTGCATATTTTTGCAGATGAAATTGAAAATCTTTTAAAGTACTAACTACATATTTTTTCTACATGTCAGTTTCAGGACATGAGTCTTCAAAGTTGACATACTGCCGGAATTACCATTACACGATATACCTCACGGAGAGATTCCTCGATCAGACTTTGTACACCACAATAACCTTGAAAAAGACTAATTTTGTAGAGGGGAAGGAGGATGCGTGCGGGCGTAGGTGTATACTGTAGCCTGATAAAAATATTTTAAAAAGAAAATAGGAATAATACTGTGCTATAAAAAACAATACGTATAATCTTAACAAACGATTGCCTAATTTTTGAAGGCGTATATAAAGGGTTATCCAAAAGTACTTTTAGGATGTTGAATGAGGATATCTGTCATACGCCATGTTTGTTAGTAAAATAGAGATGAAAAAAATAAAAATTGAAAATAGAACGAACGAAGATAATAGAAATAAAAAAACAGATTAGAACAGGGTAAAGCACAAAGGGAAAGAAAAAGAGTAAAGGTAGGGGTTCCTATAGTCTATTTTGGATAACCCTATATATGCTCTTCGCAGCAAAAGAGTTAAGATCATATGATGTATAAAGTTCAATCGAATATCCTTCCTGTGGTGTACATTAGATAATGTTAGTGCTAACATCACATTAAGTTTGAAAATTCATACCTCGAAACTATTCTAGGCGCAACATATACATCCATAGGTATAGTGACTCATATTAAGAATATTCCATTCCTATCGCTTGTACTTTCATTAATATAAAATGCTCTAACTATGAATCAAATACATCGATAATCAATTTAAAAATATTCCAACTTGTTTTCAACAATTTTTAATTGTCGCAATTCAAAATCAGACATGCTTATGTTTGTGGTTACTAAATAAAATTTCAAAGAGATGGAGGAATAAGAAAATGGATAACTAAGAAAACAGTTTTTTATATCTGCAAAAATTGGCTCTTAATGAGTCTGCAGGCTCAGGATATTTGGATATTCAGATTGTATCTCACTTATCTCTGACAGGAAATCCAAAGTGTTGTCTGCTCGACGAATTTCTTTTTAACGGGCATAAAAATGTACTTTATTAGCGGTCATATAGGGATACCTATAATTTAATCATTTCTTTTACGTGATCTGTCAGAATTACGGTTATAAAAATATTCAGTACTTCCTATGTATGTAATATGCATATTTTGTCTTCTACTTATATATATGTACTTACATGGAGCGAATAACTTCAATGTACCTTTCAATTACGGTGACAAAAATTATTTTTAATAATTTTTTTAATAATGAATTCTGTTCTTAATCATTCTATTTTCTAACAATATATGAGAAAATAGTAATAATATACTTAGGATAACTAAATAAGGTGATATTATCATAAATGGAAAAGAATGATTCATCAATACTGTGTTCAATTTGAAATAAACTGTATCGCATAATTTCTACAATAGAATAAAGAAACAATTTATAAATTAAAAATAAAAACTGTAAAACTTAATAACAATGATAACCATATCATTCCATTACTATGATAACATAAATTTGAAGTTTAACTGTGTCATATACCTGTGCACTGGTACTTTTAGTGGCACGTAACTTAGTTCTTCGTCTTGAGACTTACCTACAACAAAAAATGAAAAAACAAATTTTTTTAAACCACACGAAGTAAAATGAAACCTTAATGCAATACAGGTATTTTTTTAACAATAGCATTAACTGCTTCGCTAAAAAAATATAATTACACAAAATGACAACATTTTAAATTCATTTTATAATAATGGTCACAGCCTTATCTGATTTTATTAAGGGAAACTCGAGGCGCTTATACATACAGTGATTCTTATTGATACTGGGACACGATGTTATTCAACAAATTATTGCTCCTTTCAACTGTTTGCAATAGTATGTAAAAATAATGTCAAAGCTAACGGCTATTCAACAAAATGTTAGTTATTATTATTTAAATATTATTAATTAATAGATTTAATATTCAAATACTACACTTCGTCAAATGTCAGATATTTTTACGACATTAAATTTTAATATTATTTAATTCAATGTTTATTATCCAAAAAATATGTCCAATAAATAAATAAGATTTATGTTTCTACGAACTACAATAGGTACTTTATTATATCATGAAAGATAAATTGAAGAATATTATTACAAATAATCAAAAGAGGTAATAGCTTTTTAGATAGTATAGTGTCCGAATATTAATAAGAATTACTGTATATGTATGTAAGAAAACTGTTTGCCAGCAGAAGTTGAAAAGGCTCAACCGGCTGTACAGTAAACACATAAATGCTTCTAAAATACAATAGAACTGCAACCTGGCTAGCCTTGAATGGGGACAGCATCTTCGTCATTCTTTTTAGATTGAGACACGCAAGTTACCACTAGTACCTACATCCAATAAAGGCTACAAGGTCAGTGAACCATATGGGAATCCATTGGATCGGAAGGCAACGTCAATTTTCGTTTCACATGAAATATTTTGTGAACAAAAATTCATTAAATCCAAGAAACATACATAATTATGAAATACAGAGGCTTGGTTTTTATAAAAATGCCTAAAAAATATATAATCTACAGAAACGTTAATGTGTAGATAGCTAAATAAGATAGGACTAAATTGACTTTTGTTATCGTTGAGTTCTGAAGTGTTGAACATAATGACGTAAATACTTTAAGCCATTTCAGGAGACAAAAATTAGCGGTTTTTAGTAATACGTACGAAGAACATAATTATAAAAAAAGATTTTGAGAGACATTATCTTCAATGATAATATATAAATAATACCTTTTATCATATCTAAACAATTTTACTTTTCACAACTTCTTTTAAGTGTTTCATACGTTAGAATTCGCTAAGTAATTCATTTATTATTTGCATTTTTTTCATAACTAGACTACGAAAGTTTATGCAAATGCATATTTTAGAGGAACATTTTAAACAAATAGGACTTTGACAGAAATATCATTATTTATATTAAATCTAAATAAGATAATATTTTATCATTATTTATATTAAACAGAAAGGTATAATATATTATATAAACTTTTTAATAAAGCGTTTATCGATTTTTTGTTATATGACATTTTAGTCCTATTTTTACTTCTAGAACACACTGCCAAAATGTGACTGGAAAAATGTGAGATACCCTGTATCTTGCCCATTCTTCCGAAACAGGACAACGTTTAATTCACAATATGGAATAACTTACTGTTGTTTTTTATAACTCAAGTTATGCACAAAACTCAATATAAAAGCAGTGTTGTATACAGAGTGTTATCTCTAACACGACTCACAATTTTTCACCTATTTATAGCCATTTGACACAACAAGTTTAGAACAGAAGTTAAACAGTATAGAGTACACAATAGGTGTTAATACAAAAAAATTTTGAAAGCAGTTTGTTCTCATAGAGAAATCAAGATCACCTTGGCTTATACAAATAAGAACACATCATTTTTTTCCACCGTATTATAGAGGATATCGA
Source organism: Eucera pruinosa (assembly GCA_028830335.1). Classification (NCBI taxonomy): domain Eukaryota; kingdom Metazoa; phylum Arthropoda; class Insecta; order Hymenoptera; family Apidae; genus Eucera; species Eucera pruinosa. The sequence continues at coordinate 1,440,828 of JAMYCR010000006.1, read as the reverse complement.
GACGAATTCAAAACACATATTATACGATATTTTTATTAACATATTACTCCATTCACAATAGTGAAAGTATTGTAAGAGAGAACCATCTCAGCATGCAGAGCTGTGGATTCAGCAAGTCTAATTATAATAACAAAGAGCAGAATACACTTTGAACATGTTATTAATTAAAGTGAATTTTTCTTATGTTCATTGTTAGGAGCTAAATGTTTCATAGTTCCACTACTGTAAATGTAGTAACATGATAATAAAAATATCGTACAATGTGTTTTAATTCGCCTCTACAACATGGTAAAAAAATTGTGTGCCTATTTGTTTAACTCAAGGTGACCTTGATTTCACTATGAAGACAAACTGTTTTCTAGATTTTCTGTATTAACACATATTGTGCACTCTATATCGTTTAACTTTAGGTCTAAACCTTTTTTGTCCGATGGCTGTAAGTGGGTGAAAAATCATGCGTCGTATTAGAGATAATACTCTGTATCCTAGTGAAATGGTTTAATGATTAAAAAGTTAATAGAATTTAATAATATAGCTATAAACATGCTCAAAAGCTTAACATGAAGTTTAATAATTTAATGGTACACAATATGATATGTGTAATATATTTATTTTTTAGAATAATTTGTATAACATTAAATACATGTTTATATATTACACATTGTGTACAATATTAAATACATTAGTCAAACACAATTGAATGAATTTTCTAATCTCTGCATAGGAGGGTATTTACCAAATTTATTCTGTATATACCCATGTACACTTTGTGTATAGTTTGCATATTCACTGCATATCGTAATTCATATATCATCTATTCATAACATTTTAATCATCTTGTTTCTGAGAAAGCAAAATATTAAAAAATAATTAGTCAAAGGTAATAAATATAAAAACATTTCTTTAATAATTTTTGTAGTTTCCGTTGTCCACAAGTTAAGTACAAATAAATGAATTTCCAATTATAATTATCGAACATAGTAAAAATTATTTTAATTTCAAATATAAATAATTTTTCGAGAAACAGGAATAATCAAAATGGCTTTTGGTCTGGAAAGGAAAACGAAAGAAAGCACTGTTTAAAGTTTATCTTCCTACAATTTTATTTTTCAATTTATTTGAGATTAAAGTTCTACATTTTTGAACGTTAAATGGTTACGTCGAAAATAATTTAGTAAGGTTCTCTTGGCGGACGACTTATTATGCTCCTAAATATAAATCTTATGCAGTATACATTTAGTAGAGAGCAATTTTAAAGACCGGTCAACATTGTAAGTACCTCGCAGGGTGAAAAGTTTATGCTGTGCAAACTACACGCATATTTACGCTCGTTTCTCGAATGTTGTTCAATCTGGTAATTCTGTAAATGAACAAAATATGGGAGCAAATCGATATATATTAATTGTATTGCAGCTTTAATAACACAACGAAAGAAATCATATATTTAACTTTTACTAGCTTTTCGAGAATACAAAAGTATGTATAATACATAATAATATACCACGTTTTCACGAAAAATTGTAGATACAAATTTTCAATGAAGCTGTAAAACGAGGATAAATTCATAAAATATATGTAAATAACTCAATGGTGATGTAAGACCAGAATTTTGCAATATGAAATATTTAGACTTATAAGAGGTTGTGTTTAAAATATTATTATTTCATTTCAAACTCATGATATTATTTGAAAACTTTTTCTTTCATTTGTTTGTTATTCTACAAAGAGAAACAAAAGCAGAATATTGTCAAAAAAGTATTCGTAATCAAAAAATCGGTAATAATCCAAAAGTAGATAGTCTTTAACAGTACGGGTTTATTTTGGAATTCTTAATATTGTTTCCATTGTTTCTAATTTACACTTCGAAAAGCGAACAAATGCAGCAATATATTTACATATAGTTGCTGATAAAAAATTATAAGACACTTATGAATAAATATATTTTGTTATTTTACCATTGTATTTAAGTATGTTTACTAGCATTGCAATTTTTTCGCTATCTTTTAAGAAGTATTTGATTGAAGAGGTATGAATCATTTTAAAAGGTATTGATTAATTTGGAACTGAAAGTAGAAATTGGAAATTACATGATGCTATATTTAACAATGGTGCACTTTAGAGTCATTATTAATCGAAAATAACAATGACATTGTATAACGACTTAAATTTATAAGAACTATAGAAAATCTACTACATACTATCACGAAGAAAGTTACATGTTTCATATGTAACAATCTAATCTAAAAAAAATATCTATAAAATCAATTTGTACTTCTCAGTTTTGAAAAATGAGCACTGTTTCCTGTAGGCAAACCCATAAGAATTTTTAAACCGTCTTGTCTTTAGAAATGAATAATCAATATTTTTCTTTCCAGTTAAACAAGTTTATCATGTTCTATCTATCCTTTTCTATAAAAAATTTAAAAAAATTTTATATAAAATATTGTAATTGTTAAAATTCGAAAAATGTTTTGTGTGCCAATGAGGATACTCAAATATACAAAGTATTTTCAATTTCTTTTTTTGTAAATAGTTATTAATAGTGCTAAAAAAATAACATCAATGGTACGTATAATGTCATTTTTGTAGCGAACATTGAAAGTGCAAATTCAAACGTTAAAACAATGGTTCTTAACTTTTGTATGTCACCTGCAGTTGTATGTAATTTAATTTTACATTTAGACGCTGTTAGTTTCTTTTCATATTAAAACTTTTTAAAAATCAAATAATGGAAAAGAAAGTTCCAAAAATGCTTTGCTGAAAATAATATCTGGGAAAGAATTTTGTGCTCATGCTAAACTTCATCAAGGGAAAAAAGGCTGATTGTAAGCAAACAATTACCACCAGAATTACTTACTTGTAAATGTAAGTATGCCTGCAGAACAGTAAACAAAAGTGAGATTGAATTCTTACAACTCCCTTTTTATAGGAGACAAGCAACAATATTCTACACCATACTGACTAGATATTGCAAAACGTTTAAGTTGCTGCTTTGGACTTCTAATCAAAGGTTCAAAGAACTCAATCTAAAAAACAAATCTAGTGAATTATGTTATATAGATGTAAGGAGGACAATACCAAGAGTCATTCTAAAAAGAAAAAAATACAATGACGATATAAATAACTAGACAAGAGTAAGAGACCATATTAATTATTCTCCCAGGCAAGACAGTCATTATTGTAGCAAAAAACGAGTAAATAGTTCCTCAGTTCAAATCTAAATATAAATAGACTTTATGAATTTATCAAATAAAAATACTCTGAATTTATTGTTTCATACCAATTTTACACTAAACTGTTTTGAGCATGGCTATCAAAATAAAAATTTGGTAGTCCACAGAGTGATACAAGTACATACATACAATTTAAATGCGGTGACCCTTAAAACTAACATTACCAAAACACAACAACAACTTATTGTTAGCTTGCATCTAGCTGAAACCAAAAAAGTGTTCCTATTGAGTAAAGGAATGCTTCAATCGCAAATGTCACAAAGCGACGCTTGTATTGTCTATATCCACTTATTGTTAGTGGTAATGATAATTAATGGTATTAATGGCATCGATAACTCTACTTACTGTTAGTTCACAAGCATTATTTTGATAAAATTGAATGAAAATTTCTTGTATTCGAACACAATAATCTTCCCTTCAATCGAGATTTCAGGCTCATTGAAAAATGGAAAAGAGAAATGAACAATATATGATATAATCCGGTTCAGCTAGGAGGGTTCGAGTATAGTCAAACACCTCTACTTTCCCGTTCGTTGCGTGTTTTGACTGTAGTTCAGATAGAGCTAAAATTTAGTTCCTTGCAATATGATTCTCAGAAATGTTCTTTTATATCTTGACTTCCTGTTTTCAGCCCATCTGAAACAGTTATATCAGTTCTACTTATCAAAAAAATAATCTGTTCTAAAACATATCATACTCCACACAAGATATAGTATAAGGTTCGAATTTTCATATCAGTATTCTAATTATGATAAATTAATGTTTTACTTATTATTAACATTAGCATTTTGTCTAATAAAGAAGAGATAAACATTGATAAACATGAAAATAATACAAGTAGCGCCATATTGTTGTTTGCTACACTAAAACTGCTCACAGTACTTATCAGTTTATTGCAAAATTATGTTTTCCTTTATTTTTCTATAAATATGTATGCTATTAACATGGAAAATACAAGAAAAGTTAGAAACTAAAGATTTTGTTTTTTTAGCTGATAATTTACACTTTTCAGAAATAGTCTAAAAATTTTAATACCCAGCGAAAGGGTTAAAGATTTCTTTGATTGGACATAAACAGCTAATGCAATGTTAAGCATTACAAATCTCTAAACCTCAAAAGCAAGCTGGAAAACGTGGGAAACGTTTGAAGAAACTGAAGTATAAAAAACAAACAGTATACTACAAAAACACATAAACTTAAAAAACATGTCGAATGCTCATCTATTATTATTAGAGAACGATCCGAAAATCATTACTGAAAAAAGCGAGATCTTCAAGCTACGCTAGAGTCCATGAACATTAAATGCTATGAGATATAATTTTGTAATTCATTCTACTTGAAAATAGAAAGAACATATTGAAAAAATATATTTTTGGTTTTCTATACAATTAAAAAACAAGCAGGATGTTTGTAAATTTAAATGAATTGCACATTGAGTTTTGGAGACAAGGAGTATCGCATACAGGGTTTTTGTAAATACAGTTTCGTTTCCAATGAATTTGTACTAAATTCAAAAGTAGAAATGTTTATGATGCGTTTGGGTTATTATATTTTTAATCACACTGAACAATAAAAACAAATCAAATTTTGTAAATAATTTAAAGTCAGATAATTCCTTTTTCTCCTGAAAATTTTGATTTTTGGAACTCACAGTGTCTTCTACAAGTCCCATTCAATTACAGTGCATAGTTCGTACCATGAACTATCGAGCATTCCGGTACTGCTGACCGACAGGTAAAACCATTCCGATCAATATTCTCCGTGGAGTAGGTAGCATTACGTTTCTTATTTCTACAGCTTTCAAAGCAGTAAGATGAATTGTCTGAAACAAAGCCAGCGCCAACGGTGAAGTTTTTTAAAAATACTAGTGCAATGCTCTGCTCCTTACGATCGACAAGAAGAATTTGCATTCAATACAATAACTTATCAAACCTTGAAAACGTGGCAACTAGCAGCCGTTCGATGTATCTTGATTAATAACTAGGAAGCTACGCATACAGTCTGAATACTCTATTCCCATGCCACGAGAACGCGATAAATTATGGTATTCCATGCGGAACGAGTACAGCCAAGTAAGCAAAGAAATCCTTCTCTAAGTGTTTGTGATCACTCGAAAGTCCAAGATACACAAGCTGAACTCTACAAATGTTTCCATTTCTAGAAGTTATAAGCCTTATAAGCAGCAAACATATTTAATACGCAAAATAATATCAACGGAGATTAAAGCTGCTGAAACAAAAGAAAAATATATATTTAAGAGTTTTTTTACGTCAAATCGATCACTGTTTGATCTTGATGTTAGAGTCTTTGTGAAAAGAGGGGAGAGGGGGGCATCGTCTCCCTCTGTTCAAAATTTGTTTAAGAAATACGAAATTTGAATTTTTCATTTTTTGGCCATTTTAAGAAACTGAGCTACAATTCAATATTTTTATCCGAAAAATTATTGATCAAATTGAATCATTTTTTGTGTTTAATTTTATTGTAAGAAGTTGAACGCATTCAAATGAATCTTGTGCACATTTGAAAATTTATTCTGCAATGGTGAAAATTATAAACAAATTCTTATTTCACTTTCACCTCGAAGGTCGAGTGTCTACAAATTTAAAAAAATACGACCATGTAGCGGCTGGCCGTACAAATGAAAGCAACATTTGGCGTGCAAACGGCTAGCATGGTTTATGACTTGCGCACCTGGAAAGCTATTTTTGAGGAAACCTTTTAGTTTCTTTCGGCGCATGTGTTTTCCAGTAAACTTTCTAGAACTGCCTCAATAGCGAATTGCGGGCGTCATAAACCAGGTATTTCCAGAAGGGACACGGCGCAAGGCCCGGCGGCCCGCGACCGGGCGAGATAGAATAACGGTCCCTGAAGGAAATTCCGCTGCGCTGCCAAATCTACGAAGCGACAAGGCACCCCCACCTATTCACCTCGCCCTTCCTAATGAAACGCGCTAAGGGCGCAAGGAAGAGGCGGTGAAAAGAGAAAAAAGAGCCCTGATTGGCAAACACCGAAATATGTAGGTGACCAATCAGGGAAAAGCAAAAAACAGACGGGCGACCAAAAATGACGAGTTAGTCAGTCTTGAGAAAACCGTCGCCTACGACTCGACTCGCGAAAGACAGCAAATAAAAGACTTAGATATATATCCACCGACATCTGTGATTATCATTTCGCGTGAATACGCAGATAGAAACATATCCCTTCAACCACATTCCTTGCATGTTTTATTTACAAAGTCAGCCCTTTTTAAAAATGGAGTCTTGAAACTTAACAAGTGAATGAGTTACTGAATCAGGGGTGCGCACCGTTCCAGGTAAGTGTGCTGCACGCTCCGCTATTGCGATAGTGTACAATAGCACTACTTGTACCTACTGAATTATTTCACTGACCATTTTTAGTCAATAACACTTTTTTGCAATAATGTTAACGCGATCAAGATAAGGAAAGCAACAAAAAAGTTATTCATCGACATCCGACACGACACTGTCGTTTTTCGCCTGCCCTTCTCAGGCTCGCGTTCGGTGTTTGTTTTATTTGGGCGCGAGCTCGCTGCACGCACCGTTTTCCGTTGGCACGAAGGCTCCTACAATGTTTTCTTAAATGATATAAAGTCTCTTACAATAATTAGATTAATATATATAAACTCAGCGGCTCAATGAAAACCACGAGAAAATGGTGGTCATCTTCCATTAAGAAAGGATAAAGATTGATCAGAATAACTAGTATGGATAGAATAATGAACTTGGAAATGGGAAAATGAAATGAAAACTCATATGTATAGCTATTTCATTATAGTCAAAACAGGACCTTCTTCATTAGAGGAATAAGTTTTATGTAGCATTTTTTACGGAATAGCGGCAAAAATTTGTCAAAGATTCTAATGCTAATTAGGAATTGACCATACAATATCAATATTTTTTAATCAATATATCGATTCAAAAAATCGGTAATTTGAATACTAATATTTTTGTATATCGATATCACATTTGCTGATACCAATATTTGATGCACGGAGTATTTCATTTCGAAGATATTAATGAATGGAACAATCACTTCGAGTGTTTCAAATGTTTAAACAGTTAAGGAGTTAGAACAGTCACGTGACTTTCCAGCCACGCGATGCGTCAGAGGGTTGACGTTCCGACAAAATTAGGAGAAAAATACAGGACACGGCACGTTATAGTATGCGACTTCTCGACCTAATATAAAATTTTGGATTAAAAGGTAGCTCATTCGAAAGGGGAGGGTTCGGCACACAGCGTTCTGTTTGTAGTTTAATCAGACTACATTCATATTTAGTAATATGAGCATTATAATGTAAGCATTACAAAAATTGACAGTTTGACAGCCGTCCTATCTAATTGTACATACATACATGTATTTTTATAATACGGGGAAAATGTTGTGAATGAAATCGGAAACAGAGTACGCTGCGTTGAACCCTTTCCTTTCGAATCAGATACCTTTCGACCCAAAACCTTCTTATATAAGGACAAACAGTTACGTCCCACAATCGATACAATCAGGAGAAAAATAGAGGTTACGGGGCTCGACTTTGTAAGAATTTATACTTCGTACGACGACGACCAAGACGGCGCCGCGTGCAACGGGCACTGCACGTTACATTGTAAGGCGTAGGTAATGCGGCGGGACTATTCGTCCCCCCTCCCTCCTCCTAAACCAAAACGGTCAACACCGTTTCGGAAAGGACCGATCAGTATTGCGTGAGCCGTCGAACCGAAATAAAGAAAGAAAAAACCTTAGTCGTGCTGCATTTTCGATTGTTTGTTACTCACCCATCCTTGATATCTATTACAACTTTTCGTCCTTATACGAGAAAAGTTTGGGATTACTTGTATTTTACTACACCACTTTAAAAGAAATACAACAAATTGTATTTTTCATTACCATTTTGACTTCTTAAAAATAAACTGAATAGCACTAAAAAAAGGAGGTAAAGTATTTTTAAAAACTAGTAGTGTTGCAGTTGTAGGTCGCTAGTTCCTGCAGGGGCTAGTGGTACAACGCAAGGGGCGGTGTTGTCCAGTCCGGCGTAAAGGTTTTACGTAGGACGTTTTAACCCTTTGACTACAAAAGGCATATATATACGCCCCGTAGATTTTATATAATACAACATACATAGATTAATTTCATAACTTATCATTACATAACAATATTTTTCAAATTAATTTATTCACAAGTAACTATCTCACATATTTAAACTATGCGTGCGTTTTTTATTATCAATGCTCCGCATGCGTTGGTCGTACGAATATCGCGCCGCAGTCAAAGGGTCAAGGACGAAGGGGTGGGGAAGGTTCGCAAGGCAGCGGACGATGTTGGAAAGAAGGGACAACCGGGTAGGTTGGACCAGGGGCGAATAGGAAGGAAGTGAAAGTGTCGCATTCCCGTGGTAGGGAAACGTCTGCAATTCACATAACGTATGGGGTGTCGTAGGAACCAAAACGTAACACGTCTGCCCCGTTAGCAAGGGTGGGGGTGGTCTAGAGTCCGCAGCTAGGAGTGTCGTAGGAACCATTCGGTAACACGTCTGTAGCCTAGGTAGGTTACTCAGGAAGTGACATCGGTTCTAGGAAACCGGGCCGTTTAACATATATAGGGGCACGCGTCGGGCACGGACCATGGAGAGACTATGGACCATGTTATTTACGTCAAATTTGTGTTTTGCCGTTCGCTATTTTTACTTGAAAACTAGGTGCGCGGAAGTCTTATTGCTACAGTAGTATTTATTCTCTTAATATGTAATATTATTAAATCTTGAGTTATAATAAAAATTCGAACCACTAATATGCTGCAAATGTTCGCCCTTTTGTTCTTTTGCCGCTTTTATAATCGCTTTCTCACTTTTGATTCTTCTGCTTATCAGGTGACTTGTCTATTGCTATTTGTTTACTATTTTTCAGGTTATAGTATATTATACCCGATTACATAGCATTACTTTGATTGCTCAAAGATGGTTTGTTAAAAAAATTGAAAATTCTGCAAACAAGGATTCTTCTTTTTCGCTAACTAAATATTTTATCATACCAATTTTAATAGGCATAATTCGGATTGATAAAATACAGCAATGTTCGCATTGGTATCTCTATTCTTGAACCTAAAAAGAAATATAAGTTTTACTCAAAGAAAGTGGAGTAGACTAAAGCAGACTCTGAATATTTAAATATTAAGGGTGGGCGAAACTGGTTGTCACAAAATATCGATACATTCATTATAATATTACGTATGAAAACTTTTAAGAAAATTTAAATTTTGGGTGTTATAAAATAATTAAAGATTGTAAAGTACTTGGCTGAAACTGTGTATTCGACATACCCCTTTATAGTTTTTAATAATATGCATCAGCTGAATTCAAATAAACTAAAAATGGCCAAAATAGAAATATCACTATGATAAATATGCTTTTTTTGCATTTTGCTACTCAAAATGAGATCCAAATTAAACAAAATATTTGATAAAGAAACATACGTAATTGGAATGCCATTCAATCAATGTATACATCCTGCAAAAACTAAAAATAAGGACAATTTTACATATATTTACAGATTATGTGACTGCACAACTAAAGAACCCAGAAAAAAACATTCTATGAAGAAAGTACTTAATTTACCAGTTTTTTAAATACTATGCAGCAAAATACATCTAGTACACCTTTGCGTCAATTTGTCTAAAAAAACAACCGATAATACTGTGCTCAAGTACAATTTAAGTGATATAGCATATAAACATAATTTTGATAATAACCACATATCAGATCTCAATCCCAACTCTATTGTCTAAATAGAAGCATCAAGCATCTTCAAAAACTGAAGATTAATTTCCGCAGATACTTTCTGTAACAATCTTCATTGTTACATTTTATGAGAACAATGAAAGATAGATTAGGTACTGATTCAAGTGGAGTACTTTAAATTCAATTGTAATATAACCTTTTTCATTTTTAAATAAAATAATACGCTTTATGAATTTTTTTCACTTCCTTTTCTTGCTTTATACAAATTTTAATTCCTTGAGAGCTCTAATTAGTAACACGTGCAAAATGTTTAAATAACTTTCAAACTTTTATCGCTGAAAGATATAAGCAATACCACGTGTGAGAATATTATTTCTCTACTCACTTTTGAGGACCTGATCCATATTTAACTTGACAAACAAAAAATATGGCTGGGGTTAGTTTTTACATGTCACAATCATCTTTTACTTATTTGAGATACTTCCAGATCGTTAATTCGATTAGAAATAATTGCTTAATTATTACCATTGTAAAATATTTACCAGTTTTCACTATAAAATATATCTAAAATTGAAAACAGTAGCTAAAGATTAAATTATTTAAACGTGAAATGTCTAAAAATTATTCGTCAGTACAAAAATAAGAAACACGTCTTCAAGCTATTTAAACGAGCTTCTTGTTATTATAAGCTGACTCGTAATGATGTAATAAACTATGTAACAATTCAGATTACAGCTCTTAGATTGTTGTAAATACAAAATAATTAGAACTGTGACAGTAGATCTTAGATGACAACCAGCTTCGGGTTCCCCTATATTTTAAAAATAACTAACCTGTGCACGTTCCTATATAAGCACAATGTCTTTAGATAAATGATCGATTTGATCATAAGTTAAATATGCGTACACGTCCCCATGCAACTACTGTAGGTATTTCAAAAGTCTACAAGGCCGTAGTTAATTTCAGCAACTCTTCTCCTTCCGCCACGAAGAAGCTAACAATGATACTGTTTCTTTTTATTTATCAAATGAATCATTAACAATGAAAAACATAAGGGTATCGTGAAAGAAGGATATCGTCAAAGTCAAATTGTCGAGATCGTTCTGTTAGAATCCGTTTACGCCAACATTTAATAAACTCACAATTAATGGTGGCCGCTTAATGGTCCAGTAATAAAGTACCAGTATATATTACCAGCCATGAACGATTTCACCGATGAAGAATTCAAGTCATGCCGATCGACCGTAGACAGATTGTAAAATGAGCCATGCGAAATACATACAAATGTTCACGTATCGATATCCTCCTATGTATTGAAACTAATAATGCTTACATTAGAAAAAGACATTTGTCGAGACTCTATGAAAGGTCTAACGAAACATTAAAAATATCCTAAATAAAGACATGCTTACTCTCTTTTATACATTAGCTTATGTCACATTTACAAATGTCTTACAAACTTTCATTTATATCTTGATAAGATTTTTTCGACGTCTATAAGTTCAATCAGATTATTTTAGATAAAATAACGTAATGTTAATTTAATACTAACTTACGTGTTAAAGAAGATTTGAAAGTAATGATTGGTACCCTATTACTTTGAAAATTTGAATTTTATTTCGAAGTAGGTGTCATATTTGTATAAAAAAAACATAGAAAACAAAAGGTACAATGGTAAACTATACGGTTGATTTCTCTAATATGGTTAAATATTACATATTAATACAGTGTTTGGCTTTTAACAGTCGAAAAGCCGACGGTCGGATATAGCGGGTCGTAGGGTGGTGCCTAGTCACGTTTGACCCAAGCAAAATTTGTATACATACTCAGACATTATGAAATAAAGTGTAGAATGATTTATTGAATTGAAAATCAATGTTACACATTTAGGAAGAATATATTTATTGAAAAATTAATGTGTACATTTATATATATATTATTATTTATTTATATATATATATATATATGTATATTATATATATATAAGTAAATATATATAAATATAAATAAATATAAATAAATATATATAAATATAAATAAATATAAATAAATATATATAAATATAAATAAATATAAATAAATATATATAAATATAAATAAATATATACAAATATAAATAAATATATATAAATATAAATAAATATATATAAATATAAATAAATATATGTATTTATTTCCTAGAATAATACAGTTGATATAAACATTGAGTATGTACGACTGCGGCTGAACGATAACATGAGTTTAGTGATTACATCTCATTGTCTGCTAAAGCCAGAAATGGCTTGGCACTGCTGCTGGGCTGTTAATGCAACTTCAAGGTAATGTTACTTGGAAGGCGATACACTTCAAATTCTTCAATCGTAGCGGGTACGGCACCCTGCTTAATTTTTTCGTTTTCATTGCGCTACAGCAAACATTGTAAAATGATACAAGTGCTGTTTGTTATTCACTTGATTTAAAATTTTTACCCACCCTTTCCAACTTATGCATAATTTTAAAATGACAGCGGGTGCACTTTCAAGAGTTCCTTTGTTACCAATAAAAAAAGCAATCGAGTGGCATTCTCAAGTTACCTTATACCTTTAACAAATACAGTCTTTATTAGTACAGTTTATTTCAAAATTGAAGAAAAACTATTAATATTCGAAAAATGTGCAAATGTGACACTTATTTTGGGATAGAGAAAGTAATAAAAGTCATAAACATTCACTCATCGAGAAGAACTTTTTCATATTATAGATGCTATGGTAATCTTGTATATGGTGTAAAGAAAGAGTCAGTAAGACACGTTATATGCGGCATGTGCGCTACCGGAACTGTAACAGGAGATGTTAAGAAACAAAATAGTATCAGACATCTCGCACACACATTGTTAGGTTCGGGAATCCATTTGAAATAAAGATTTCCTTTTTACATTTGGTTTATTAACTCAAATGACTTAAACTAGATTGCACATATAGTGTATTATGAGATAAAACAAAATATATATATAGATATTTTTTTTATTTAACGATATTAATACATTACTAATTTTCAAATCGTAGTCTCATAGAACATCATACGTCATTATACCTTCTTCATGTACCTCTCACACACACATTGCGGCCAACCCTAATATTCTAGCATCATTAACACCCTCTTTTAATCTTACAGTTAATAACAGTGAATACTTAAGCAATGGATACTCTGTAAATTAATAGTTCATATGAACTTAACTTAAAATTGTTAATTAATTATACCTATGTAACTTATTTCTATGTGTGATAAACAATTTCGGAGGTACATCTTTTGTCTGGATATCTGCACAGTACTTGTCTAATTGTACATATTCAACTTTCAATCTTCCTTGTTAGGTATAATATGTAATGGTATTTTATTTCAATGTGTTTATTCCGTCTGCTATTTCCGTAGTTCTTAGCTAGACTAATAGCTCCTTGATTGTCCATTAAAAGCTTTGTATTTATCTTTTCATTGCACAGTTCTTCTGCTATTTCCTTTAAGTGACATTAATTCTGCACTCACTAGGCCTAATGCCACATATTCAGCCTCAGTAGATGAAAGTCAAACGCAGGGTTGCTTCTTCAATACACAAGCAACTGGATTTTTGTAAAAAAAAATATTACTGTACCTGCTACAATTTTTCTGTCTGATATATTTTCTCCCCAATCTGAGTCTGTGTCTGCACTTTCTCTTGGAAGTATTTTTGAATAGCATAGGCAGATCTCTTTGATTTCTTGCAGATACCTTAGTTCTCTTTTGACTGCTTTCAAAATTATTTCACTTGGCTTGTCTAAATATATGCTTAGGTACAGCATTGCGAATGTGGTGGCTGTTCTAGACCCCATAGAGCAGTGTTTCCCAACCTTTTCCGTACCATGCCCCACCTAAGCCTTTCTAAAATTCTTATGCCCCCTATGTAAAATATACATAATTTTTAATTTTCAAAAATTGAATTGTTCACTGAAGAAACTTAAATGATAGGTTTTAAGAAGAAATCACTAGGGAATTGTTGAGGAAACACAATAAGTAAATTTTCAAAACATATAATGGAGAACTGAAATTCAAGTATAAATAATTTTAATGAAAGATTTTTCTATATTATTTTAATTATTACTATGTATTTCGTTTTTTTTAAACTTAGTGAGATTCTTGCGCTTGATGCTTGATTTTATGTTAGGTTCCAGTTTAGTTAGCTTCAGTCTCAAGTCTCCCCGTTGTGTTATATCCAGCCGATTTCTTTTGACTCCGGACGAGTTCATTTTCGAATTGCCCCCCTGCGGGGCGTGGCCCCCGCGTTGGGAAACACTGTAATAGAGACTCTGTATAAAAGAGTGTATCAAACTTTTATAATTTCATCAGTTATCTTAATTTGCAAATTAATTTCCATAGGTGTAGTTATTCCTTCGCAATTTTCCATTTCATCAGTTATCTTAATTTGTAATTAGATTCTATAAGTGCAGATATCCCTTTGCGATTTTCCATTTTAAAGGTTGTCCCTGCCTGTCCTTTTTCTTTTCATTTCTAAACACAAGGAAGTTTGTAACTGTCCTAAATTTCTCATGTTGTACTCCTTTTATAATGATTGTACTGTTGTATTAACCTTTTCTCCCGTTATCAGTATATCTGCTACAGTTATCATTTGCATGTACTAACATAATAGCTTTCCTTTTCATATATTATACATACACAAATCCCTCTTTGATCTTGTGAATCCTTCTCTAATTGCAAACCTATTCAAAGTTTCATTCTAACATTTGGAAAGTTCCTGTTACGGCGCGAAATAAAACATAAAGATTTATTAAAGTCAAAAACAGGAAAAACTAGAATCATAAAATTATAAATGCTTCGTTTCTATTAAATTCACTTTGCCGTAGTTCGTGCCTTAAAACCGTTCCAGTGAGAAAGTAAATTGTAAAAATGAAAAAAATCAATTGATCTCTAGCAGGAATAAGTTTATGAAGCCATTGAAAATTTTTCGTCTTTCAACTCACTTTCTAACGGCAACTGCCCTTTTGTCATCGGATTAACTTCTACCATGCTTTAACAAGGTCAGAGCGCTTCATAACGTTATTATCTGCTACGACCCAGGTATAGGGAAATTCCCAAATGCGTACATACTCGCGTCAGCAGAAGACGATCGCTACACCTTGGAGGTTGGCACTCTTCGGAGACCACCCCCTAGACGAGATTCAGGTGGGGAACCACCAAAACAGAGCCATGCACCCCCATCATGACACCTCCACGCGAAAATATAAAAATAGCCGAAACGTCCAAGAAAAGACAGAACAGATCTATATTTGACGATTTCACAATTGTATTCAAAGATTCACTATTATATATTTTCGGCTTGTCGACTACACATTAATAAAGTTATTGGATGTTATTGTTAATCAACTTATAGTGATTCGTATATACCTTTCGTATCCTACAAACTATTCACTCATCATTAAGGTTGACGTGTGAAGTTGGGCATACCTGAAAGATTTCTTTCAAAAACCTAAATATTTTTGCTCAACCCCTCAACAGTTCCCTTAAAGTGTATAGTGCTCTTTTCAGCTTGTAAACCTGAATATCTTCCCTTTCGTTGATTTCTTGTGGTAGTTTTATATATATATACCTGAATGGAGTTTACTATTTAAAAAAGCTGTAGGTACATCCAACTGTTTAATTTCCCTGTTATTCAATAAAGTCAGTAATAATACCACCCTGATTGTTGTAAGTCTAGCTGTAGAAGAATAATTTGCTTCGTCATCGTGCATTTGATAGCCCTTTGTTGCTAATCTCGCATTCTTGATGCCTGTTTTTTTTATTTTTAACACCGATTCGGTGTCAAGTGACTCATACTTTTTCCATGTGTAACTTTTTTTCATTTTCATGTTATACTGTTTCTCCGAACACAACTGAACCTGTATTTGCATACATACAATATGCAGAATACACTTTATAGTCTTTTAAAAATTTTGGTTGTTTTTTTCTCTCTTTTCCGTCCCTGTGGCTGTTCTTCCACTTTAACTCCATCTTGTTCCTGAGAGACCGTTTTCTACCTCATCTTTTTAATGTGTTTGTTTTCTTTATTAATTTCTATTAACCACTGCCTGCTATACGTCGTTAAATTGCCTTTCATCAAATTTAACATCACTTGCTATAATAATCTTTTCTTTTGAGGGAATTCTCAGTCTGCAACCATTTTCACAATATCCCACCATTCTTCCTTCTGCCGCTCTATCTTCTATTTTTTCACCTTATGATAGTATATATGCCCAAACCCTAAAACCAACAACTGTTATTTCGGAAAGATCTATATATTGAGTTCATCTCCTGCATGGTATTCCACTTCTTAAGGCGCTTGTAGGTGCTCTGATCTTAGAGCTTCGTCCCACTGTTTCTTGGGAAGATAAGTCTTCATCGTTATTAGCCTTGCCTTTTCTAAGAATATTCTATTCTTTCTTTCGCTTGCCACATCATGTTGAGGTATATATGGAATAATTGTTTGCATTTTCATATCTATTCTTCTACAAAAACTCATCAGCATCTCATTTGCAAGCACCTTCCCAATGTCACATCTTAATTTATAAAGGTGGCATCCAAATTGGGCTCTGGGTCTGTGTACATAATGCATCATATTCGATGACGCCTCGCATTTGATTTTTAATAAATAAACTATCGTATGGTGCGTATCGTCATCGGTTATTGTTTGAAAGTATCTCTCACTGTTAATAGTTGAAGGATTAATTAGTCCACTTGTAAATTTACCTATAATACAATAAACCTTGTAAATTTACCTATAATGCAAGTTTTGCAGACTTCACTCTCTATTAGTAATCCCATTTTTCTTAGATTTCTTCGATTTAGATGATCCATCCTTGTGTACCAAAGTGATCAATCCTGTGTTGTTAATGCTTCCTTTTCCCTAGTTCTTACCTCTGTTTTCAATTGGTAAACTATCTTGACCTTGTCCACCGTAACGGTCATTCCTTTACCTGTGATCCTGGCTAAGTCTCTCTCAAATGTTACTTTAAGATCATTGTTTGTTAACTTTTTCATCGAGATTAAATTGTGAGTTAGATTCACAATAGAAATATCTAACTAAAATTTGTCTAACTAAAATTAGTTTTCAATGTATCTCTATTTGCTATTTTTGTTAATATTTCATCATTCACGGTTTCTATTAATGATATATGCTTTTCTAAATCCTCTTTTATCAAATGTTCGATTGCACCTGAATCTACAAAGAATGTTTTAAGTCTTTCCTTAAGTTCTATTGCATAGCAATGATTTTCATTAATTGCAAGAGACGTTATTTCATTTTCGCGTATTGCGAATTTTGCATGCCTCGCTCTGCCTCTTTGGGAATGATACCATCTTCCTCTGTTATTATAAGGACGCGATGCGTTGAACTCTCCATTTTTAAATGACCTATCCTTCTTATAAAAGGACGAAAAGTCGTATCCCGTAATGTGCCGTAACGTGTATTTTTCTCCTAATTTTGTCGCTAATATCAACTGTTTGTCATATCGCGTGACTGAAAAGTTACGAGACTGCTCTAGTCCCTTAATAAACAATTTCTAATATATACTTAACTAACATTGTAGTATAGCACTACTCTAACAAAAATTTGATAATATATCTAGTACAAATAATAAAAGACAAGTATGTATAGAATTGTCAAATTTAACAATTCCAATCATAGATGCACAGAAATGTTTAAAGAAAAACTTTTAAACACATACAACCATGATTGGTTAACCAATAAAAGCGCTAAACCCTATGAAACAGAAGAAAATATTTATTCTTCAAACCCAGCTTTATCTGAACCAAAGAAACTATAAAGAATTATAAGTAGACTGAGAATTGAACATATTAAATACTCCTGAACAGCCACTTTGTAACAACTAATACCAAATAATATATCAAACTTATATTTCAAGATTTTTCCACAAGAATATTTGAATGATAAAACATATATAAGAAACTTTTAGTGGTGAAGGTACCCTCGTCTCCTAATCAATCGTACAACGACAGACGTGTTTTGGATCTACTACCAACTAAATAATGAAACCTCAAAGGCGATTGCATTATTCTTTATTTTTGAACACCCTTTAAACAACAAATGTACAATATGTGCTATATAATACTATACAGGACACGCATAATACTTTATATAGTAATGCTATATAATAATGCTCGCTAGTGGTAGGATGAATTCAGAAACATACTTATGAATGCCAATACATATCAATTCTTGAATACCTTAATGTGGTATCGAACGTGTATCAAAATAACTTGTAATTGGTATTAGTAAAATATATTTGATGACGTCTCATGCAATATCGATGCAAAACAATTATATGGTATTCATGTAGATATCAATAACACAAAGAAAAGTGTATATCAATGATGATCAATCTGCGACACGCGGACCACATATGACTTGCTGTAATTGTTTAACTAATTTCAATAGTCAAAGTAAAATAATTTTCTAATTTACATCAACATGAATCTATGAATTAATTTTCTAAAACGATCGGATGATTTCAGTATAAATAATAAGTATGATAGAAATAATATAATCGACAGTAGAGGATACAAGGTTAATCATCACTGACTTATGTTATATGTTTCATGATACAGATTTTGTTTCAATCGTATTCGGGCATTCGAAATTATATTCAAATAGGTATCAAACATAATCCAATTGATACGTATCGATACGACGGTTAATTGTTTGAGTATATTTTAAATCGTTTGCAAACGTATCGTACATGAGATTGATACGCGAATATTAATTCTAAACATAAACGTATCAAAAGTATCAAACATGTCGTATTGTTAGTCCCACCATTACTGCTTGCAAATAGCTTTAAAAGCTGGTGCGATACAAAATTAATAAATAAATAAAATATGTTTTGTTATTTTATTAATGTATTTAAGGATACCTAGTACTATTTTAATTGCTTTCTTATTTTTTAAGAAGTATTTGATATAAGAATTATTAATTACGCTAAAAAAAATTGATAAAGTTTGGTACATCTTCTATAGCGACAATTCTTTACACGCTGTATTCTAGAACCAATTTGTCACAAGTTGTGAATTGTAATTTTATAACAGAGCAAATACGAAAACTACAGCTGCATAAAACAATATGGTACTTGAAACAGTTAAGTCAATTAAACTTTTTTTATTTACTTTGTAACGTAAATATTTTCATATAGCTCTCATAAAGTAACGAAATAAAGTTGAGTTAGTCTGGTTCTAAGGCAAAGAATTATTATCGTATTATAATTTCCACATTTTCTTGCATTTATTTTAACATCTACGTAATATAAATAATAAGTTATTACATAGAATATTTAGAAACAACTACGATATAATAGAACATATTGTATAACAAAGTACAAAAGTTATAGATAATCTCTGCAAAAAGCAGATTCCCTATTGCTAATGAAATTAAATTTAGTCGTCAAACTAAATTTAGAAGGAGAAAACAACAAATCCCGTCGCCAAAACTTGTACTTTCTTCTACAGCTAATTTGAACATTTTTATTAGATATGCTTTTTTTACCAAAATACGTATTAGCAATAATCAGAAATCAGATTTCAAGAAGTGCAATGAAATAATGGACTCACAAAGGTAATTATTTATTATATATATTAATTTTACACACACACACCTATATGCGTGTGTGCGTGCGTATGTAAGTTTCGCCATAATAGTATGAGGGTCATTTCAAAAGTTCATAACCTAACCATCAGGTGATGGTTCTGATGAAAGTTTACACGTCTTGAAGTTACGTCTATTTTATGCATAAACTATAAATTTAATATTGATCTATCGTGTAGTTTATCAAAAAAATTAAGTTACAAAAGCTATATTGCTTCTCTCCGCGAAATTGATAACAGTGAACATCGTGCTGTAATTAAGTTTTTCGTTAAAAAAAGCTTAACATCGGTGGAGTTTTTTAATAAAATGAAAGGTGTGTTGACTGATAATACGCCATTATATACTATGGTAAAAAAATGAGCAGCAGAATTTAGATGAGGTCGTATCAGCTTGAAAAACGACCCGCATAGTGGATAATCCAAAAACTACGATGTCTTTCAAGAAACGAATTTCAGAAATGGCATAAAAGTATTAGAGCATCGCTGGGTGAAGTGGATTGAGGTTGACGGTGATTATATTGAAAAACAAAAGCAATTAAAATTCAAAATAATAGATTTTTATTTTTAAGCCGCGAATTTTTCAAATGTACCCTGTATATAGTGAGTATAACGAAGTTCATACAATTAGCTATCATAAATAATAAGTGCAGGCCAAGTAGCTCGAATATGGCGTAAACGAGAAAGAAAGAGGAGAAATGGGAAACTTAAAAAGGAGGCAATTATTAACTACCAGTTTTCCACTCCATGGAGCTTTGTTCTCTTAACAAAAAATCTCAACGTACACACAAACGCCTGGCATAATGACATATGTACCTATTTACATAACATTATTTTCATGATATATTCCAACGAATAAAATGGGTCGCTGTTAATAAACTAATAGCACGATGGAAATACATCAATTCACTGTCAAATATCAATATCTACATATATTCGTCGAAGAGGATATATCCTTTAAAAGAAAAAGAAAGAAAGCTGAAAAAGTCTGCAGATTCTTCTATGGTTTATTCGAAACGCTTCGATTGTATCTTTTGCCAGTGCGAAACGTTATGGCCCATAAACCTTGGCAAACGTTCACGCATTATCATACCACATGATATAAACAGCAGCCTGTTCCTGTGTACTACCATCAATCTAACGCATACATATAGGACCTAACTACCATGATAAGAGCAAATATATGGAATCATCGATTGGTGTTTGTAGCAAACAGGATCGACGAAAACGAAAGACAGTGTAGTACCGTCGAAGAAGACAGCGTGGTTTCTCGTTCGATGCAGAAGGAATTCTTTGGGTTAGGCTGCTTCGATAAGAGACATAGTGAGTTCAGCGGACGTATTTTAATGGAATAATATGTATATAGAGTCAGAGAGAACTAGTTGTTGGAATTTTCTCCCAAATCACTGTGATTGTATATCTCTACGACCTGTTTGAATGAATATTCGTGTGCGTGTTATGAGATGATATACAGAAAATGTCAAAATATAACCTTACACCTGCTCATGTAAACAGCACATGAGCATGCGTACACGTTTCTCTCCACTGAACGGTTTAAATTCTATAATTTCATTCCGTCCAGATAACCTAGAGGATGGAACATACGTATTGTATAAAATTTTATCGTAAAAAATGATAAGTGATAACCTTCGACAGCTTTTTAAATAGATAGTTTAAATTGCTTTTATGCTTTGTGTACTTTGATTTGTTTAGGGAGCAAGGGGCACCGAGCCCACTAACAAACTTCAGCAAAAACCGAATATTGTCAAACTTATAGTAGTTTTGCGTGCCAGGAAAAAATGATTATCACAAACATGTTTTGTCGAAACTATTGTATAAAGTTACAGTAATTTTGTAAATGAATTTTTATTTTTGTAATCCAGTCGAGTACATTCCCCTAATTAATTCGATAGTTTATTTCTGTAAAAGCATCCTTTGTCTGTACAATTTCTTACTGTATTTCACTCTAGAAGAAATAATGAAATATATGCATCTACATATAGCAGTGATATGTTAGTGTAAGCATATAGAACATTGACACAAGCCATCTTTGACGTCCACAATTATCCTTAATTAGGAAAAATAAATAAGAGGCTAAGATAATTGGCGGTTTTAATAATTCAAGATCGGTAAATGCAAAGATTGAAGGAGATATAATTCTCTTCCTTGTATAGCCTTCAGTACATCAGGAATGTGTTTACGATATTTTCTGCAACATATCAAACATAGTAAGGTCAAATGTTGAATAAAGATCTTTAGCCTAATATACTGATTGTGAGAAGATGTAGTGTCGGTCAGTTATCGCATTTCCCGAACTCAATAAATTATCGAAGTACAGTTGCAAAATTTTTAAAGTTACCTGTCATTTGATCGTTGGATTTGCAATATACATACTTCCATGTTCAATATGTATCTAGTTTTATTAGAATCCACTAGCAACATGATTACTGTTCTGTATTGTTCTAAGCTTATTCTTCCAAACTTGAAGTTAAAATATTTTTTGCAAAGAAGCAATATTATCATTTTTTTCCAAATTCTCTTGATGTTTTGTCATTTTCATAACTGAATTCCCCACTCAAACATAAAAAATTCGTCAATTTATCCGACTGCTCAATAACTAATATTTTTCGAGACGTTAAATCAAATATATTTGTCATTTCTTATTTGAATGTAGCTTTTAATCCTATCAATGTTGAAGTTAGTAGCTAATCGTAAGTAGAAATACACAATACCTCGACTTACGTTTTCTCAACATACGCCATTCCGCACTTACATACATCGTTTCTATCAGTGAGCTTATATCTTGATTAAAAAACCTAGTTTTGTATTCACGTGCATAATTTCGTTAAGACATTGGACATATATAAAAGCAACGTTGTTTATGTATGTTTAAATGGAAAATTAATAATGTAATTAATTTAAAAAGGTACATTCGTATGTTCAGCGGTAGACTGCGAATTTGTATGCATTTGTAAGAAATATTTAAATATGCAAAAAATTAAAGAACTAACATAATATACAAAATATTCACAGTAAAATACATACTATTATATTTACAGGATGAGACAACCATTTCGTTAAAGCCCGTTTTTGAATTTTGTTATTAAAATTATGAATTTGCAAAAAAATCTGCAATTATTAGCTATCTAGACCGCAGGTACCTTCGTCCTTATGTTCCAATCGATAAAAAACAAACATTGCTAATTTGTAAAAAAAATTTAATATCGTAAAGCTTTTTAACGGTGGATTGACAATTTTTAAAATGAATAAAAAAAGAAAACCTCGCAAAAGCTACGTAAAAAAGGTACATGTGTACGTACGTACATAAAAAAGTCTGTCCCGACTTACATCGGCTAGTTTGGAACCAATTAGTACGCAAGTTCGAAGTATGACTGTTCATATTAAATAATTTTTGGGGAAATACTACGTACTAAAATTTTATCAATATTAAAAGGTAACACTTCGGGTAGATCACTTGTAAATCCTTTTTGTACCTTTTAGTAAGTTTTGTCAATCTTTTAAGTTTTTGCTAATAATTTAAAAATATCCTAAATCTACAATCTAAATTTCGATGACATGATTAAATGCAACTAGTTCCAAGAATGTTGTTGAATTGTTATTTGGGGCAGCTGTCTACCGTGATACATGACTTTTACAAACTTTTTTATCATTAATCGAAGTTTGAAATATAAAAACGGAAGTAAAATATATTTTGAATGTAATTTGAAAAAACCAACTTATTTTACTTGCCTATAATATGAATTATACATAAAATTGTCCGATTCAAAAGAAAGCAGCAACAATTTACGTAACTTGAACAGCGAGGAAAAATGTACAAGCCAGAGAAATTAACGTACCCTTATTAAAAAAAATTCCCATTGTTGATACCCGTATCGGGAAAGCCAGAGCTAAAATTTTTATTTGATTTTGTTTTTTGTGATTAGAAGTGTTACGTGTGGGTAATATTTTAAAATATTATTTCGTTCACTGGAATTTCTTCCAGCTCTCGTCTAGAAAGGAAAATGAAAAGACGCACTGTTTAGAGTTATCTCCCCCGATACGAGGGAGCTTGTCCCTCGGATTGCTGGAAGCGGAATTGACTCAGCGTCTAACCCCTTCATACATTTCCTTATATGGAAATCTTCAAGAATTCCTCGCTCGATTTCGGTGTATATAAACCCCCGAAATCTAAGCCTCGTGGGCAGTACCAAGCGAGAAGTCAAGACGTTACTCTGCTTCGCGTACGTTTGAGAATCGTCTGTTCCAGCAAGATCGGGCACAAGTTCCCTTTCGGACCAACATTAAACCATATAGGATCCGCGAGTCGGTATAAATTCTATTACGGCAACTTCTACAATCGTTTCTCGAATCAAACCCCCGCATTGCCAGTGCGTCAAAACCGAGCATCAAATAGGTAATATATTTTAACTTCTCAACACTCTACATCCGCGACATTGACAATTGTATAACACTATTCAGTAATATATTGTTCATTGCCCGTGATAAACTTAAGAGTCGTTAATTAAACCCAACCTTCAATATCATAATCCAAATTGAAGTAACGATCCCACACGATACAGCTTTACCGCTCGAGCTGTATCGATATATTAAATAATTACTAGTTACGAGGTCTTTACTAACAATCCTTGCGACTCCCTGATTTCGCATCAGGTTCGTTCGCAACACTCTATATCCAAATTAAAGCTCATTCCAACCTTAGTGGCTCCCCGATTTTGCATCGGGTTCGTCCACGCAACTCGCCCATCCTAGCGGCTCCCTGATTTCGCATCAGGTTCATCCGCATCCTACAGCTCCCTGATTTCGCATCGGGTTCGTCTGTGAATTTTCCAACCTCCCAGCAGCTCCCCGATTTTACATCGGGTTCGTCTGCGAAGCTGTACCAACTTCCTAGCAGCTCCCCGATTTCGCATCGGGTTCGTCTGCGCCTTCACCCTCCTAGTGGCTCCCCGGTTTCGCATCGGGTTCGTCCACGACGTTTCAACCTCCTGTGGCTCCCCGGTTTCGCATCGGGTTCGTCCGCACTTAAACCACACTCCTAGAGGCTCCCCGATTTCGCATCGGGTTCATCCTCGTCGTCAATAATCCTATCGACTCCCTGGCTTCGCGTCATGTTCGTTCGCGCTCCAAACTAACAAATTCATACCGTATTCCTAAACAAAACTCTGCCGGCCTCTCGCGCTGCTCGCGGCCCAGGCTCGTAACAGAAGTAATTTTAGAAAAATTAGCAATTTTTATTTTACAATTGTATAAAGTTTGTATTATATCAACTTTAAAAATATGCTTTACTATTAATCCGTAAAAATTAAAGCAATAGTAGGCTTGATACATGGCTGTAATAATCCAACATCACTAGTAACCCGATAACCAAGCTTATACAATCTGTAAACGATTGAAGTCTCGCATTGCGTTAATGGATTTTTACGCAGGGATTTTTTATGAATGATTAGATGTTTTGAAACATGTTACTGTCCGACTGTAGGCGGTAAAGGATTTACCTTACGTAGGTGTATATCGTCTCATTAGTCGCGCATCGTTCTAGCTTGCAGTGAAAAGTTATTTTATGGTTAAAGAATAGGATAGAGACTAGACGAAGCTAGTATCAATTCTGGCTCGTATTGTACATATATACCACATTTACACTCGTTTCTTGATCAATCCTAAACTGTATGATTATTCTTGACGGTGTCGTTCATCAATGATCTTGTAATGTTTATTATAATGTATGCATTGTGTTGAATCACTTTAGAGCGCGATACAACAGTTTTAGAAATCCCAAATAACTGTTCAAGTCCCCGCACTCAGCCCATAAAAACCAGGTTCGGAATTTCTAAATTTGTAAGGCAATAGCCAGAGAAATTCGAACCGATTCGCAGCAGCAATAAGTTTATGGAACCATTGACCATTTTTCTTAGACAAAATACCCTCGCGACGGCAACTCAAGTTTATTACTTTGGGACCAACACATTAATCTTAGAATCCGTTATTTTCAACCATCTGTAGTCAGGGTCAGAGTGTTCCTTCAGCTTGTTACCTGCTGCGGATTTTCCCAAAACACGCGAAAACCCTTGCGCGTCACTACTTGGTCGCGGCTACTTTCAAGGGTGACCATCACGGGTACGAGGGCGGTTACTTTCTAAAAATCGTGGCCAATCACGCTTCTCACCCCCTTCCGGATCGTCTCTTCCGAGGCGAGGTGGATGGACATCTTGCCTCAAACAAACAGAAACAAACAGAACTCCAAAGCGACTACAACACGAACTTAGTGACACAACACAAACGGGAGAACCATTGTAAAACACGAACGAAGTTAGAATATTAAGAACGCGAATACAGTTAACTACGATTTGTAACGCGATCATTCATAACACGGACAATCAGTCGATTGAACATCGTCTAAAAACTAGGCTTAGACTCATTAAATTGTGGCTAAATCAGAATTAGCGTTGGGTGCTCGAATCCACGCAATTCACGCAACACATTGCATAATGGAAATTAATTAATTACATTCTGATGTCCCTTCTAAGCCACGGACAATACAACCAATCAATGCAATAATATGTGGCGAGTACCGACTTATTCTTCTTTCACTACGAGGAACACCATTTGCAAAGAAAGCTTTTAGATGGGCTTAATTAATATCTACATATACAGGGTGTTCGCGACAAGTTAGCCTAGCGTTTTTCTCGTAAACAGCACGCAGTAGAGAAAAATGTAAAAGGAAACAGTTTTAGTATATTTTACTGGCGACATGATAGCGTATCTCAATTCTTTGTGTTTACAATATACTTCGAAAAACGAAAGTAACCATCACTTTTTTTAAACCATGTAGCTGAACCATGTAAGTAGTATACTCTGCAGTTCAAGATAATACAAGATCAGAAATAAAAGAAATAAATTTAACATTTCGTAATATTGTACTTACATACTACATTTTTACTTATTCCTTATTCTAACTACATAGTTTCAGCTCATTTCTGCGAAACAGCAAGGGACGATTGCCCTGTTTTAATTTCTTGCCTTATTTAGAGGAGTGAGTTGTTCAAAATTGTAGTCTTTCAGATATA
Source organism: Eucera pruinosa (assembly GCA_028830335.1). Lineage (NCBI taxonomy): Eukaryota > Metazoa > Arthropoda > Insecta > Hymenoptera > Apidae > Eucera > Eucera pruinosa. The sequence goes on along the minus strand of JAMYCR010000006.1, from coordinate 1,414,099 downwards.
TGTGAAGGTCAAAGTCATCCTCTCCTACTTTAAACAAGCAACAAATAGCAACAAATAACATAGGGTACAAAAAGAAGATAACTATAAGTAGTTACGCATATTGGAAAATTTATATACTTTAACAACCTCGAAAATATGGAATTCATAAATACTTAAACAAATTATTAATTTTCTTAATCTCTATATGTAAGTCCTTGCCTGCCAATACCGAATTATACTCATGGCATAATTTATAGTGTGGATTTGTTAAAAGCAGATTCGACTTTTAATAAAGTCTAATTTTAATCAAATTTTAATTTCACAAAGAGTTTCACTAAATACAAAGTACGTATAATATTTGCATATTTTAAATATAACACAGTATGAAGGTAATGAAGAACATTATAAATAATTATTCTATTACATGAAAATTTATTTACTCAAGCACTCATATTTCCCTTATTATTTGACTTTGGAGAACGGGGAGGATCTGTATTTTAGTTTAGTTTGTAACTCAAATTCTAACTTATTAAGCTGAGGATCAAACGCAAATTACATAAAATATTTCGATGCTTTGCATCTTACAGTATTAATGCAATGAATAGTTAACAATTACATGTGTAGCCTGAAGACGGTCTCATGTTCGAAACATAATCCTCGCTTACCTTTGTACACCAAATCGAATATACGTATGATACATTCTTTTAAATTAAATTTTTGTATTAATATACCAAATTATTTCTCGAACAATTAATAAAGTATATTCTAATAACCGTTGTCTTAAAATTCCTTCCAACCATTAAACATAAAGCTAAAAAGATAAAAAAACAAAAGGTGATAATTTTACTCGAAAGATCAAAGCATCGTATGTAGTATCAAAGAGTACTATAGTCTAAGACCTCAATTCTAAATCTCGTATTATAATTTGTAAGACAGGCGAAGATTTCCTGCGAAGATCTATGCTGGTAGTCGTTAGTCGCTACTGCAGTCACGACTTCCGCGTTTTCAGCAAGCCAATTCGTGTTCACCGATCGAACTGCTTTCGCCATTCATTCAAGTCATCGGTCTCTTCGACATCGATCTTTCCCGTAGCCGTAGATAGGCGTATAACGGTCGTCGGAGCTTCTCCAAACGTAGAAAAGGAAGAACACGAGCACGAGTCGCGGTGGGCTAGTAAAATGTTCATCCCAGCAGGAGTGCAATTAAATGATCGATTTATGATTCCCGCCTATCGTTACATACCGGATATCTGTTAGGTCAGCTTGCTAATGACGCACCACTGGCGCATACTTACGACCCCGTGGCATATCATTGAATGCTATCGTACCTACTAGTGGTACCCACTGCATGGCGTACACGTCGAGATGTACGACTAACGTGTACACCTGCGCTAAACTGAACCTTTATTGACAACCAGCACGTCGTCAGTCCTCTACTCGCCGTAAAATATTTTTCCATCCGAAAGTACCGAAAGTAGCAATATGTTTACCAAGAAAACACTTTATTGCCCATTTTTTGTTCATATAACATTTTAGCCTTTTAAAAATAAACACGTAAAATGAAGTTCTTAAATGTAATTTCAATACCTTAAGGTAAACTGAACATGGGTAATTCGAACTTAGGTTTATGCGATAAATTCAATATAAAACAACAATGATGAGTCTTTTTCAATCCTAATATGATAACAAATCTGAATTATTCCTAAATTTTGGAAGACATTTAGCTCGTGTTAAAATTATAAAAACAAGTACCACATGACCTTTATTATGCTACGTGCAGTTAAAAATTAATTTATTTTAGGGATAGTTTATCTAAAGAACATAAAAGTAAAAGTGTAAAAAGTAATAAGAAATTAAATAGTCTCATACATTTGGTTGGTAGTGTACACTTGTTGGTACTCGTATGCACTCCGTGACAAAAAAATAAAATAGTCTATATAATATAGTTAGCTAGATAATTTTCATAATTTCTGTGTAATCAAATTATTTACTTTTGATCTTGAATGTGTTTCATTACTTAATGTAATCTATTAGTATACAAAATTAAAAGAAACCACCATTTAAATATATAACCAAATGACTGAAAATTGGTGAGATAAAAATATAACACACTTTTCAAATCATATAAGAAATTGCTGTAAATATATACATAGAAAAAGGTATTTTCAATATTTTATATATATTTTTTTGTTATGTTAAACTACCATAATACGATGTGGAAGTGATTCATATAATTGCTTTATATATTTAACACTTTCAAACTGCTTCTTCTTTTTATACACAACTCTTGCGAATTATGCTGAAATTATTCATAGAATATGCAATATCTAGATTGGGAAATTTCACTACACACTCGAAGGAAACTCATTTTTTCGTGATTAAAATGGTTTTTTATATACTTCGTTATATTCACCTTTGCATTGTCTTATTATAATATAGCATCATCAACAGCAAGTCTGTCTAGTTTGAACATTTTTTCATCCGTAGAAATGACGACTCTTCGTTTTTTCTTTCAAGTAATATGTTTTTGTAATATGTAGGTACTTTAATATGATTTTCATTACGTAGACGTACTTCTTTATACTTGACAGTTGACGATAGCTTTTTCTTAATTTCTTCCGATTTATATATGGAACTGGATAGTCCAAGTTGTTTTAAATTAATAAACGTAATAAATAAAGAAATTTCACAATGTCTTTATCAGCGGTTGACGTTTTAGTAAGACAACGCGTGCATATAACGAAATATGCAAAAGAGTTGTACATATAAGAGAGACAGAAATAATTTGAAATTGTGAAGTAATTGAATGTCTGTATTAAGCACAGTTTGGTCTAAATCTGATATAAATATATAAAAGATTATACAAAACAATTTCCGAAACGTAAGATGAAAGTCTTCTAGAACAAAATTGGATATATGATATATTGAAAATAGCTTTTCATATACATACATTTATTTGCAATAATTTCGAGATAGTATTCAATCTTAATTTTTTATTATAGATTTTGTATATAATAAAACTGTTTAACAATATTATTTAAAGTAAATAAATTTATTTCACAAAAATTATGAAAATATCGAGTGTATGTGGTTGAAAAATATCTTCTTGTTACAGAGTGTACCATGTATGGTATTTGGGATCATGCAAATCATCAATACCGACTCATTGTACACCGATAAGTCCCAAGAATATATTTACATAAAAGGGATGCTGTGTAAATAAGGTGTATCGAACGATCATTTGCATGTTTGCCTGTGCCAACGTGATCAAAATGAATGCACGAGTGAACGTGTAAAATGATGCTACCCTTTAACTCGTTAGCAAAACATAAATTTTATGAAACTATTTTAAACTGTTTCAGAATTCTAGCTACAATTACTAGAGTCACTCCCCTTCGAACAGACGTGTGCCGAATTGCTCCTAAAGTAAACAATACAAGTGTCTGTGTGTGACTAGTATGTGTAGTAATAGCTGTTCATCGTCAATAATATCAACATGAATCAGGCCGTCGAGCCTATTACAATATTTGCCAATGGCAATAAATATTTTGTTTAAAAAGTCCTAAATGTGCTAAACCACCAGCAAAGAATACAAGAACAAGAAAAAATAAGCAATAGTGAGTGGAGGAGCTCAATAAATTACGAAAAAAATGTTAATCAAACAACAGATAATGATAAAAACAACAACTGGAAGTAAGTTACAACTACTAAAAAGCGAAAAATAATTCAAACGACAAGCATAAATGAAACGCACCAGTGGCTGCAGGATATTCCGCTAAGCAATTCATTCATTGTTAGTTCACTCATAGAAGAAATTGATATGAATATGACTGAAGAAACCACTCCTCGTATCGTTATACCACCTCTAATTTACGTAGATGCTAAATAATAGATCCACTCACTGAACTATTAAATAATGTTGCAGGCACGAGCAATTATACTCTAAAAGAAATTAAACTTGATCAAGTAAAAATCCAAACAAACACTTCTGATAACTTTCGTAAAGTAACCCAAGTATTACAGACAAAAATGCAGCCTATCACACATACCAACTGAAGACGGAAAAAGCTACAAAACTGTCATAAAAGGAATACACCCAAAAATCAATATTCGAAACATCGCGGCCAAACTTACAAAACTGGGACACGTGGTAAGACGTGAAAACAATACGACCAAATACGACACAAAACAATCATTACCGTTATTTTTAATAGAACTTAAACCTAAAAGCAATACCAATGACATTTTCAGTGTTAACAGAATTTTAAACGCCATAGTACACATTCAACCGCCTCAGTACCAGACAGATATACCACAATGTATACGGTGTTGACAATATGGCCATACAAAAAATTATTGTAACAGAACCCTAGCATGCGTTAAATGTGCACAAAACCATCTATCAATTAGTCCACCTATAAGTAAAATAGACACTGTAAATTGTTATAATTGCAAAAACCAGCAAGTTACAAAGACTGTGCTATTAGGAAATAGTTGCAAAGGAAGAATCTTTCCACCGTTGCGAAATAAAGCACACACACTGCATTTACAGCTTAATAAGTCAAAAGCTAATTTAGCAAGAAACACACACTGTGCATACAACAAATATGGCAAAAATACTAACTTCATAGACTTACGGAATTATGCACAGGCCACTGCCAATATAACGCTATCAATTAATCAAAATCAAACTGCCAATAAAAATGAAAACACAGAAATTAAAGTACTCCTGAAGTAGTCCATTAAGAATTTAAAGCTGCTAGCAAAAATGATAATCGAACAAAACGCAGTGCTCAGAAAACAGACACAACAATTAACAACTATACGATATACATTGTTAATTGTTGTATCTTATATACTATCTATAACAAATAAATAAAAATGGCTAATCTAAAAACAGCATTTCGGAACTCCAACGGACTTACGAATAGAGAGTCCTTGAAAAAAAACATTCTTGTACAGAAATAATATTGATATTGTCTCAGAAATATACTTCACTAAAAAAAGCTACATCAAAATTCCAAATTATACTGTATACACATATGACACTACACACTCACCGGGAAAAATCCATGGAGGCAGTGCAATAACAACAAAACATGAAGTCAAACATCATTTGCAATAAATTTAATCAAGAGTACATCCCAGCAATGCCAATCACAGTTCAAACGAAATTAATGCATTTTACGTTTTAGCCATATATTCACCATTAAGACACAAAATGGACTTACAAAAGTGGCAAGAATACCTTGAAACCCTGGATGACAAATATATTGCAGTGGAAAATTATGACACCAAGCACCCCACTATGGGGGGATCTAAAATCATCACACCAAGAGGAAGAATACTAGATATATTTACAAAAGGGAACAATCTAAATATATTATCAGCAGGAAATCCAACATATTAGCCATCGGACACGAACAAAATCCCGAATGTGCTAGATTTTTCAACAATACATTAGACCTAAGTCGAGGCTTGTTTCACTCTCCAAATACACTAACCTTTATTTTACGTATAATAAAAATAATATTATCAATAGATTTGTTACAAGCCGGAGCTGCGAGTAGCGTGAGAGACCGGCGGAGTTTTGTTTTAGGAATACGGTACTAATTTGTTAGTTTGAAGCGCGAACGAACCTGACGCGAAGCCAGGAAGTCGCTAGGATTATTGACGGCGAGGACGAACCCGATGCGAAATCGGGGAGCCACTAAGGTTGGCATGAGTTTTAATTTGGATATAGAATGTTGTGAACGAACCTGATGCAAAATCAGGGCGTCGCAAGGATTGTTAGTTAAGGCCTCGTAACTAGTTATTATTTAATATATCGATACAGCTCGAGCGGTAAAGCTGCATCGTATGTGATCCTTACTTCAATTTGGATTATAAGATCGAAGGTTAGATTTAATTAACGACTCTCAAATTTACCATGGGCAATGAACAATATATTACTGAATAGTGTTCTGTACAATTGTTAATGTCGCGGGAATTGAGTGTTGAAAAGTTAAATTATATTACCTAAGTGATGCTCGGTTTTGACGCACTGGTAATGCGGGAGTTTGATTCGAGAGACGAGTGTAGAGATTTGCCTTAATAGAATTTAGACCGACTCACGAATCCTATATCGTTTAATGTTGATCCGAAAGGGAACTTGTGCTCGATCTTGCTGGAACAGACGATTCTCGAACGTACGCGAAGCAGAGTAACGTCGTGACTTCTTGCTTGGTACTGCCCACGAGGTTTAGATTTCGGGGGTTTATATACACCGGAAATGAGTGGGGAATTCATGAAGATATGCATATTAGGAAATGTTCAAAGGGGTTAGACGTTGCGTCAGTCCTGCTTCCAGCAATCCGAGGGCAAGCCCTTGCGTTCCGAGGGAGATAAACTCTAAACAGTGCGTTATTTCGTTTCCCTTTCCAGACGAGAGCTGGAAAAAATTCCAGTGAACAAAATAATATTTTGAAATATTATCCATACGTAACAAATTCATGGTATTTTTCTGACGAAAATGAGTTCAAATGTGGTCTTCTTTAGACTTCTTTAATTGTAATTTTATTACTTTTATATGCTACAACTCGAACAACGTTACATTTAGATGACAAGAGTTTTAACAATTTCTTACCGAAACTTACAATATTATCTAAAAAATATAGGTATCAGTATCTATCATTACATCATTTCATAAAACACATTGTTTATTTCTGCGCTGTCTCATATGATTTTCATTGTATCTTTGATTATTTTTTAGGTCAATCTTAGTTTGTTAATTTGAATTTGCTTACTTTCTTTCCAAACCTAACCTGAATAACATTAACAATTAGACAAATGGGCAAGTCTGCAACAATATATCTTTACCTCTCTCGTCTCTCTTTCGAGGTCCATCACATTTAACCAATGACTCTGGAGGTGTATTGGTTCGCCTAAGTGCATCTTCGGTAATTCACGGCATTGACTACACCCCAGTTTGTCCAAATTCTCATTTCAAATTCTGCCGAACCTAATCTAGAGTCTAGTCATCACATTCAGCCGATGCCTGGGCCTCGAGGCATACGCTTGAAGCTAACATCTGTGGAATATAAATTAAATAAACTGGACTTGATTTCATACTACCATGAATTTATTCGTAATGTTCTCCAGTATCAGGAGGAATCTATTATCCTATTTTTATTCATTTATTGAACACTTTCTGTGCTGGTATCTTTCCAGGAAGAAGCAATGGCTGTAGCCACCGAATGAGTACTACTTGCACCGTGATTAGTTAGGGACACAAGAAAAGGGTAGATATTTTGGAATAAAGAATAAGCGACGCTGTTGGTCCGATAATAATACGCACTGGCATTGTTTGATTCCATATCAACACAGTAGTCTTTAAATGTGTGATGTGGAATTCTTAGCAAACATGTTATCGGTCCAAATGTTTTCAATGATATCCTGACTGGAGAAGGATACAGTGATTTCATTCAGGATAAACTTGAGAATTTCTACATGACGTCAATTTAGTAACACTGCAGTGAATGTAGTCTCAGCACGATAACGATCTGGGTCATTATCACCTTACCGTTCAATCCACTATAAAATGTTTTCCAGACACTGAATTGGATGAGATGTACGTATTGAATTTCTAGTAAGTTCGTCAGATTTGGCGCCCTTAGCTTCTTTCTTATAAAGATACTTAAGAAATTAAATTTATGCAGAAAAATGTACAACTCTAAATAACCTGACACAAAAGATTCTTCACCTATGATAACGAACTTTTATGAAAATGCTACAAAAAGTTGATGGGTCATAGCATTATACTAGTGTTACTACCCAAACCTAAAGCTAAAGTGCATCGACTAGTACATTAAAAAATGTATGATTCTATTTATAAATACAAATTTAAACTTCATATACCTTTACGCATCCACTTAAGAAAAACGTAATCACATGACATATGATTTTTTAAATCATAGAACTGTCTAAATTATATTTTGGTATCATTAATAGTTTCGAATATATTCCAAGGAGTCAATTTAAATGGGTTGTCCTGTATATATATACACACGTATATACTTTGGTTATGCCACAAACAATGATATTAATGAAAAATATTTTAAATATAAGTAATGATAACAGGAGGGATCATCATTTGATGCGATTAATTTTTTATAAGTACATACATAAAAGAACGTATTAAGGTCAAGTTAATTTTTTTAAACGGAATGACATATTTTTTACGGCGTTAATCAGTACAGTTCGTAATTACGTATATGAAAATATTAACCTATTCATGACAAAAAGCCATTAGTTTAGGAGATATTGTATCTTCAATTATGCGAATTGGCATAGCTGGGACCACTGCGATAACTCCGAAAATAGTAATTGCAATGAAAATTACTTTCGATGAAACCTACGTGGTTCGAAGTGAGATAAATAATAGAATATTAGACTTGCTCCTATGAATTATATTTTTCAAAATTTCAGTCATTTTAATTTTTTAAATAGAAGTGAGATTTTTTCATAACAAGTTATGGATAGTGTTACGTTCCGAACAGCAATTTTTTCAAAATTCCTTTTATGTTTTTACAGCGACCGGATGTGGTTCGATAGTGCACGTAGCATTCTGGGAACTCCCTAATCGAACGCACAAACGGTCTTTGATGTGTTTAAGATAGAATAATCTCCTGACGACGAAATTAAGATTGTTAGTATAACACATTCCTTCCTTGAAATCAACGTGGTCCCACGATCAAACTCTTAGATTGGCTTACTTCTGAGTACCTCCAAACGTAAACCAAAATGCGCTCGTGTGGTCCGATAACGCTAAGCGTTCTGGAATGTTCCTCGCGGACCGCCAAACGATATAAAATTATAATAGAAATTGTTAATAGATTTGCAATAACTTATATCTATATGTCGTCTTCTTACACGCCAGCCAGTCCTACAATAGCTATCAAAATTCATAAGCATTTTAATACAAATTGTTGTAAAACGACTCAGATAATATTCCGCTTTCACATTTTATTTATAATATCTATTAAGAAATATGTTTTCCATTTTACTCCGTTACCTCTATAATACATGTAAACTATCAATAAATTATAAGTATTAATCATTTAGTTATAACATAAGAGTAAAGGAACATAATGTGGTTAATCCAAAATAAAAGTTGACTTGGAGCGGGAGGAAAGCACGCATGCACCCACCACCCGTCAGATTAACGAATCACGGTCCCTTACGCATCAGCCTCGCAGCCTAATTCGTTGGGCGCAACAACAATGCAATGTAAACAATTTCGGACTAGGCCCACTCTGGTCTCCTCCGAGAACGTGAAGTTGCGACACTCTTCGACGTACAATCGCGAGGTGCGTGTCAAGCGGTCCGTGGGGTGTTTGAGACAGAGTTTGTTCGCGCTTGTGAATAACCTTAGCAAGTTAGGGCAAAAGACTCAATCTTCACGTATAAAAATTATATTTATTAATTTTTGTATTATTCTAAATTTAATTTGTTTCTAGTGTTATTTAACTCATCTATATAGTTTCTTTATTTAATCAGTTTAATATAGTTAGCTTAAATCAACTCAGTGCAGTATAGTAAAGCGGCGTGCGTATGTTTTTTCCTCTTGCCACAAGTTTTGGCAATATCGCAGAAAATCAAGGCTAGATCGAAAATTATATATATATATACACATTCAATTTTGGAAATAGATCAAAGTACATATCATTTGGGTAAGTCCTTTTCCTTTACTCTTCCAGCGTATTTTAAAATGTATAAACATTATTGGCAAATAATTTCCAGTAGTTACTAATTAACTGTGGAATTTCCCTCACTGGAAATTATTCTATTCAATTGTGCTTACATCTTGCATCGTTTTTCGAGATTATAATATCTGAATTGTAATTAGCTATATTAGCATTCTGTAATACATTCAATCAGTAACATTTTCTTTTGGTATAATATATTTTAATCAGCTACAATTTTCCTCTTTTATTTATTCGCCTTATTTAACTAACTTCCTTTTATTAATTATTAAGCGATCTGACGAAAGGGCCCATATGGGACTAGAGTATCCACGAACCCAAATAACATTTTAAGACCCAGTTAGGGTTAATTTTCTAACTCTACAGAGTCGCACGCGCGTTACGTTCAACGGTAATCAACTTGCTTGACTACCACACTACCACAATACACTTTTACATTTACACAACACCTATACGAACACTTACACCCGGTAGCGTCCCAAGCACATGCGCGCGCGCGCCTCACGTAACAATAGCAATAAAACAAATTCAGTGGCGTGTATTACGATGGTTAGTAAATAATTTTCAAAGAAGTTCTACCAACTAACGTATTGAAAAATAAGGCTTGAGATCTTTTACTATTGAAAAATCACGAAAGTAATAGAAATAAAAGGGGTTCCACTGAAATGACCGAGACAGACTTCAGTAACACAGACTTCCCCATCTAAAATCCATTAACACCGATTTTATCCAACAGCAGTATTAACCGACAACAGTATCAACCGCAAAAATAATGACCATTCTCTGTACATAGCAGGAGATCTGCGTTAGCTGGTCCTTACAAAAGCTACAACTCGCCCGCTAGGAGCGAACCGCAGATTCGTGGCGTCTAGAAGTGACAACAATGTTCCAGTATTGTTTACAGTATCGTACTAGTCTGCGTGCTTCTTTCGCTAGCAATATCACTTCACATATTATTATTAATAAAGTAAAAGCAAGGGTAATTACATATGAAATGTCTTCATCACATGGAGGAAACAGTGATTGTGTTGTTGCGAAAATTATGTTATCAAGTACGAAAATACCTAAAATTTCTATAGATTAGATACATATTAGATTGCACGAAAACCGCGTTCGTTGCATTTAGGGAATGGGTAATAGGGAGTCGAACGATACTCATTGTGTGAAAATAAAAAACGATTGATAATATAAGCAGTTTAGCGAATATGTAACGACGACAGATGATGACCTCACGAACCTCGATTTTCGCACGTACGTTCGGTCCCGTTATTGCAACGAGTGTAGTTTCACTGTATATGGTGAGCATATAAATAACGATAATTAATCCAATAACAACACCAACACAAAAATTACACAATTAAATGTTTACATTTTTTGAATCTATGGAGAAAACACTTTTAAGTAATACCTACATTACGGAATAAAATAGAAGTAAAGCTTACAATGTTATAACCAATTGAATTTCTTAGAGTTTCCCTAATTATACATATGTTCGTCACTATATTTGAACGTAAATATTAACGCAGTACTTACAGACATCGATTCAAATATATTAATTAAAGAAACTTTAGATTTATTAAAAATTCAAATAATTTATAGTCATACATAAGCTCTTGTACGTGCGTTTGTCTATTTTATTTTGAATGTAAAAACGCTGATGAAAGCAATAGTTTTTAAACTGTAACATATATAGTTGCTATGCACTACTTGTTAGATTTCCTTATACTGTTAAGAGAAAAATTGTTTCACTCTTATGACGGATTTTAGCGTCATCAGATTTCTCCCTTATTCAAATAACTAACACACCATAATATTTGTTCAAACTCTTCAACAATTTCCTTCCACACAAAATGACACAATAGACTATTGACGACACAGGTGGTAATCATCTAATTAAGGTTTCATTTCGTACTTGTCAAAATATAGTTATGAAGTGATTTTCTTATTTTTTTGCACAATGGGTCCGCACAGCTTTATTTTAGCTTACCTTTCCAAAATTTTGCCTTCTCACTCCTTTGGCAGTCGCTCTGAGTATTCTTTTACTTGTACACCCTTGAGTCAATCTTTCTTACAATCTTAGGGGGTTAGTTTAATTTCTTACCAGCCAATCATCAACATCCTTGTCTCCTACTTAAACAAATATTACACCAATCCCCTTCGTGTTATAGTTTTCCATATGGTACCTTTAAATTGAAATTCACACGCATTTCAAGACAGATAAGAGGTTCGTACAAGATACTCTTTAATACATATGTCAATCAATAAGCTATCAATATATGTAAACCCCGTATATACCGATTACATCAATCGTCTATCAACCACATAACTTATAATACGTACATTGTACAGCATAATCATTAATTGTAAATATATTTTCTTTCAAACCCAAATCAGCTATACATCCTTAAGTTAAGGTGCAGTATCTCAAAAACATTATAGTCGGACATACAACCTTATAGATTTATTAGAATTGTGGTATTCCGAAGATTAAATAAATTTAAAAGATTAGTATAACGGAAGAAGGTGTTATGATTAGTAAAAGATTTGGTACTTTCCCTTTTGTGAAGAAAAAAATATCGAGAAGTAAAATTAAATGAAGAAATAACCATTTAATGAAATTGTAATTGTTTTGAGAATGAAGTGCAATATTATCTAGATTTAATTTTACATACATTTTTTATAATAATAATATAAACATAAAAAATGTATTAAAAGGCAAACGAGCTATCGAAACCTAATAGCAGAAAACCAGGAAAATGGTAAAAGAAAATTGTCTCACTACCAAAAGCCCCTGTTTCGTCTCAACAATAACTCATTACTCACGACATTTAGCTTGAAAGTCTCTTTTGAAAATTATACAAACTGAAATTAACTAAAATAATTCTAAACGTAGCGTAAGTTTAAGTATCCATTAATGTTAATTAACCAGGGAGGTTTTCCAAGTATTAATTACTGTTGGATTCCGGGAGAATTGACAACACGTTGAAGATAACTCTTAGAGGGTTTATTAATACGAGTGTACGGTCTTAGAACTCGCGTTTCGCGGAAAGGAATTAACGAATCTTTGACCGGTGTGCTCGACGGCAAATTAATGTCGTGAGGACGCGTTTAGTAGGTGATGTGATGCATGTACACAATATTATAACTCAACACTTATTTATTTAAAGTTAACTGTTCGCCAGATGATGCTTAAACGGTGTGTGTGTTGTATGGTGTCTTTCTTAAATCTGTCGTCCTAGAGTTCTGCACCAAAAAAGGTAAACTTCACTCAGGAGGAGTCTATGGTGGATCGGTGGGGATGTAGGAGGAACTATGCAAAAAGAGGGAAATTTTGCGTGATGATTGGATTAGGAATTCTGGAAATTGGCAAGGGTGGAGGAAAGAGGTGATGGAGGAAAACTGGCAGTAGGGATGGCGAGGTAAGCGGTATTTTCTCGGGTTTCTCCCCAAAATTTTATGAGGGGCCCGCAACGTGCCGCGGACTGGAGTTTTAAGGGATGGTTTAAGTGGAGGTTTACGATGGATTAGAAGACTAACTGTCGTGGCTGATTGCCTTTTTGATTTTGAGGGTTTACGAGCCCATCGGTACCGTGACACTAGGTTGTACGGTGCATTGTGCATCGTACAACGGGTACTGCACTCGACTAGTGAATACGGAAATCTGACGGTTCCATGATTTTGCGGGCTTTTAAGTACTATGGTTGGGGATGACTAATAGTAAGGACAGTGATCGAGGAAGAGGGTGACGAAGGAAAGGTACGGAGTACAGGATGACTAAGGAAAGGTACAGAGTACAGAATGACTAGGAACTCAGATTAGGGTGTTTGTCAGATGAATGTGGTTTAGGATGAGTCTATGGTGTTTACAGTGTGAGTGGTCGAGTTGGGCATCCAACATCACTAATTTTAATAAAATTTGGTAAAAAGATACTTTTCGAACAAATATTTGGCCCGTATTTTTTTAATTAGCCGTATCATTCCATTTTTTCAAAAATTATTCAACCTATAAGCAAAGTTGGTAATTATTTAGAAAAGGGGGGTCCCAACGATTTCGATGATTTTCGAGTATGTTATAGAAATCAACATTTTGAACAACTTTTTCCTGTACATATAACCGCCGCTCGGTCTTAGTTTCCAAGATTTTTCCCCCAAAAAATCGGTATTACTACATTGAATTCTGTCTATACGTACGCGTCCGTGAGAGCGTATGCGTAAGCGTTTAATCAGCAATTGTCCATCGTTCTTATATATAACAGCGCAGCATGTTGCGTATACCTGGTATCCTAGCCCCACACTGCTCACCGGATACATAAATTCGTCCCCTTTCCTGTCGATCCCTTAATTCCTATCATCCTTTCTGAACAGGATACATTATTTTTAGGAAAAGTCCCTTTTCCTAAAAAGCATCCAAGATTTCCCAAACAAGATACTGATCCCTTTTAAAAACAAAAAACGTCCTTTCCATTTAGAAAACTTTCCCTCTTCCATTCCTAATGCAAAATGCACCACCCAATCCCACCAAAGGTGCCTTTCAGCCCTTAAATACAGGCTCCAAGCGAGGAACCAGCGTCATTTCCAACTTTAACTTCGTGAAGTGCGGGACGTATTGTTGTAATACTAAATTGTAACATGATAAATAAACTATCAAAAGTAAAGAAAATATAAAACTTGGCGTAGTTTTTTGACATAATTTGGTGGCAGCGGAACGGGATACTATCTGCGGATTAGAAACCAACAAGACATCTCCTAGCTTCACTAGGTATCTTCTAAGGAAGAATTGTTGGGGTATTCCGAAAAGAACCCGAACGATACTCCGCCTATTACAAACCTGGATTTCAAGTGGAGTCAGTGGCGAGAGAGCAAAACTAACGTAAGTCTATCCACAACATCCGACGACCTGCTCCAACAGGATTTCGTAACTGCTCCTGCTAACAATATGTCTCGCACTCAGTCCCCAACTCGACCAATCCTTGGCGACGTAAACTTAACAGTAAACGGGATAGCCGAAAAATTAATAACGGTAGCCGACAGATTAAAAGCGTTAGAGAGTAGGTTAGACGGGAAAGAAAAATCGCAACCAAGATCAAACTTATACCTTGATTTTCCTTCAACGCCAGGGGAACTAACCGGCGTCATCGATAGATATGAACAATGTCTACCATTAATTCCGGATTTCGACGGAATTAATGCGGAATTGTTCGTTACGACACTCGTACGAGCATCAGCCGTGCTGGCACCACACCAACACCCATTTTTGGTGATGACAATAATTTCTCAGAAACTAAAGGGAAGGGTTGCGGCCTCTATAAGACCAGATACAGTGGACACCATGCCGAGACTGATCGAGAAAATCCGATTCCTCTATGGCCGAACGATGGATTCAGCATCACTGAAAACAAAACGTGATGCATGCAGGCAAGGACCCCACAAACCCATCGACAAATTCATTCTTAGATTCTCGAGAATACAAGATGAAATAATCACAGCCATTAATTCCGAGCAGAAACTGAGGATGTACATAGACATCAAGGAAGTAATAGCAAATGAAGAAGCTATTCAGTGTTTCAGACGGAAGGTAAAGGCTGAAATATCACAGTATTTATTTTCCCAGCAACTAGAAACGCTCAATCAAGCATTCGAATGTTTGATGTCGAGCTATCATACATCAAATCCCAAACCTCGAATTGGGCTAGACATGAAGCGAAACCAAGAGACCGACCAATGGAGTCAAGGAGAAACCTCAACTCAAGCTACCACAGCAAAGAGTGCAACTACTGCAGAAAGAAAGAACAAAGAAATGGAGACAACAACAATCAACCCTGCCAGGACAACAGAGAAATTTTCTCCAAGTGGAGCCTCACAACCTTCTACTAGGGCAATAGTCAGGATCCTCAACTCCAGAAGTACCGTGCCAACGCGAGTGGACAACTCCCCGCTCGTACAATTAGACTTACCAGGTATCGCAAGTGCTAAATTTTTAATAGACACGGGAAGCCCTGATATCGTTGATTAAGGAAAAACAACTTCGGGACGACACGCTTTTACGGGGCGAACCGATTACACTCAAAGGTATTACGAATAATGCGATAGAAACTTTGTATTCGGTAGTTATCCCATTTAACGACAAGAGTAATAAGTTCCAAGTAATTAGTAATGATTCCCCGATATTACAGGACGGTATCCTAGGCGCGGACTTCTTTTACGAACACGATTTCTCGCTAACAGCTAACGAATTTAAGATAGGAAACATTACAAAGCGTAGACATAATATCAACTGCAAAAACAAAACGGTATTGGTTAACTTCATTTCATGTAACGGAGCAATTACAAAACTCGACGGACAGGGTCACCCAATTATTCCGGAATCGCTAATAAACCAAATCGAATCGATTGAAGACTTTAATGAGAAACTGATTTACCAAATTACACCAGAACGCGTTAAAAGAAAACACGCGTTTGAATCATTTAACGGAAAGCAAAGACCAAATTTGGGAAATCATTTCAGATTTTCACGAGATATTTTTATTACCGGACGATCCATTACCCAAATCCACAATACTAGAACTCGAAATTAAGACGACTGATGAAATCCCAATCCATACAAAAAAATACCGATACCCACCAATTCACCAAGAGGAAATAAAAAAACAGGTTACAGACATGCTCGCAAAGGGAATAATTCGGGATTCAGATAGTCCGTATAACAGTCCCCTCTGAACTGTACCCAAGAAGGTAGACGCCAGCGGGAAACAAAAGTGGAGATTAGTTATCGACTATCGGAAACTTAATGAAAGAACTATTCGAGACGCATACCTGATACCTAATATAGGCGAGATAATAGATAGGCTAGGTAACGCAAAATACTTTTCCGCGTTCGATTTAGCTTCAGGGTTTCACCAGATAGGTGTAAAAGACGCTGACATTCCAAAGACCGCTTTCTCAACCAATGACGGGCACTACGAATACGTTAGAATGCCATTCGGATTAAAGAACGCTCCCCCGACTTTTCAAAGGATGATGAATCGAGGATTACAAGGACTAATAGGGAACAATTGCTTTGTCTACATTGATGATATAATAGTTTACGGACGTACGCTTGAGAAACATAATAAAAATTTAAAAATACTATTCGAACGACTCAGACAATGCGGACTGAAACTACAACCCGACAAGTGTGGGTACGTGAAACCAGAATTGGAATACTTAGGACACGTCATATCTGCCGACAGAGTATCCCCCAATCCAAAACGCATTGATAAAATAAAAACATACCCAGTACCCCAGAACGCAAAAGAAATAAAACAATTTTTGGGTCTTTGCGGGTATTACCGTAAATTCATTAGGGATTTCGCGAAGATAGCCAAACCACTTAACAGTTTGCTAACCAAAAATAGGGAATTTGATTGGACTAGGGAACAACAAACAAGTTTCGAAAACCTACGTGATGCGTTAACGACACAACCAGTGTTACAGTATCCTGACTGGACACAATCATTCGTATTGTCGACCGATGCAAGTAATTACGCCACAGGCGCAGTGCTCTCGCAGGGAAAAATCGGTAAAGACAGGCCAATCGCGTATGCATCTCGTACGTTAAATTCAGCCGAAACTCGTTATTCGACGACTGAGAAGGAATTATTAGCAATTGTCTGGGCAACCAAGCACTTCCATCAATACTTGTATGGCAGAAAATTCACTATAGTAACGGATCACCGACCTTTAGTTTGGTTAATGAACGTGAAAGATCCTAATTCTCGCTTAATGTGCTGGAGATTAAAACTTTTAGAGTACGATTACGAAATCGTGTACAAACAGGGAAAAATTAATACGAATGCGGATGCCTTGTCTCGCGTTAGAGTCCGAGTAATCGAGGACGATCTAAATCGCGAATTAGAAAATTATATCACGCTTTACTCATCGGGCAATCGCCAGATCAGCGCGGAAGACAAAGAATTCGTTGAGGAATCAGTGAAACCACGAGAACCAAACGAAGACAATCCTCCTCTCATCCTTCAACAGCCTTCGTTCATAAAACTTCGGTCAGATCCAACTATATCTAACGAATCAAATATCCCTTCAGCACGATCCGAGGTAAAAATCACCCAAAGTTTACTAAAAGAATTCCCGACCATAATCTATACAGAAACCCCACCTGAAGTAGCTAATAGGGACACGATTTACTTATCTCCGCACGAGACAGACAAATTCAAGTTAGAAGCAATAAACAGAATCTTAGGACAGAAAGGTAAGATTAATATAATCCAAGATATGGACAATAACACGGAACTAATATTACTATTCTCTCGATTAGGCAAAAACGTAGAGATATTCGTATCACGGCCTGCACCACTAAACAAACGATTCAATTTTTGGTGGGCATTACGCATTCGACAAGACTTTACAGAAAATACGGAAACAATATGAATGGCCAAATATCACACGCGACGTAAAAAGCTACATAGAAAATTGCGAGACTTGTCAAAGAAACAAAGACACGAAACGACAAACATACGTGCAACAAGCGACCGATGTACCTTCCAAACTGACAGATAAAATATCTTTAGACCTAATCGGACCTTTGGACGAAACCACCCGGGGAAATAAATATATACTTGTAATTCAAGATTATCTCACCCGATATATTACGTGTGAACCCTTAATCGACAAATCCACGGCAGCAATCATACAGGCAGTTTGGGCTTCTTGGTTAAGAATATTCGGAAAGTCACGGGAAATACTAACGGACAACGCTAACGAATTTCTATCTAAGGAATTTTCCAACTTTTGCGACATTATGAGGACCAGACTCACACTAACTTCCATATATCATCCGCAGTCCAACGGAAAAATGGGAGATCCCACACCATATTAA
Source organism: Eucera pruinosa (assembly GCA_028830335.1). Classification (NCBI taxonomy): domain Eukaryota; kingdom Metazoa; phylum Arthropoda; class Insecta; order Hymenoptera; family Apidae; genus Eucera; species Eucera pruinosa. The sequence continues at coordinate 1,395,507 of JAMYCR010000006.1, read as the reverse complement.
AAGAATATATACGACACTACCAAACTGAGTCTGACCCATGGGATCTAGTACTACCAAAAGCTATGCTACATTACAACTGTACCACTAATTGCACCACAGGATATACACCCTTCGAATTGCAACTAGGTTACGAACCGAACAGCATATTTGACGAACCAAATGAATACCTGACAATACGAGAACGGGCAGAAAACTTAAGAATCGAACACGAAAACAAAATACTAGAAACTCGTGACAAATTATTATTCACACAACCCAACACATCCTACTCAAAACTCGAGACGATTTCAAGGGGGGATAAAGTCTTAACTGGGAATTATAACGCGAAGCCGTTTGACGAGAAATGTAAGGGTCCATTCGAAGTTCAAAAAAACATAAACAATCACTCAATAGTTGTGGACGAAAAAGGTAAATCAGTTACTCATCATAGGACAAACGTGAAGTTATTTAAACATAACTCTGACGATCTTCCAGATGACGAGAACTGACGAAGCTTTTACTGGGTTCGTTCTTTCTAATAATTTTGACTCCGACAACGGCGATGCCTCAACCGTCGAACACCGATTCCGAAGATAAATATACAGTAACACCGTTAAGCGGTCAAGAAACCATATTCTTGGAATATCTTGACAAGGTTAGGTTGTATCACGAACAATGGAAGATCGTTGAAGGATACGATTTTACACAGGTTGAGAATGACCTGGCTAGCATCGAGGAATTGTGTAAAAGCATCCTTACGAATTTGTGCATAAAAACTATACACTCGCACAGATTTGATTGTTCTTCGCGTAAGAGAATCGTGCAAAGATTAGAGGATTTCGACACCATTCGTGGAGAGCTTCGGAACGCATTTTACACGGCCGGCATAAAAGGCAGCTTCTCGCGTGGTCGTCGTGGAATCTTCGATTTCGTCGGTGTAGTCAGTAAAACGCTTTTCGGTACGCTAGATGAGACGGACGCTCAATACTACAATAATGAATTAGATAGGCTGTACTCCGATCAAAAGTCAGTAATTTATCTCGTGCGTAATCAGACAAGCATCATATTGAACGCTATGAAGACGAACGCAATCTTCTTAAACAAAACTCACGATAAAATATCGCGAATAAACGAACAGTTTAACAAGCTCGTAGACTTGTCAAAGCAAAACGGGATGAATATACAAATAGACGCGTTAATATTAGACTCAGAACTAAATATGAATAAAGTTAGAGAACAGATTAGGAAAATAGAAGACCTGGTGTTCGACGCGAGACGTGGCGTAGTTAAACCGTATATTCTGACACCTGAACAGGTATTTAAGATTTTAAGGGAACACGAACATGTAGACAATTTCCCTGTACCTTTGGATGAAACCAATTACATTCCGTTAGTAGATATCTGCGATGTAAACATAGCGCTGAACGGCAGACGAGCCCTACTAGAAGTAAAAATTCCCCTCTTCGAGAATCAGGTGTTTGATCTAGTCAAGGTAATCTCATTGCCAACTCACGGATGGATTTTTCATTCGATTTTAAATACTCGACAAAACCTAGTACTGTTAGACCCCTTGAAGATGCAATTCGTCCCGACGACCGAAAACAAAATGGCAAAAGCAAAGAAACTCGGAACTGTCTTAATTATTAAAAGGAACACACCTGATTACTCCACCAGTATCAAAGACAATTGTTTAAGCTCGATACTTACCAAACATGAAACCGAAAATTGCGAAGCAAGGTACATGCAAATTCAGGATACCGTGTGGATTGAGCAGCACATGGGATATCAGTGGATCGGGATCGCCCCGAAACTAGAAATATTGCACATACTCTGCTCCGACAGGAAACCCAGACACGTAGAAATAAGACACAACTTCGTATTTACTCTGGCACCAGATTGTAATGGTATATCACTCTCTGCTACACTAAGACCAAACAACATTATATCTGAAAGTAAAACAGGCCTCCATCAAATAGTATTTGCTAGAATTAAGTTTCCAGCACTAAATATTTCAGAGACTGACATACCAATCAACTTGATTCGCGAAACGAATATTAATCCAGACGAAATTCAAGCTATGGGAAAAACGTTAGGTAAACTGCAGGACGTCTCCGCCAAGATCATGCAACATCGCAGAATAAGAACTTGGGAAGAAAAATTTTTCGAGTACCTAGGCTATGCAGGTTATGCGGCGCTAGGGGCAGTCCTATTTGTATTTTTAGCGAAAATTGGATTTTTCAAAGCTCTGATTAACACCGTGGAACAATTAATAGGCAACTGTTATACTCATTGCAGTTTTAATAACAGAGCCCCAACACAACACGTAAGTTTTACAGCGTCTTCGCTGACCAGGCCTACCTGTGAAGAAGCCGTAATCAGAGAACGTTTGCTAAGATCATGAACAAACGTCTCAAATAAAGGGGGGAGGTGTTGCGTATACCTGGTATCCTAGCCCCACACTGCTCACCGGATACATAAATTCGTCCCCTTTCCTATCGATCCCTTGATTACTATCACATCCTTTCTGAACAGGATACATTATTTTTAGGAAAAGTCCCTTTTCCTAAAAAGCATCCAAGATTTCCCAAACAAGATACTGATCCCTTTTAAAAACAAAACACGTCCTTTCCATTTAGAAAACTTTCCCTCTTCCATTCCTAATGCAAAATGCGCAACCCTACCCCACCAAAGGTGCCTTTCAGCCCTTTAAATACAGGCTCCAAGCGAGGAGCTAGCGTCATTTCCAACTTTAACTTCGTGAAGTGCGGGACGTATGGTTGAAACACTATAAATTGTAACATGATAAATAAACTATCAAAAGTAAAGAAAATATAAAACTTGGCGTAGTTTTTCGACAAGCGGCCAGGGGCGAACATTATACAAGGTGTAAAGCTTTAGTTCTGCGTTGATCTCCTTATTGAACACAACGACAGTATTAAAGAATTCAGAATGAAGTTATATGAACATTGAAATATATGCAATAGTTACGATAGACTAATTGACTTTTCAATTCAGCAAAAAGTGATTCATGGTGTTATGTATGGTACGAAGTTTAACAGTAAAGGACCAAAGAAGTTTAACCGTAGAGACTTGATGTTGCATTGCTATGCATGTTATTTTTTAAAAAATCGCAATAAGAAGCGAGTGAAAACATATTGCAAATAAAAAATTAGTGCCCTCCATGATACGTGGTTCAATAACATACATAACTCCGTACAAAACATTTGCCGCTTTATCAGCTATCATTCAATGCTGAAACCACCAAGACAGGAATATTTGCAACACGAACTGGAAATATCATCGGCGACGGCGGTTGATTGGGCCAGCTTTTGCCGTGAATTGTGTACGCTATGGGCAGAAAAGCATTCTGCCGCAATCGGGGGTGAAAATGAAATTGTTGAAGTGGATGAAGCAAAGATCGGGAAACGCAAATTTAATAAGGGAAGATTCAACTGGCCAGTGGATATTCAGAGGGATTGAACGTTCGACCAAGCGTATATTTATTGTTTCAGTTCCAGACAGAACGTCTGCAACATTACTTACAGTCATCCAAAATTGGATCAAACCTGGGACCACTATTATAAGTGATTGTTGGAAGGCTTACGATTGCCTGAATAAAGAAGGATTTAACATTTAAGAGTCAACCATAAAATGAATTTTGCAGATCCGGAGACAAATGCGCATACGCAGAATATCGAACGTGTATGGCGAGAAACAAGGGCGAATATTCCAAAACATGGGACACGCCAATTACATTATGTAGGCTATTTAGCTGAATTTTTATTCCGTCGACAATATGATTTTAATGATCGAATAATTAATTTTTTCGAAATAATGACTGAAATGTTTCCAACTTCGGATAATATCAATAAAGATCATTAAAACAGAAGATGAATATGTGGGCGGCCGCCTGACGGCGGCCGGATTGAATACTCTGACTCAGAACTAAACCGAACTGAATCCATTAAAATAGTTAATACGTAGAGAAGTTCGATTTGAATAAGGTTCGGGTCGGATTTCTATTCCGCCAGCCGTCAGGCGGCCGGCTACCCAAATCGAGTTTTTAAGCACACCCGTTATACGCGTCCATTGCCGGCCGTCTCGATGTGTTTCAAGAAACCGTGGACAATCACCGATCAAACGCTTACGCATACGCTCCCACGCACGCGCTCCCACGCACGCGTACGTACAGGCAGAATTCAATGTAGTAGTACCGATTATTTTGGGGAAAATCTCGGAAACTAAGGCCAAGCGGCGGTTATATGTATAGGAAAAAGTTGTTTAAAATGTTGATTTCTACAGCATATTAAAAAATCATAGAAATCGATGAGACCCCCCCCCCTTTTTCTAAATAATTACCACACAGTTTTTCTATAAAAACTGTTTTCTGATGGCAAATGAATCTTAGCAAACCGTTATTCAAAACATTTATTTCTTTAAAAAATATACTAAAAATGAATATTTTTTTATTAATTTTTTCTGCTAAATGTTAATCCATTTTTTCGTAACTTTGCTTATATAAACAAAAGTGTACCTGTATTCTCGAAATATGTTTTACAGCTTAGTAAGTTTTCAGTTGACCCTGAAATCTGGAAATACGATACCGCTTTATATGATTAATAACCATAATATATGAGTACAGTCACACGATTTCCTGGTTCCCCTTTGGAATCAACGTTATTAAACCAGTATAAGTTAGGAAGTCCACTCCCGTGAGACTTGCAACATCGGAAATCAGCAATCGTAGCCTTCCTTTGGCCAGCGACGAAGAACATTTCAATCGGTTCGGCATAAAATGGACGGCGCAACGGTCAATCACCAGCGTAAAGTAGGAATCGACCGGACCGAAAGGCGGAGACCAGAAACAGTATAGTCAAGTGATTAATTACAGAATATTTCCGCGCTTTTAATGCATCTAAAACCTAAACGATTGCCCTTTTACGGCAACCAGCGCCGATTACCTGTACCTGAATCGCATATACACGCGTGTGCAAGTGTGTACACTGATCGTTTGAGTCACAACCAGTGGAAAGATGGAAGGAATCTCTCCGAGCGCGATCTACCTTTCCATTTTCTTTAAAGACGTTGTTGCACGTTGTTGGTACGGTTGAAGAAACCAGTTCTAAGAATATACATGCGATACTCGTCTCTTGACGCAAACCGTTCTACTATCACCTTATGCTCACCGCGCTTTGAGAATCGAAACTGCATTTCTTTTTATGTTCTTGCTCAAAAACAGTTAAGTTACAGTAACATAGTGGTTGAAATGTATAAAGCACAAATACCGACCATGTGTGGCTTATGTATATACAGGGTAGAACAATACAAATTAACCTTCTAACTATCTTATTGTATTCGGATTTACATATGTATATGATCGAACCAATCTTTAAACAAACGCAATTTTTTTAGCATTCTAACAGAATCAGATTTTTCATAATTATCCATTTACATAGGGTGTGCTACATTTTTCATACAAATATACCCAATGTATTTTATATTTAGATAAAAAGCAAGGCTAAAATATCATGTGGCAAAAAGTAGTATAACAATTGTTACACAATTAGCATAATAAGAAGATTAGACATCTTTGTATAATAAAAATACATAGTTATAATCATACAGAGTGTTTCATGTAACTGTATCATCTGAAATATTTCTATTAGGTATTTAAACTGCTATAAAAATTATTTCCCACAAAAATTACATAATTTAATAAAACCGAAGTATAGTAATATTTTTATTTTTTTGAAAAATATTAATAATTATATACTTTTTAATACACTAGACAACGCGGCTCATCATTTGCCATAAAAAAGTAGATACTAAACTAATTATAACAAAACTCCATTGATTTTGGTGGTATAGAAAATTATCAGCATTAAGTAGTATAATAAAACATATGTAATGCCATTTTGAAAAAAACAATTCATCTCCGCATTTTATTTATCTCTTTCAGCAGAATGAGATTAGACGCTGAGCAACTTTTCTAAAAAAAAATATAGCAGAAAGGTTATAATTAATTAAGTTAGATGAAACACCCGTTATAATAGCCTTTTTACACTAAGTAAGTTTTTGCATTCCTACATATAATAGCACACTATAATAGAACTACTATGTATCATTGACATTCCTATACTGGGTAAGGCACTTGAAGTATTCCTCTTTACTGACCTTTAGTGACCCTGTCGCCACTTTCTTGCTATTTGTGCGTATCTTTTGCTGTTGTGTACATGTGCATATATTACAGATCTTTATTGTTAAGTTCTTGTAACAATACCAATATTAGGGGGTAATGGAACAAAATGAAGCACTGACGTTCAGTGATATACAAACATGACAGACCTAATGAAAAAAAGCATATTTTTACTACATTGTGTTATACTCCTTCATCTGATAACATGAATAATTTAAATGTTCTGTCGCTATTAAAATTGCGACCGTAAAATAACCGTAAAATTTAGTTTTAACATATCGGAATGACGCAACGCGACGGTACACGTGGCGTTCCAGTACTTTTTTGCGGAAGCAAAACACGTTCCGGAACTGTTTTCTAAACATTGTAATGTATAGATTTTATACTAGTTTTATAATTATTTTAGCGATTTCTTAATTTTTAGTTTTCTACCTTCAAAATAAATATTCTTACCTTTAAGTTATTCATCTGCGCAAATGAAAAAACATAGATAAATGCTATGTTTCATTTTAATACTTCGTATTAGGTCAAATCATTGAGCATTCCGGTATTATTTCTTTCAGCAATAGGTATGTACACCGTTGGATCTATTAGAGTAAAATATTTTTTGCTGTCCTTTTTATTTTCTGTCTAAGTTCATTGAATAATTATACACATAAGTTAGAATAATTGTTAATATGCAAAAATAAAACTAATTTAATGTATCTACTTTAATACAATATAAATAATATATTAAAATTATCTATACAAATAAGGCGTTAGTAACCTGATTTTAAAAAGAATGGTTTTATTCGTAAAAATTAATAACTTCAAGTAAAAACTTCAAACAAGTTATTCCATTAACATACGATCAAGCAAATAATAATGGTTCCCTTTTATTTTTCTTATAAACATGCTAAAACTAATGCTAATAGCATTATTAATAACATTTATACAATAATATTTCCTTTGCCTCATCACTTCGTTTTATCTCGACTTCCTCACTGTTTGATAGTAATTGTTGCACTCCAAAACAGCGTAATTCTATTAATCAAATTTTGCAAGGTCAAAAATGCCGTTATACTTTTATTACTTTATAATACTTTAATTAGGTCTTAAAATTGAACATTGACATAAATTAAAGTAGTTACGAGGATTTTATACTCTGTACATACACTTTGCGTGACACAAATCGGTACAACCATTGCATTTACACATACATTATAGAATCAAAGGGTTTCTTTTTTATCACGATTTTCATGTCAATCAAATCAATACTTGTCCGATAATTGTTGAATAAGTTTTGAATCAGCTGTTGCTACACTTGACAGGCATGAAATTAATTTCCAATGCTTTAACATAAACAGCAAGGCAAATAGTAAAGTTTATAATATCTAATCGTGCTAAATTAGTAGAAAATAAATATAGTGAAAATAAGAGATAGTTACTAAGTAAATTCTAATACAGAACTGTTTTCAAGTATAGACGATCGCTTGACATTTTTCTTAACACGTTCTGTGCCACTTGTACCATCGGTGGTACACGGCATATTTATTCAAATGCGTTCAAAACAAATATACTCTAGTATATATAAATTTAAGACTGAAAAATACATTCATACTTAAAAAAAAGAGGCAACATGTTCCACGCATAGTGCACGATATAATTACTATGTACAATCTAATTATTAGGTTAGCTAAGAAGTCTTCTCGTCTTTTTAGATCTCGTCGGTTCGGCACGGAACGTGTTAAACAATTTACTGTTCGAAGTAAATAAAATTGACTTTCACTTTCTAGATTCTTTCTAGACTTTCTTTGTTAGAGAAACGGAAAAATATGGGATGAAAGACACTGATGCTTTTGTTATTACCTACAATATGAAATTATGTCAATCCACATATACATGAGTACCGATTGTTAAAACTACACTAAATATTTGAAGTTGTAAAGCCATCCTATTTGTACACAAGTAAAACTAGAATTTTTCATTGCTAATTCAATTAAACTATCATTCAAATGAAAACATTATATGACCAAACTTTACTTTATTTAAACAATATTCAATAATATATCACCTAATAAGTATTGATGATAAAATAATACAGAAAAGTTCTTAAAATTATTCGAAAACGGAAATCGTTTAAAGAGAAGGTAGACAATCGAACTTACACTACTTTCCTATGGAATAACTAACCGCGGGCAGTACCTGCATTTGCATCGATCAATTTACTAGCGAAATAAGGTCCGTGTACCCGTATTGTCTCCTACAATTCCCCTGAAATTGCGTGACTGACCTGGATTCACAGTGTGCGTTTAAACTGTTATGAAACCTGTCGTAATGTGACCACAATATCATCGTGGTCCATCGTGACATCTTGTAAGCTGCACAAAATCCACAAAGCTATCCTCGTTATACCGTAAATGTAAACTTAATCCACGGTTTAGTAAAATGATTACTTAAATAATGTACTATCTTATTTAGCTAAAAGTTATTTTGAAATAGTTATGCGTTGATTTATTTAAATAAACAAATAATGTTTCTTTGAATTATTTCATTACTTGGCTACTAAATGAAACGATTCTTTTATTTCATTTCGTAGTTTATACCTGAATAAATATTTCCTAAACGAATTTCTCAAATAGTTCCTAATTATATTACATTAACAGTGTCAACTTCAAAAATTCAAATTTTCTCAGAGTTTCATACAAACACACTCATATTATGTATGACTAAATATATATAATAAATAGTGCGTGAATAGATCGGCAAACCTTCTTTTTAGAATAGTTTACGCGTGATGCCAGGAAAAGTAATCGCACTCTGTCACGTAATGCGAAATATGTAGTACAAAATAGTGAAAGTCGTGAAAACGAATAGTAATCATAGTGGTTCGTCCACTCAAATGGAAAGTCATTCAATTATAGTTCAATCAATGCGTACTGAAAGATTAAATTGTGTAAAAAGGAAGCAATTTTATATGGTACCTTTTTTCGATTAATTTCGAATGAATCTACTGTGAACAAAATAATCATTGGCAGTTACCAAAAACGTATAAATAGTAAAGAAACTAAAAGTTCCTTTCCATCTATAAAGATCACTTGAAAGAAAACAAGTCAAAGAACATATTAAACGATGAATTTATGGTGGCATTTTTTTTACACGAAACAACGGAATAACATACAGAGGCGGTACTGTCATTTTCAAAATACCGAACTTTTATGCGCGTGTGCGAAAATTAACCAATGAGAGTCGTAAATGGTAACGCGATCCGAAAACGTGGTTCTAGTGCGCATATCCAGCAACGTTGCCAAATCAGCACAGTAAAAACTAGTCCACGTGACTGCCATGCGCGTTTGGTTCTACAAATTGTAACGATTACTTTTTGACTTGTATAGGGGGATGTTTCATGATCAATGTTTCTTCAAAACATTTTGTCCATCCGATATATGTAAGGGGTACTGACAGTAGCATCGTCACAGAAGTGTCACCTTTGTATGTTACTCTATGACGAAACATAAAAAACATTGGTGTAGTGTTGTGACACATCGAATAGTTGCTCCGTGATCACGTGACAAGAATAGAACTAAGTATGTGGCACTAAGTATTGCATTGGCTTAAACGGAAAGTTCTATAATATTTTGCTATATAACTCGATAACAATTACATTTTTATCGTTATATTTCCGCATAATAATCAGAAAGTAATAGATATTAATAAAAATTAATTTTTACAGTGTGGCGCTGCGGAGAGGGGGAAATATGGGAAAAAGGAGGGGTGTGTGTGCGTTTCGTCGTGGACCTGCTAGTGGACTCATCAGTAAGGCTACCTAGCAGGCCCTGCCTTAGACGTTGGGATATTGGAAGGAAGGTTAAAGGCAGTATATATATGCGGACTAGGTAGTTACAGCGAGTACTTTCGAGAAAGCCCTATTTTTTCGTATGTCCCTCTAGTGGTAGGTATAGGAGGGCCGCCACAACAGTTTCTATGAAAATAGTATACAGTACAACCTCGTTTATCATGTGGGGTCCGAATAAAATTATCATGTCATGGTTAAGAGCGTTTAGCTGTATGTAAGTCATTTAAGACCGGGCCATTTGGGACAGGGATGGTTTGCAGGCGAGGGACGATGGCCTGCAGAATCGTGTCCCAAGCCTTCGAAGATAATGTTAGGTAGTCTAAGTTTATTGTTTAGGTTTGGGGTGCGAGAGAGAGAGAGAGAGAGAGAGAGAGAGAGAGGAATGGCTGGTAACGAGGGTGGCCATCGAAGGAAAAGCGGAAAGTGTGGTTTGAAAGGTCGAAGAGAGTAGAGAGCGGAGTGAAAGGGCATAGCGCAGAATAACGTGGTATTGAGTAGACGTATTCAGAATATTTAGCTTACTTTAGTTTAGTGCTATTACGTCTTAATTAAATATATTTTACGTTACATTTCACGTGAATTTGATTTCGTAAACCTTTCAATCCCACAATCATAACTAAGCAATCCCCAGCTCCAGTTATGGAAACTCCAGTTCCTTAAGTAATCTTCAATAACTTCAGTTATACAAACACGTACACTTTATAGACCCTTGACATGTTTTGCGTATAATTTATTAAAAAATATTTTGAAGTACACAATATACATATTCCATAACACAACATAAAAAATTTAATTCTTATTAGTAATGAAAATCACAATGAAGAAGACATTGTAGAGTAAAAAACTAATAAATAATAAAGTATGAGAAGACAAATGATAAATTAAAGAAAGAAGTTAAATAAAAGAGAAGATAACAGAATTTTTCCCATAAAATGAATATATTTGAGCCAATGTTAGATATCTGGCATCTGTTACCTTTCTGTACTGTGCTCAATTGTTTCTGCTTTCATCCACAATCCACACGTAATTTCTATCGAATACAGAATTAAAAAAAACAATTTCATGCTACACGTTGCAGAAACGAAATAATCGACCTCGGTTATTCGAAAATCGAGGCCTCTATTATTCGAACTAATAAGAAGAAGTGATAGGAATGCTAGTGGATGTCCATAATTGGAACTGTTTGGTTATCCGAACTGTTTTGTCTTCAAAATACTTCTGAATTCATCGCAGAATCTAGGTTTGTTCTCCTGTTACTTTCATATTTTCGGGCAACTGAAGAAGTATGTACTTATCTGCGGGATCGCTACTTTCACTCAGACGAAGAATTGCAGGACCACTCCCCCGAGGGGAGGAGAAGCGGCTTCTCTCTCGTATCAGTGTGAATAAAATATATCAAATATTCAAACGAAATTCAAAATTTTTAAACATCTAGATAATGGAGAATATGTACAATTGATATGCAATGAATAGATTGTAGAAAAATATACAATCATGGATTGACAACGAATTGAAAATCTCTTCAAGACTTCAGTGTGCAAATAGAATTTGAAAAAGTCAAACAGATGCACAATAAAATGACCTAAAAATTAAATAGTTGGCCATGAATTATGGATATGATTTATGCAAGAATGACAAAAAGGTAGGTCTATTAGCGGGCTAATTCCAACGCAAAAAGCATTTCAATCATATAAAGAAAGTCAATAACAAAGACGCATTAATAGCCAGTGAGGAATAGTTTTCACGATGAAAACAGCGTTACGAAGTTTATTGCTTAAGTGTTTTGCGGCGAAAAACCTTTGTCAGCTAATCAAAATATTGCGAGTGAGTTTTCTGAAAAATTGTTGAACGTTATATAGCAAGGAAATCTTACCACGAAACAAGTCTATAATTTAGGCGAAATAGGCATTTTCAAACTTCTTCCGGATAAATTTCTAGCGATACTACAAGAAACAGCGCTGCGGGTTTCAAAACGAATAAAGAGAGAATATAATTATTCTGTGGCTCTTTGTGCTAATGCTGCTGGGAGTTATAAATTGTCGTTGTTCGCAATAGGGAAAGCAGCTAAACCAAGAGCATTTAAAAGTATAAATATCCATGTTTTACCTACTTGATACAAAACTCAAAAATCAGGTTAGGTAAATTCTTTTCTATTTAAAGGCGGTTTTCAACTGAATTTATTTTATAAGTCAAGGTTTCGCTGTATAAAGAAGAGCTATGCAAAATATTTTTTGTCTAATGTACCCATTTGCTATTGCTCACTACAATTTCATACATAATACATATAACGCAAATTTTTTTAGTTTTTCTACTTTGTTTTGAAATTTACTGACACGAATGAAACAAAAACATAGTAAAATAGATAAAATAGTGTTTACTAGCAGGAAGAATTCAATATTTCCAATATAACGATACACATGTAAGTGAGTACTTATGTTATTCATGAAGATTATAAAAGTATAATACAAGCTCAAGGAAAACAAATTCATTTTATCTGACAAGTCAGATTCACCTAAACATTACAATAAACGAACGATACATTACTTCAAATTAAAAAAATGGAAAACTGTTCTACTCATAATTTGTGTAGTAGTACCAAAAGAGCAATTTTAGTTATATGAACGACTATATCGTTTAGTGATTGAAACTTTAATACAATGTAGTATACGCAAACGGTAAGTACGTATGACATTATAAAAAAGCTTGACACTTCCTATTATACAAAACGATGTTCAAGCAATTTTAAGTATTAAATAATCCTGTGTGTCCTGTGAACGCTAGATGTTTGAAAGGGACACTTACGATACATTTTCCTTCTGTCGATGTGATGTATTTATAAAATAACTTATTCTGCCCTGACAAATACCATAAAAATAAGAATACGGAATCGAAGATGAGTATTTGTGTAGGTTTTCACAACAAATCATAGCTGACGAATCCTCTCTGTTTGGCTCACATTCAACGTTCTTCATTCTCTCTCTCTGACGCAGGCAAAATGTCAACGAACCGAGACACAGTGGAACATTGATATTTGGAAGGTCAATTAATAACTTACTATTCGATTAATAATTCTGGTTTTGATCTTGAAATTTCGTTAGCCGAGTACAAAGTTTGTTCAATGCATTGTATGAGTGAGATTAAATAACGGGTTCATCAAATGTTCCAAGTATGCTACGATGCAGCTTCTCTGCATAACTAGTCTACATACCTTCTAGTATAATAAAAATTCATTTAAATACAGTTATATTTGGCATCATCTTCATTATAAAAATTTCAATAATTTGATTAAAATAACTCCATACTCAGCCAGTGGCCAACTTTAATGTAATGTAACGATTCATCTGCGGTTTTTAATGAAATCTCGTGAAATTGTCTTCCAGTGCGGAATGTTTTACGATTTGCCAAACTTTGTATGTACTGGGTTAACTTTTGTGGAAAGATAAGTTAAAAGTAATTGTTATGAGAATCAACAAAATTTTTCTCTTTTATTGCGTTATAGTATCATTTATGTGTGCTGTATTGTATTATAGTTTCGATCAACGAGCGATAATTGTTCATGTATTGTACAGCGATACGAGCAGGTCGTTTTGAAAATTTTTTGGTGTAAGGCTCTATTTAGCGATTGACACTAGGGTGCATCACTGAATGCACTTTTTTGAGTAGGTCACCCACATGTACTGCGTTCAACAAACGCTGTATTTTTAGCAGTTTTTATTGCAAAATTCAGTTGCTTGTAACATAAAGAATAAGTCTGAATAAACATGTTTTATATATGAATTGCCTACATATATATTATACATACACTATTTATACATTCAGTGATGTTATATACATCCGATTAAGAAATTTGAGAAATATTACGCAAAAAATTCTTGATTTCACAAAAGTTGAAATTTCAATTGCTAAAAATCCAGATAAATTTTTACAGGTCATTTTACTTACAATTGACAATTTCTGTAGAAGAAGCGATATTTTCATTTTTCTACGTCAAAAGCTTCGAAAGCCAAACAACAATTCCGCTTTATGGTAGGGCACGTACTGTATCCTCGATCAAATGTAATTATTGTATGTTTCGTGCGATCACGATCATTTTACATTACAATGAATTACGAATTAACTTGTCGCCAAGATTATTAGTAGATTTGTTACATTGACATCAAAAATGTGTTGTCACTTCTATATATCCCAGGATAAAAGCAGAATAATCTATAAAAAAACAATTTCGACTAAGACACCTCTTTGTTTACAACTTAAACAGTAAACGAAACCGAACAATTGGATTCACTGGCAAGTGAAAGAAAATCTGATAAGCAATCTTTGTACAAAAAAACGCAGACCGTGTAAGTAATGATTTCTAAACTTTCTCTCGCCAGAACCGAACTAACAAAACGATAGCAATTTCTCTTTCGACTCGTTGATACTGCTTTACAAATTTTTCTTTCAATGAAGTCAGGAGCGAATACTTCGCATATCTTGTATTCACTTGCCATTTCTCTCCAATTGCATAAAAAGAACAATTCAATAATAGCGAAGGATTTAAATAAAGAAAACGGAATACAGAGGTAGCTTCTTCCGATCGAATTTTTTGAAATTCATGATATTTATTAAATGAAATTTTGCGAGTTTTATTTAACCACATTCTATATATGAAAAAATACAATGTAATGTTTTTCACACGAAAGGTAGGAAGATATCTTTTCTAATAGCTTTCGTTCAGAATATTATTTAGAAGATATTTAGAAAAAGGATACAAATTTTACAGTAGATTTACAATTACACAAAATATTGACACCAGATACGGAAATGTTTCAACACATATAACTTTATTTGAACACTGTTTCTTCATTTATCTGAATGTCTCACGTCCTGGCAAGGTACGGTAAACATCGTGTCGCGATCAGAGTGCGTAAATTAGTTTGAAATCCTACGATTCAAAAGCTATAATTCGTAATAACGCGTGTGTCAGTGTGTACGGGCGCGCAGCGAGCGTTACAGTGAAAATCTGTGTATTAAAATACAGAAAATAAGTGGCTGCTAAATTATAATTACAACCAAATCAAACGCAAGGCAAAATGAGCTAGACTAGTGACGATACTTCGTCACGGTTCTCATACACACAACTCACACCACAAGCAGGAAGTCAACACGCCGAATTTACAAACACCACGACTACGCGGTTGCAGCACAATACACAAACAGGAACCACGCCAACATCACATCACATACAGCTAGTACTTACTTCACTTGCTCAAGAAAACTATACTATAATGAAGCGTAAGAGAAATGCACAAGGCGACAACTCCCCACTTAAAATGAAGCTCAAAAAAATTAAAGATCCCAACAAAACAATTAACGTTAGAAATAGCTATGAAGTGCTCTCCGATATGTCGGATTCAGAGATGGAACAAGAAACAACTTCGCAAAAACCAGAGGTACCGAAACCACCCCCCATATACATCCCCGGTTTAAAGAATTTAAAAGCCATGCTAAGTATAATAGAAAACAACCTAACCATCAAGGACTTCACATACAAAGTAATAAATCAGGATCAAATGAAGTTGAATCCAAACAATGGTGAAACATACACGAAAATAACAAAAAACTTAAAGGCGGCCTAAGGCAGTGTAATAGGCCCATTTCTATACACTATATTCACATCAGATCTACCAACTACCAATTATACATTAACCGCAACGTATGCGGACGACACAGGAATCCTAGCTTCAAACGAGAATGAAGATAAAGCTTCCGAGCTATTACAAGTAAAGACTCTGATTGAATAATGGTGTAACAAATGGCGAATAAAAGTGAACGAATCAAAGTCAGTACACGTAACCTTCACTAACAGAAACAGGACATGCCCTCCAGTACAATCCAACGGGAAAGAAATCCCACAATCAGATAGTGCTAAATATCTAGGAATCTATCTGGATAGACGCCTCACATGGAAAAAGCACATTACCACCAAACGAAAACAACTCGTTCTTATGACAAAAAAGTTGTACTGGCTACTAGGGAAAAAATCTCAAATAACACTAGATAACAAAAGATTACTCTATAAAGTAATAATCAAACCAGTCTGGACATACGGAATACAGCTCTGAGGTTCGGCCAGCAATTCAAATATCGAAATACTTCAAAGATTTCAATCTAAAACACTAAGAATCATTTCGGATGCACCTTGGTATGTTACAAACGAGATACTTCATCGGGACTTCGGTTTAAAAACGGTGAAAGAAGAAATCACAAGCTTTAATACAAACTACCGGTCAAGGATGGAAAACCACCCAAACCCCCATGCCACCAATCTTCTGGACAGTAGTTTACTCGTACGAAGACTCAAGAGATATCACGTGCTAGACCTACCACATCGTTTTATGCCGGACCAGGCAGTCAAATAGTTGAAGATACCACAGGTCGTGGTGTTTGGATTTAAGTGATAGACATGGAGTAGCACATTGGTGCTGCTCTTGTTAAAGACTGTTCATACACCACATTTGCTTATAATACACTATAGTGGATTGATCTAAATAAACTTAGTCGCTAAAACAAAACAAAGAAAAATCTGAATGTCTCATTGAAGAGTACACAAATTTTACTTTTAAACAATATAAAATTTCTGATAAAAATATTTTTTCGTCCACAAGTTTGAGAGTTACTTTTGTCTGAATGTAGAAAGTGGCAAAAAAAAACAAAAAGAAAAGTATAGTTGATATATTTTTCGAAATTTTACTCGTAAATTTTATCAAAATTGAATTCTGTTACTTAAATAATGCCTCCTGCCAGTTAAAAAGTATACAAATGTAAATATATATTTACATTAATAGATTTTTTAGACATTTCTATAACATGTTTGGGTATTAATCAATACATTAAAGTCCCCTTTCTATTTCTTAGATTCTATACAGTTAAGAGTAAAATAAAGTTTATTTTACCTTCATTTAATGAAACATCGAAATTTGTTTCATTTAATAAAAGAGTATTTTTCCACTTTTAACAACTTATTGAACATTTAATTAATTCATTTAAATTAACAACCGTCGCTTCGTATTGTTTTCTTTCAGCAACAAAATTAGAATAGTTTAATTTGGTACTTTTTACATCAAATAATCCTTTTACTGATTCAAGGAATTTGCGAAACGTTCCGCCACAAAAAGTTCACGTAGTAAAGAATGCGCATACAATATTTCTTGAATATGCGATTGCGATTTCCGTAAATTTTAATAATTTTTCGTAAACTTTGCACACCGTGCTGATTCGTATTAAGGTTCCAATTCATACGAAGGATCACAACAACTGTCTCCTTCTCAACAGTTGCGTCAAAAAATGATAACACCTAACGCAATGATGTTTATGTATAGGTATGTATCCAGGACAAGTGTGACATCTCTACAAACTCAAATAACATTATAATAACTAATAATATAGTAATTTTGTAATATCTAAAAATTAGATTTCAACAAATTGATTTATTGTTATCACGAAACATGTAACATGGAATTCTTTTACTGTAATTTTCAATGATATTGATCAGCTGGATGTAAGGACGAATGTGTAAAATCATAATAATTTTCATAATAATCATAATGTTTTAAATAATTTTTTTTAAGTACAAAAACAGATGATAAAATATTGTAATTCAGATTTTAATAGTTATTAGTCATGTTTCATTTTCTTTTATAAAAAAAATCTTTCTTTAGAATACTCTAGACAAGTTCGTTTACTTATTCTACTCTCTGAAAGTCTATTCTTATATGTTGCATTGTCAAGGAAGATTTCTTAACTGTTGATCGCCGATTTTGATGAAACTTGGAGAGAAGATAATTTTCGAAAACATATTTGGCACGTATTTCTTTTATCGGCCATCATCTATATCTAATAGGTGAAAACAGCCCTCGAAGTTGGGAATAAAAAATATATTTTCCTCAATATCTGGAAAGTTATTCAGCCTATAAGAAAATTATTGAAATAAAAGTTATGCGTTTTTTAATGATAACTAAACCGTTTTCCAAAAGATCTATTTCTTTAAAAAATATATTAATAATTAGTCCATTTTTAATAACCTTGTCTATATAAACTATAGATTAAACTGAAAGATGTGGATACTTTGACATTTTTAGTTATTGTGTGTTAATAAGATATTAGGACCTGTTATAGAAGACATTTACTGACTTAAGGATAACACCGGTGGATATATATTGACAAAATGCTTTTAATAGGAATTAATGGGTGTTTTGCATTTTTAAATATTTTTTGAGTAATAATAAGCAATGTCATCACAGACCTAGGGCTGATTTTCCAAACGAAGTATCTGGGTCCTGTTGGGTACGTTACTTGGACTGTTGAGCCTGAAACTACCCATAAACAATATATCGGGCATGCCAGTTTCTCTGTCATTCAATGAATGTCTTCCTGCCTCGTCAGCTATTTAAGTATTTCATTTTAAAGTTTTCCTCATAAACTTGAGAATTCGTAGAAAATAACTACCTTTGCATGAAACAAAGTTTCCTCGTGGGTGTAAAGCAGACTTTGCATTGCTAAGCACTGTGACTTCTATTCCTTTTTGTAAGTATTGCTAAGACTATTTACTCCCACATACAAACTTGCTACTTATTGTCATTTTCTTTAACAACCATAGCATTTTTAAAACTTTCCACCTATTGTAATCTGATCCTATTGTAAACAGATGCTTATATTTTTATCAATATTTGTACTTTTGTACCGCAAATTGAATGGACACTTTTTAAATTCCCGATTATTTCCTATAAACATGTAAGGTGACTTAAAATTTCAAATAACGGGTCAGCTAAAACAGTTGTGAAAATTAACTATTCCTAAAGCTGAGTTGCAAAAAAAGATAAGTCCTTAGAGATACATTTTTCCCAATGTGAGAAATCAAGATATGAGCCATTTTAATAATTTCTTCTTATTTCTCATTCTTATAACTCATTGAAAAATCACTGAGAGATTATTCCTGAGTATAGATTATTCTTGAGTACTCTGTATCTTTGAGTCGTTTTCAAATAAACTCCAACAAATCCATTCGACCCAACAAGTTGGCCATCGAGATTGCGGAGCACTCGTTTTACTATACATCTTAAACCGATCAAGCGAAATCATCCATCGGCAACCATATTGTAAATCGCAACAGTTCAATAAATTGTTATATATTGAAAATACAACCAGGTTTTCATTCCTTTAAGTAGGAGTAAACCGCGTCATCGAGGTATTGTCGCGAAAAGTGTAGCGGAATTTACGACTCCGTGAAACCTAATGGTTACAGTATCCCTTGACGCCACAAAAGGTTTGAAAAATAGTTACAAGTGCAATTAAAAATAACTTTAAAAAAACATTCATGAGGGGAATTTAGAAAAAACTAGTCAGACGTCCGCGATTGGTATAAATGGTTGTTTCGGAACAAAATAAATCTACAATGATTCTCGAAGTTGATGAGATGATAACATATTACATTATGTCAAATATGACCTTCCTAAAATAATTAAGTCTCGAGCAAATTGAGTCCCTGAAGTTTTATAGTTACTACTTATATTTCGAGTAAATAAATTCTGTAGCGTGCAATGTTCGAAATTCGAGCGATCGCACAGCCGGGAGGGGTGGGGTGAGTTCTGGAAGAGGTACGTTGGCGGGGAACGAGAGGAGTAGAAATTAGAAGGGAATCGGTGAAATAGGGCCGAGCTGCCGCGAGGGAGCCGTCTGCTAAATCGCTGTGATAGGGATGTGAAGAGAGCCGAGCCTTGGGTAGAGCTGTCTGCTAGTCACTAGGTTGTTACGGGAAGCGAAAAGGGCCGAGCTCTTGGCAGAGCCGTCTGCTAGTCGCTTAGGTAGACGGGCAGCCGCTGAGACGGGTAACGTAATTCGGCTGCCCCAGAGGTAGGTAGGCGGGTATGCGTCGAGGGTTTTTCCTTAGCGTAGGCCGACAAAATTATGGTAGGTTAAACGTATGCACGTTAGGGAGATCCTCGGTGGACTGACCGTTTTAAACAGGGCGCGGGACCTTTTTATACTGCCGCGCGGCGGGTACGAACCCTGAAGAGCCCATATTTAGCACTCTTTGTGTTCATCACTCGCACCTTTTCCTTAAAATTTTAATACTTAGAGTCTCTATTGCTACAATTCTATAATAAATGAAAGCATCCAAGTAGCTTGAAAATACAAGCTAAGTTAAGCTCATTGTCAGCTAAATTGCTTAAACCAAACCAAGTTGGTACTTATTTCGTTGTTCAAGTAAACTTAATTATTAAAGCAAATTTTATTCTTTTTATTTAATTACAGTATTAAACTTAAATAATCAAGTTTTCTTGAATAAGATTTGGATAAGTTTAAATAAGGGCAAGAATAGTGAAGATTATTCAAGGAAGTTTAAGAAAACTCGATCCATTTAAATGAGTTGAGTACTTTTAACGTTCGAACAATTTGCTTGCATTGAAGTTACTTAAAAACAACGAATGATTTAAATTTCTTTAAATTTAGAATACCAGAATTTCAGATCACAATTGTTTCTGCATAAAAAGAAAGAAGAATGAAAACGTTAGTAGGTAATATATGTCGAATGTTTACGATTAACATAAAGGTCTTCCATTTATTATGTCATAATCATACTAACATTTTGTAGTCATATAACCATCACAAATTTATGTTAGTATTATTGGTTTAAATTTGAATATTTAAACTACTTAGATAATCAGTATTTGACGCGGTTCAAATAAATAAGGTTTTCTTATTTTAAATTTCAAATACTTATTTGAATATTTTAAATACTTGGACAGCGCTAATAATAAGCAAAAATATTTTATCAGTTTCGTAAGTCGCTGTATACAGAAAAGAAATATTTAATGTTTCTACATTACATTGTGATACGAATTTCATACATTATACACTCTAATTCTCGCATGAATACAAATCGTTGAAATGCATTAATTTTATTAAAAAACAATGTATATATAAATACATTGTTTAATTGAAATTTCGAAGGTTCCGGACACTTTTGATGTTCCTCTAAAAAAATACAGGAGTTCCCACATTTTCCTAATTATAATGAAAACACTAACATTTTGAGGAGTATCGTATGAAGTTCTGGATTTTGATCTTGCAATTCGTAATGCATAAGATCCCCAACGACAGTATAACAGAAAAAATTGCTATCTTCAAATTGTACGTACACAATTATATATATATATTATATATATTAATTACTTAAAAAATTTTTGCGCAAGTCGTATCATCTACGATTGTAAACGATTACGTAATAAATGGTACTTGCGTTTTGTCACGACACAATGTCACAATGGTTCTTTGTGTCTGTGAAGTACGAAACCACAAGCCTTAATTGTATTTAGTACCATGTAACTCTCTTAGTAGTTATTATACCTGACACTGTAATTATGATTACTTTTAATATGCACAACGTCTAATCAGTACTCTTGTAAAATGAACATCCTAATGAATGACTACCGTGGACCATTCGAATGGACTTTTAAATGTGAGTTACTGTTAGCCATTCAGTGAAAAACACGACGGTTAAGTTACCGTGAGAAACGCCCGTAAGCGGTGTCTTTGCAACTTTTGGCTATCCATTTTTAATTAATTTTATGAATATTTTACTATGCTCGAGTATATTATAATTTAACCAGTTTATCCGGTTAATTTCTGTTGATAGTTACATAGTATTCATAATAAAAATTAACGACGAAAAACATTAGTAAACAGAATTAATAACTGGTAGAAAGAAGGAAAGAGTAGTTGTATGATATTGGATGAAATTTGTCATATTTATTTTATATATTGTAATAAAAAGTTTTGAAATTCATTATTAATAATAATAATAATAATAATAATAATAGTTTATTTCGGCCCTTCGGCCCAGAAATGGACTTGGCTTACAAAACTACATACATTCAGTCACATTCATCCCTCCGCTCCCTTATTACCTACACTCCTTCACCCTCTTCTCTTTCCTTCTTTCTACCTCCCTAAGCCATTTAACCACGTTCTCGTTGGTTCTTCCCGCCACCACTTGTTCAAGACTATATTCTATTCTCTCCACTTCCTCGCACTCTTCTATCAGATGTTTTAATGTACCGGGTCCCCGCTCGCATAGCTTGCATATTCTGTCTTCTTCTTTTAGCCAATACCTGTTATACTCTTCCAGATTCCCACATCTTACTCTGGCTAATATACACTGACTTGCCTTACTCCCTTTCTTGACTAGGTATTCCGGTCTCATGGTATATCTTATGTACTTAAATCTATTATTATATCTGGAGGCGGCAATCCTCTCATATTGCACCTGTAGCTGTATCTCCCTGTCTCTCTCTGTCAACTTCTCACGAATCTGTGTCTCGTTTACTCTGTTCTCTTCGTACAGGGCCACTAAACCCTCCTGGCTAAGGCCATTTCTCCTCAAATATTCTACCCTATCTAAACTGCTACTTATCTCTAACTTACTTACTACCTTCTCCTTCCAGCACTCTTTAACTAGTCTTTGGTCGTCCATACCTCTAATTTTTTTATCATACTTCATCGCCCCCTCTCCTGCTCTAACCCTTAACTTATCTATTTTGGTTTCGTCTAATACTAAATACCAGGGCGTACATCTATGGAGTCCTAAACACCACTTAATGTATCTTATTTGTACTCTTTCCAGGCTTTCCCACTCCTTCCATCCAAACATTTCAACTCCATACAACAACCCACTTGCCACCAGGGTATTGAACATGAATATTCTCTTACCAAAGTCATCTTTCATGATTCTTTCTCCTATCTGCCACACCTCCTTCATCGTTAGTACTGCCCTATTCACTCGTTCCCTTATGTGAGCTTTCCAATCCCCATTCCTTTGGAACCTTACCCCCAGGTATGTAAATTCCTTAACTACTTCTACTAACTTTCCTTTCCATCCCCATGTCGTATTTTTCTGCTTTCCTCTTCCTTTCCCAAAAACCATCAATTTGGATTTAGCTACATTCAGAGTCAATTCTTTTTCGTCCAGATAAGCCTCCAGTTTTCTCATTAGCAATTTACAATCTCCTTCCGTTTTCGCGACCAGTACCACGTCGTCCGCGTAGGCCAGTGAGCAGAATCTTCTGTTACCTATCTTCATTCCTGTTCCTATCGTTTTCAGGAGCGTCTCTTCCAAGTCCGCGATGTAAAGCGAGAACAGTGTGGGGCTCAGGCAGCAACCTTGTCGGACTCCTTTCATGGTCAAAAATTCCGGAGTTGTTTCCTCTCCTACCTTCACCACGTTTATTACTTCGTAATAAAATTCTCTCCACTAAACCTTTCCTTATACCTTTCTTCTTCATTACATCCCACAGCTTGTCCCTAACTACACTGTCGAACGCAGCCCTCAGATCCACAAAGAAGGCGAAAACCTTCCCTCCTTTCTTTCTGGTCTCCCTTTCTACTACATGCTGCAAGATGTAAATATTGTCCGTAGTACTCTTATGCCTCCTGAAACCTGCCTGGGTGTCGTCTATAATCCCCTTCAGCTCTATGTCCGCCCTTAGCCTTTCGTTTAGTACCGCTGCGTACAGCTTGTAAGCCGTGCACAGCAGTGTAATTCCCCTGTAGTTGCTTGCAATGTTTGTATCACCTTTCTTATGCAATGGCATAATTACCCCTTTCCTCCATTCATTTGGGAAACCCTTCCCCTTCCAAATATCCTTTATTAGTTTAAACAGCTTCTGTCTGTATCTCATCTATGCCCGCTGCTTTCCCTTTCCTTAGCCCTTTCAGCTGCTTCTCGATTTCTTCGTCTGTGATCATCTGTTCTTCCTCCTCCGTTTCGCATTCCTCTCTTCTTACGCCTACAGTTCTCTGTTTGACTCCTTCCAATTCCATAATAAAATAGTTCAGCCATCCCTCTTTCGATATTTGCGTTCCCATTACTCTTCTTCTTCTCCTCTCCTTATTAATGAATTTTCATATCTCTGTCTGTGTCTTTATCTTTCTCACCTCTTCCCAGATTATTTCTTTCAACTCTTCCTTTTTCTTATCTATCAGCACCCTCAGCCTTCTCCTTTCTTGTAGGTATTGCTCCTTCGATATCTTTCCACTTTTCCAACCCATGTATGCCTTCTTTACGCGTCTCTTATGACTTTTACATTCTCTATCCCACCATCTGTTTCCCGCCAACTTATTCTTTCTTGTTATTATTTCCTTTTTAACTAGCCCGCCCCACATTGTCTCTCTCAACTCCTGCCAGCTCTCGTCAACCTCTTCGCCATAGAGTTCCCTTCCTTCTAATATTTCCCTATACTTGTTTAACGCCTCTTCATCCCATCGGACTAACACTTTCTTCCTATATCCTTGCCCCCGTTCTTCCACCTTTATTGTTCCCTCTAGCTCGACCCTCAGTGGTAAATGATCCGAGTATATCCTTTCCTCCACTTTGAACCCCTTAATCTTTTGCTTCGCCATCGAATTCACAACTACATAATCTATTACCGATGCCCCTCTTCCTGCAACGTACGTAAATTCTCCGCCTTCATCTCCCTCTGTGCCATCTCCTGCCATCGTGCTCCCATTTACCTATCCCTTCTCCACAATATATGGTCCAGACTTCCCATATCCTTCCCTGTATCCTGACCTTCCTCTGAACCATTCCGAGACTTTCCAATTCCGCCTCCTCTGTAGCCCATTCTTTCCATACTCCTGATATTATGCCGCCTTTCGCCCTACCTCTTTTCTTCTCTCTAGTTGCTGGTTGGCACTTTCACACGTACTCTCGTGGTAGCTTATCCTTTAATTTGGACCAAGTACTTTCCTCAATCCACGTCTCTACCAACCCCACAAATTGAAATCCTTTTATGTACTCCCAAAACTCTTCATCTTTTCCCCATAACCCCGCCACATTCCAGAACAGCATCTTTTCATTCTGCTTTACTACTTTGCCGTCCTCACTTGCTCTCCACTTTTGTACCTTGGGCTGTATTAAAAATTTGTCCCTCCGTTTTTCTTCTCCAAATCCTGCCATGTTATCCACTACCCTTCAATCCATATCTTCTGGTACCCGACTTTAGTTTTACGCCCGTTACTTTTCTCTACTCTCATCATTTCCACTAACTCTCTTTGTATCTCCCTTTCCCGTTTAGTGAGATCATGATCTATGAAAACCTTTCTTCCTGATAATCCACTTTTTTTCTTCATTATTTCCTCCTTTATCTCCTCGTCCTTTACCCGTGCCAATATTACCTTCCCTCTCCTCCCTCCCACATTTCTTGCCCACTCCAGCTTTCCTTCAATTTTCAGCGCCCTCTCTAAGAATTCTTCCACTTCCTGCTTAATTCCTTGTTCGCTTGTATCCAGGCCTTTTATGATTATGTTCTTCCGCCTTTCCTTCTTCTCCTGGACCTCAAGTACTCTATCTAACCTGTTTATTTTTTCCGCAATTACGCTCTCTGCCTGTCTTGATTCCAGCCTCTCGAGTTTTTGCCTTACCTTCTTTAGCTTGCTTTCTACCCTTTCTTCATCCCGCTTACCCTACCTTTTCTAAGCCAAGTCTTCTACCTTATTCTCTACTGCTACCCTTCTGTCAAGCATTTCCCTCTTCTCCACCTCCCATCTGTCCTCTCTCTCCTTCCACTCTCTCATCAGTTCCCTTTTGGTGCTCTGAGCCTCTTCTCTCATTTCTTTCATGTCTGCTCTCATTTCTCTCATCATTTCCATTAACATCCAGCTCTCCTTTCCCAATTCTGGTTCTTCCTTTTCCTCCATCAACAGCTCTCTGCACCTCTCACCTCCCTTATTTCCCTGTACCTCCCTCGACGTCCCTAACTCCTCTCTCTCCGACCGCATTTCCTCTTTTCTCGTTACCATGTATCTTTCCATCACATTCTTTTTCTCTTCCTTACCTGATGTTTTTCCTACCCCTGGCGGTCTACCTCTTCTTCCTGTAACCTCCGTTTTTTCGGCTGGCACAGGGCTCTTCCTTGCCGACCTATCTCTCCCGTCCCTAGATTCCGCTGACCTTCGCGCGTCCGCCATCCTAACCTCTAATACAAACCGGTTCTGCCCTAACGCTAATCTTTCCCCAAATTTCGCACCTCCTCCTTCACCTCTACTATCACTGTTCCCTACTATTCTCTTTTCTCTCCTACACCCTATCCTACTCCTCTCTTTGTCCTAATCCACAAGAAATCTGCTCTAATTGCACTCCGTTTACCAATCACACTTCGTACACGCACGCCACACACGGCCAAGTCCTATTAATAATAATATATTAATATAATAATATGATATATAATATAATATATATGATATAAGAATATATAATATTAATACATGATCGGTTTTGTGTAATTTACAGTTGAGAAGCACATGCATTTATCGGCAATCATCCATATCGGAGGAGTGAAAATCGCCTTCAAGTTTTGAGGTAAAAAATAATAAATAGCTTATGTAGCATACGTATGTTAGAATCAATGAAGGTAAACACTCTCGTTCAGAGGTTCTGGGGTAAGTGCTGTCGAAAAACTACGCCAAGTTTTATGTTTTCTTTACTTTTGATAGTTTATTTATCATGTTACAATTTATAGTGTTACAACCATACGTCCCGCACTTCACGAAGTTAAAGTTGGAAATGACGCTGGCTCCTCGCTTGGAGCCTGTATTTAAAGGGCTGGAAGGCACCTTTGGTGGGGTAGGGTTGCGCATTTTGCATTAGAAATGGAAGAGGGAAAGTTTTCTAAATGGAAAGGACGTGTTTCAATTTTAAAAGGGATCAGTATCTTGTTTGAGAAATCTTGGATGCTTTTTAGGAAAAGGGACTTTTCCTAAAAATAATGTATCCTGTTCAGAAAGGATGTGATAGGCATCAAGGGATCGACAGGAAAGGGGACAAATTTATGTATCCGGTGAGCAGTGTGGGGCTAGGATACCAGGTATACGAAACAGTGACAAGCGGTTCGTCATGGTCCTCTTACCAGAAGGTTCGTCACTTTTCCTACTCCGTGGCCAGATCTTTCGAGAACACCCTTATCTCTTTACACGTGCCATGCAGCACCATGGCGTCGGGTCATCGGCCACGAGGCACGGTTCTTTCGGCGATCCTCAAAAAGGAGGGCATTGAACTCTAATCACAACATCCGCGACTCTTAGAATTCGTCGCGGTCCTAGCTATCGCTTACCACCGATCCTTCGCCCGATGACAGACATAGGTTCTCGACATCGGCACCTTAAGATCCTTAAAAAGTAGGTCGAATCCCCAGGGTACGATGACTCTGATACATGTCTCACCCTTGCACACGGGTTGACGCCAACACGTATGTGGCAAAACGTTATAAGACAAAGGATTAAATAAATGAATATAAAATTAAAAAGATGCTTATTTTACTATTCGAATAATCTTTATTCAACCATTTATGTTTTCCTATTATTTAGAACACACGAAGTTCCGTTACATATTGTTATACGTAGAATATTGTTTGTTTAACCACAAACATGCGTGTACTGCAATAATACATTATTTCTAGAAACCCTCTTCAGAAACCAAAATTATGATTTATTGAAGTCATGCAAGAAGATACGTATAAAATAGTAGTAGAAACCTGAGACTTTCGAAGAAGCATAAAAAATTCTTCAAAGTTTTGATTAACGTATAATAACAATACATTTATTTCTATTTTTATGAATATTAATAGTGTTCATTGCTTAAGTAAAATGTTATGTAATAGTTTTTTACTTTTATTACTAACTAGCAATCTCTTTATTTTTATAACAGGATATTGAATATTTCCTAGTGTCTTATACCAAATAGCAATGATACCGAATCGATTTATCGAACGTAATGTAAAATGATTTTTTAAAATGTCATACAAAATGTATTACATTGATAGTAAAACAGTAGTTGAATTTTAACACGTTTATATAAATAATATTTCTATTAGATTTTAATTAATCTCGTAGTCCATTTACGATGTTAGGGAAACGATGTTGTGGTGATGTGTGACTAAAACTTTTTTAAGAAACATTCATACAAATACACATATAAAACCTTCCTTGATAATTATATTTATGTGATATAAAGATATATCTGGAGTGTTTAATGCAAAAATCCATCAGCTCCATTATTACAGTATCAATGGAAAACTGTCTAACAGAAAACGATGTAACATTTTTTACAGACATTGTTTAAATATATAAAGATATTTAATAAAAATATAATTAATATATTTTTAGACAAGAATAATTTGATTGGTAATAACATTGCAATGAAACTTCTTTTTTTAATGTATTTATCTGCTTCTTGTCCAAAAAATTAATATTCGAGACATTCTCCAAATACAGATTTATTTATTGATAAACATAAAAATAACAAGTATTATGCATTCCTTATGCTTAACACTCAACCATCAATAATAAACAAATGTTAGAAAGGTCGAAATCGGTAAGCGGTCGAGGTGGGCCATATGCGTTTTGTCAATGCGCTTTCCCCTCTCAAGAGAAGTTTCTTCGGGCTAATCATATCGTCGGTTGTACACAATCCATGCTGGCGAAGGCGTCCTCAGAACTAACGAATAGTTAGTAAATCAAGTTTTAAAACGCCCTGTTGAGTTTATGATTTAACCACTCGGAAATCATCCGATCTACCTTACAAATCAGAAGCAGAATGTACCTTTGAGTAATTTACCGTGCGTGATTTACCGTGGATGATTCACCATAAGTGTTTTACTGTGAGTGCAGTGCACATTTTGAGAGGATACTCGCGTATTGTACATACAGACTAATCGAGTTACTCCGGACTATAAACTGTGCAGTTAGTATAAACATTAGTGATAAGACATATAATTAAGTGTATATATTTTTTGAACTGTCGGAACTTTTGAACTTTTTCGTGAGTGTATCATGGATCGTGCAAAGACCAGTCGTGATCGTGATAGTGATAGGAGAGGCGATCCTATGGAATCGCGATTGGGGAGACTCGAGCGCATAATGGAGGAGTTTCTTAGGAAATCGCGTTCGCGTGCACGATCGCACACGTCCCGACGCACAGTGGGGCAAAAGCATGCCAAACGCGGTAAAAAGTTCTGTTGAGCGTATACAGCACGTACAACCCAGGGTCCTGCACTCGAGCCAGGCCCACCGACCGACCGTACCATTCCGGATCCGTGGTTTATGACACGCTCGCAAGAAGACGCTATTGTTTGAGGAAAGGAGTTTACATCTGGCATCCGCATGAATTTTAGTTACCTTCTGGCGATGGCAGTTAAGTAATTTAAGTGAAAGCATAACTGCGCCGGTCATCCTTCGATAGCACAAGACGTGTCGTAAACCGGGAAATTCCGAAGGGTAGTTTGACATCTGTTTGTAACGGTACCGATACCGAACAGTCAGCTACCTGGAGGAATTTCCCCAGCGTTGCCGGACATCGCCACCCCCACAAGCACCTCGACCCCCTCTCTAAACGAGCGCGCTAAGGGCGCAAAAGAGGTGTGTCGAGGCGCTGAGTAGGCTCGCTGATTGGTACCTGTCAAAAATGTGAAGGAACCAATCAGCGAGCGCCAAAAAACGCAGAAGTCGCGATCGCCACGAATCGAGGAAGGGGGTCGATCGCGAAAACGAGGATCCACAAGTCGTAAGTCAGTCTAAAAACACCCACGAGAGAAAACGGTCGTCAAGAACAGAGCAACGCGAACCGTGCGACATCACAATAACTCCGACATAGCACACACGCAAACTCCACTCGGTGAGTTAGTTCGCGTCGAGATCAGTGAACACAGCCGATCCGTTTAGCTACCGATCGGAATTAAAGTTGTGTCACAACAAGTTCGTTTTGGGAAATATACCCAGAATGAACAAATTTTTTTACCATAGTTACTTGGGCATCTGGACTATGTTTTAGTATAATTTTTTTTAATATTTCTCAACTGTGGAGACGGCTACATGGCTTTGAAGTGGTCGATGTTGAAATCATCAAAAATTATAATCGTTGCTTGTAATCGCGTTGTTTCTCCAAATTAAATGTTGGGTGGCAGAATTAAGTTTCACTAATATACACTTCAATTATACCAAATGATGTTTCTATATGTTCGATATTTTTTGAGTTATGTTTAATTGAACATATTCAATTTTCATTTCACTTTTTGATTATTGACTCGGAGAGACACGGTGGTCTCCTTAGCCACGTTTTAAAGAGTGAAGTCTAAGCTTTCTTTTACAAAGAGAATTAGCTTCGAATAGCTGCGAATGCGAATATACGTGAGATAAATAGTTGCCGAGGCACGTGCGCGCGTAACATAATGCGGGCTACATTACGGTGAAGTTGGACTACATTGAAGTTAGGCTACGATAAAACTCGCAATAATATTTAAATTCTTAAATATGCGTTATAACAAGGAAAAGGTAGTACATTAATAAGTTTCTTGTTTCAAATGCTACAAATGACATCTGTCTTTTAACATTTGTTTAGTCTTTATGATACGGTTTATGACACGACCGTGAAGGAACGCTACTTTTAAGTTACGGTTTCTTTTATTACACGCATGGATTATTTGTATGTCCTGGCGAAGGCAGTTAAACAATATAGTTAATTTGTGTCATAAACCAGCAGCTTACAAAGGTACAATTTCTACGTCTTGACGAAAGTAATTGAATTATTTAGCCATTTTTTATTAGTACAGAGGCATGCCATAAACCAGAAGTTTTATAAGGGTACATCTGTCTATAACGGTGCAAGGACCACCATACCAGGGATTTGACCCGTGGTGGTGATTGAGAGAGAAGGGGGAGGTGGCTAAGTTATCCAGGTATGTTTAAGGTATACGAGACTTCGACTTTTGCAATTTTTGTCTATTTTCAAGAAATCAAGCTGGACAACATTCAACTTTCATGTAGAAAGATCAACTTATTCGAAAAAATTCAATTTACATTGAAAAATTAGTTTTATAGTGTTGAAAATTATAAGCAAGTTTTTATTTTGCATAAATCAATTTGAAGTTACGGGGTTTAATAATTTTAAAAAGATATTATTACGTTCTTTGAAGTTTCAAAATGAGCCCTTCTCAAAGCTGGTGTCTTAAAAATGTATATCTAAAAAAGCTACTGAAAGAACCGTGCAAACCGTTCCAGGGATACGAGGTGCATGTTCCGCTATGGTGGTCAAGCACAAAGTGTACCTGCTAAAGGATTTCACTGACAATTCTTAGTTAAAGAAGTGTTGTAAAATTTTCGCTTGGCATAAAGACCATCCCCTACCTTTCCTGGAACAGGTCGCTAAGGAAGGAAAAGAAATGCGTAGGTGACAGTCATTAAACACGCTGATTGGCTGTGGAATGTTGTGGAATTTCAGCCAATCAGTGTATACTTTAGTGAAGCAAAGAAATTGCGGACCCGCGAAATGTGGGAAGGGGATGTAAGCAGTCTCTAGTTCGTCCTTGAACAAGTAACATCGGAGAATATCTGTTGTATGATTCGGTGTTGTTCAGTAAGAATTAGAAACATTATTTGAAAGTGGTGGAAACACTATTTTCAACAACCGCGAGCGCCTAACAACGTTTGGGATAAACAAGTGGCATTACAGTTCTAAGTGACAATTTAATATAAAAATTTAAATAATTTAAATAAAAATTTCAAAAATCCAAATAAATTAGAAGCATTTGAAAAATAAATCGTAATATTTGACATTTACAGCACGTAAAAATATCTAAAAATTATGTAAAAAAATCAATTGTATTCATAGAATTACATTGGAAAAGAGGAAGATATGTATTCCAACTGTATACAATAAATAAATAAATGATAAACATAAGATTTCGGTCCGAAAATGTTTTTTACTGCGCTTGGCATGCTTCTGCCCCACTGTGCGACGGCACGATTCGAGCTCGCGTTCGCGCAGCCCGACGACACGATCTCCGCGTGGACGAACACGTAGCCCGCGAAATGCTCGTCTCAATCGCGCAGAGCGTGAAAGTCTGCAAACGCGTAGTTCCGCGTCGGGTGCGAAATCGCCCGGTTACGTACGTCCAGGAGACGAAAATCTTATACTTGTGTATGACCCATCGAAAGAGCTTTCAATAGAGAATTGGGTCCGTCATGTCGACGAGCTAGTGTCCCGATTCGCCTGCGACGATATCAGCGTAATGCGGCTAATCGCGACGAGATTAAGAGGACATGCTCGCCAGTGGTATGATACCCGGATATGAGTTGCGACCACGTGGGCTGAAACAAAGGTGTTTCTTGTCGCCCAATTCCGACGAACAATGCCGTTCTCGAAGCTGCTGCGAGAAGCGGATCTGTATGAGGCGAAACCCGGACAGGCCCTAGGAGATTACTGCTTCCAGAAATTAAATATGATACGGAAGTTGGACATTAATCTGTCGGATGAAAAGCTAATCGACATGGTTATATTCGGGATCCCGGACGAGACGATCGCCAGGACAATTAGATCAGAGAAGCACACCGCCCCAACGACTTGTACGCGTCGATGTGTACAATGGGAAACATGCCTGCGAAAGAAGATAAGGGAGCGAGGAGCGACCGACAGATTGCACTTCCTCCACCATCGTCAACGAAGACAAGCGATAGTGCGAAGTCGAAGCCGGCGATCACCTGCTTTAATTGCGGTAAAATGGGTCACCGAGCATGAGACTGTCGAAAATCGAAGACAGAGTGCAGCGTCTGCAAGAAGCTGGAACACCGATGAGAGAGCTACCCAGAGAAAGAGGTAAATATTGTACAAGATATTAATAAAACCGTACTAATATTTATCAGATCTACGTTCGCGTTAACGGTCACAAGATAGAAAGCTTGATAGATACCGGAAGCGCATGTACTATCGTTCACTCGTCGATAGCGAAGAAAGTCTGTATTAACACGAAGACTGTGGAAGATACAATATTTAAAGGATTCGCCAATCGATCTGTAGTAATCAATAGAATCGCGCCGATTACGATAAAAATCCAGAACGTGACAGCACGTGTAGATTCCTACATTATTCCGGACGAATATACGGCATATGATGTAATCCTTGGAAGAGATTTCCTACAGCAAGAACACGTCGTAATGTTAAAACGGGGAAATAAGCTCATTTTTAACGATTTGAGAGGTTCAAGAGAACCGCGAATTATTTCTGCGATGGAGATTTACATTATTGAAGCAAACCCTAAGTTGGATCTGGGAAACATCGGGAAGAAGGAGCGAGAATTATGCATCGCGTTAATTGAAAAATTCCGTGATCGCATATCGTCATTGTTCGAGCACGCTCCGCGAACGACCGATGCCTCAGAGTCGTCGAAGGTCGTAAATCTTCGACTCAATCTTTTTGAATTCGCGATTACGTGCGTCTCTAAACGTGTTACTGAATAGAGATGGTAGGTTGAAATAACTTGACGAAATACAGTTTAAATTAACAATAACAATGTAATGATCAACAGTTCCAGATTAACGTGTGATACAGGATATGATTGTAATGAACTGGGGTGTTTGGATATAAAGCGTGAGTAGTGACGGAAGAAGTAGACTGTTCAAGTGCTGACGTGCGAATGAATTTTTCTGCCAAACTCTAGTTTCAACTCACCCCGGAGTCGGTGAATCGGTAAGGGATGAGACATACGAGTAGACGGTTATTATTTTGACGAGTTTGGAAATGGAAGTGGTCGATCTTACATGATTGATGTGAACAAATTGTGGGCAGGGTGGTCAAAGGTGAACACCTCCAAACCGATGGTCGCCTTCAGGTATAACGAGCACCCTCGAATAACGCGCGTGAGGAAACTCGAGTGTCTCAGGTAATATTTGTAGCGAGCAATAAACCTCAGGATCCGCATCGACTCTAACCATGAGCGAAGAACATTCGGAAGAAATAAACGGAACTTGTAATGGTCAATCCTCAGGTCTACGGGTATTGATGAATACTATGAATTAAACGAAGCAAATGTTTGATGGTTTCATGAGGTTATTGTCGCTACAGAACAGTTAAGAGGTTTTAGAAAATAATCGCACAAAAATGTTGGAAACTCCGGATCGGTTTATGGTACGAACAGGAAACGAAGCAATATTGCAAACGTACTAATGTAATAAAGTCATTAGCGACTAGAAGAAATTTCCAAAACGCTTTATCTTGAATAGATTTGTTAAGTTAAGCTGGAAACCAACGAAATTGCAAGAGTCGTAAGAACTATTTGGGTCGCCCATCTATTCGTACCATAAAAGATTATTCCTGCGAGGGTACGCCGCGGAACATCCTCCCCCCGTTGAGAGGGCACCGATCAACCGTAAGATTAAGATACATATGCCGATGAGTAATCGAATTGTTAAATGGTTACATAAGACGAAATGACGAAGTTATATACATAAGAATGTTAATAGGAGAATAGATACGTAATTAGCAAGAGTACTAACAAGGTGAAGACCGTTTAAATAGGAGTCTTGGTCCGTATTTGGCCATATGAACAGTCATCGATGCGAGATCTTGGAAGGACAAATACGGCATCAATAGAAATTAGATTGCTCAGCGATGAACCGATCGTGTATCATCCTTACCGTCTCGCGGAACCGGAGAAAAGGATAGTTTGCGAAATAATTTCGGATTTATTGGATAATGGAATAATTCGAGAATCCAACTCACCGTATGCGAGTCCGATTACGCTCGTGAAGAAGAAGACAGGGGATACGAGGATGTGCGTAGATTATCGTAGATTAAACGCGATAACTATAAAGGACAAATATCCTTTGCCCTTGATCGACGATCAAATCGATAAATTGGGAGGCAATCGGTATTTTACGAGTCTCGATTTAGCGTCAGGATATTACCAGGTACCCGTCGCCGAGGATTTAATCGCAAAGACCGCATTTGTTACACCGGAGGGACATTACGAATTCCTGCGAATGCCTTTTGGGTTAATAAACGCGCCGGCTGTTTTCCAACGGTTAATAAATAAGGTTCTGGAAAATTTGAAGGACAGCGTCGCATTTCCTTATTTGGACGATGTCATTATACCGTCGAAAACCGTAGAAGAGGGTATTGAAAAACTAAGAAAAGTTTTAGAGACCTTGCGAACACATGGCCCGACCCTTAAACTGGAGAAATGTTCATTCTTCAAGGAAACCATTGAGTACTTGGGTCATGAAATAAGCAGAGAAGGGGTAAGACCAGGTCAACGAAAAATAGATGCCGTGGAAGAAATGCCACCCCCGAAAACGGTCAAGCAGATACGCTAATTCTTGGGACTGGCAAGTTATTTCCGGAAATTCATCAAGTATTTTGCGACAGTCGTGGAAATGGGGGGAACCACAAGAAAATGCTTTTCGGCAGATGCAAGAGAAATTGACATCGCTGCCGATATTATGTATTTTCGATCCAACTCGACCCACCGAACTTCACACGGACGCAAGTTCTCTATGTGTTGGAGCGATATTGCTGCAACAACAGGAAGACGGAAAAATAGCAGTGGTTGCCTATTTCAGCAAACAAACGACAGCGGATCAACGATACTACCATTCGTACGATTTGGAGACAATGGCAGTCGTCTTCGCGCTACGCTATTTTCGAGTTTATTTATTCGGAATAGAATTCAAGGTTGTACCGGACTGCAACGCATTGAGGACGACCTTCTCGGAAAAAGATTTATTGCCGCGCATAGGTCGATGGTGGTTGGAAATCCAGGAATACATGTTCGAAATCTTGTACCGACCGGGAACGAAGATGGCACACGTGGATGCACTTAGTCGAAATCCTCAACCGATCATCCTCGAAGTCGCCTATGTGGAAATCACGGAGGCCGAATGGATTACAACGACACAAATGCAGGACGAGCAATTGTCACGAATCACGACGATTCTCGTCAATAAGGAAAAGTCTCCCGAAACGAGACATTATTTTAAGGAATACGCGTTGAAAAAGGACAAATTGTACCGACGCCTGTCGGACAATAAAACGGCATGGGTTGTTCCGAAAAATGCAAGGTTGCAAATATGTCGATTATGCCATGACGACAGAGGAATTATTGGTTTGCAAATATGCAGCGTTTCGTGACGAAGTACGTGAACGCATGTTTAAGTTGCGCATATTACAAGTATACCGCGGGAAAGAAGTAATGCAAACTGAACAGCATAGAGAAGGTACCGATACCGTTTCATACCCTACACATCGATCACGTGGGACCATTTGAAACGAGTAAAATGGGGAATAAGTATCTATTCGTGATGGTAGACACTTTTACGAAGTTTGTCATTGCAGAGCCAGTGAAAAGCCAAAAGACTCGTCACACCGAGAAAGTATTGTTGAATTTCATGTACCTGTTTCGTGTTCCGACGAGGATAATAAGCGATCGTGGAACGAGTTTTACATCGCAAAGATTTGCTGCCCTGTGTAAAACGTACGGTATTAAACACGTACTTAATGCGGTAGCTACGCCAAGGGCAAACGGTCAGTGTGAACGATACAATAGGACCATCGTTGACACCCTAGCGACAAGTGCGGCAGGTCAAGACCCTCGAGACTGGGACACGCAAGTTAAAAATGTGCAGAGTGCGATGAAGACCATGCACAATAAAAGCATCGACACGACACCGATGAAGGCATTAATTGGATGCGACACAAAAACGATAGCTGAAGGAAAGCTATTGAACGCCGTGCGGGAAGAGATGGATCGGCTGGATTTATCGGTATTGAGGCAAGATATCAGCAAACACATCTCTGAAGAGCAACGAAAGCAAAAGGAGCGGTACGACCGTACGCGGAGAAGCTCGCAGGTAATACCGTCGACGAGTTGGTGCTGGTGCAAGTAACCAGTGACCCTTCAACGGGAGGTAGTCGCAAGTTGCTGCCGAAATATAAAGGACCCTTTCGAATTCGAGCGGTGCTACCTAATGACAGCTATGACGTAGAAGATCTACGAGAAGGAGTGAAACGATTGCGGACAGTCGTTGCAGCCGACAGGATCAAGCCGTGGATCACAATCCAAGGGGATGATCACGACTTGTGATACTGTAGCTGTTTTATATCCTTTTTTTAATAACGTATCCTAGATTGTAACCAGGATAGCCATTTAGTAGTCGGCTATCAGGTTGATTGAACATAGTCTCACATTTGTTTGAGTTTGTTCACAGAAAAATCAAGGCGGATCGAAAGCGTAAGGCTTCGATAAGCACCAAGAGGGACTTTGTCCGGCGACCAAGCTAAATCCGACGAACGAGGGCAACGTCCTAAACACCTGTGTTCCGTCCGATGCGGAACACAACGGAGAAAAATTTCTCGAGGATTGGTTTATGACATGCACGTGACAAGAAGATTATTTTCGGGCTTAAGTTTCTCCAACCTTTTTTTTATTTATCTCTGTGAGCGACAATTTCACTTCCACGACAGATCAAGTTTATTTTTCGAGTCATTTCCATTTTCGTACAATAGCTTTAGAATTTCGTTTCGCTCGTCCTAGAGACATATCATAAACCCGGAAGTTCCGAAGGGTCGACCAAAAACACTTGCGTAACGGTTCTGGCAATTAAGAGTCAACCTGGAGGAACTTTCCGCGACATCGTCGAATCTTCGAGAAACCCCCACGAGTAGGCATTGCCGTCACCCACGCTCGGAAAGGGGCGGTCCGAAATACCGCCGAAATCCTAAGAGTGCGCTGATTGGGAAATTGAAAAACCCAATCAGCGCATTTTTTGTACAAGCTCGAGGCGCCCCGATCGAGCACCAAAGAAAAACGAGTCAGTCAGAAAAGACCACGCGAAGCGAACAGTAAAAGAAAAACATTTCGCAAACGAATCAGCGAGTCCACCGTCCGGGATATCGCGTTACATGTTATCCAGTCCAACAATCGGGACTTTTCACGTTATCGAATCAGTTGGCCAAGATTAATTTGGCGGCCAACGGTTAACGTCGCGAACAACCTGGCAAGGAAGGAGAATGAGAAGATGTCATCCCCCCCCCCCCCCCCCCCCCCACGGTTCCGACGGGAACAACACAAGAAAGATATCCTTCGCGGATACGACGGTATCTTAGCGAAGAGGGGCATTGCGCCAAGCGGACACAAAGAGTGTCAAAGTTGCCGAGCGTAGGTAGAACGGTACCTTAGGCAAATATCCTTCGCAGGTACAACAGTATCTTGGCGGAGAAGGACACCGAACCAGACGGACAAACGTGTGTCTCAGGCAAGGTGGTTGTCAGTAAGGGATATGACGGTATCCATAGTTGATCGTTAGTGGTACAACGGTATCATGTCACGACAACAACTCTTTTATTTTTCAGCTAGAGTTAAGGAAAAATTTTATTGTAAGTCTGAGGACAGACCTGACGTCAGTATGGCCGAATGTTAGAAAGGTCGAAATCGGTAAGCGGTCGAGGTGGGCCATATGCATTTTGTCAACGCGCTTTCCCCTCTCAAGGGAAGTTTCTTCGGGCTAATCGTATCGTCGGTTGTAAACAACCCATGCTGGCGAAGGCGTCCTCAAAACTAACGAATGATCGAAAGAGACACACTTTTGTACGAGCTGTCGCAGCGAACAGTCAGTAAATCGAGTTTTAAAACGCCCTGTTGAGTTTTTGATTTAACCACTCGGAAATCATCCGATCTACCTTACACAAGTCTACATTACTCAAGCCTATATCACTGTTCATTGTCATTTATCACAACAATACACAAATATTGACTAAATTATGTTTACATCCAGATAGGACTCCTTCTATATTGCTAAGTTTACATCCAGCACGGTTAGTACCAGAATCTTTCTGATAAAAATAATCTTCTGTTTTAATAGCTAGCCAATCAATTTTTATTTTTATAAGAGAATATTGAACATTATTTATGTTAGATTCCTAATTTACTGTTTATTGAGAAATCTTACACGAGGCACTTAGATTCTAAGCTCGTTGCAAAACTTCGACGCTGTACTATTTCTGATATAATAATGCTCGTCAAAAATGAGTTGTTGTTCCTTTTAAAGGTTCGTTTTGAAGATGGTGGGGATAAGGAGAAGGAATGGTAAGAATTCTAGGACTAAGGGTCAGGCGTGATTCAGGGGTAATGAGTAACGGATTCAAGGGTCGGATGCGTAATTGTGTACAGAGGATGAGACAGAATTTGGAGACAACTTATCTAACTAGACGTGATACATAAAATTGCTTACTATTTAGGAGCGATATCCAACATTTAATATCTTACTCGATGAAAGAGCAATAGCAGCAAATTGAAAGATATCGACAATTCGATATCACATCTTAGATGTCACAATTTATTCCATTATGAGCCCACGCTCCAACCAATGTCAATATATGTGGAATCCGTTCATAACAGAATTCATGACAGAGAAACAAAGAAACCATCGCGCGAAACTTGTGCAAGTTTATCGTTCTTCTCGCAAGAGTAGCGCTTCGATGGAATTTTATGACATGAAATTCCAACCATGCTTGCTTTTCTATCAGAACTTAAGTGGCGTAGTAGTCGTATGTGCAGAAACATGAAGATGAGTAGATGCTTTACGCAAAATCTAGAGTAATTATCTCCATCTAGTTAGGTTGCGTGTATGGTATCCTACACTGAAAGAAATTAAAAGGTGTTCGAACAATCTCGAAGGTAACGACCAGAAGAATAGTTCTAGAGAATTGACATTCCAATCTAACTATCATACCATGAAATAACATCAATAATGAGAGGAAAAACTGCGAAAACAATAGATATTAATACGGCCAACGAGAATTATGCGTTAGCCTTTCCCCCCGCCGTTAGAGAGCCTTTGAATCAAGTATGATATACCGTTCACATAATCATAAGATGTGTGAAAATCAACAAGATTAAAAATCGTGACAAGATGATTCAGTAGCATATTAGCAAAAGTTAATCTTTTTATACATATAAATACAGTTGTTTGCAATTTTCTATTTTAAAATTGTTTAAGGTATTTCTATATTTAGTATTGAGTGTATTAGATATTCTATTCAATTCTTGTAAGTCTACTGTTTTACAAACCACTATTAAAGACATTAATCATGTATTATTTTAACCAAAGGAAACACTCATATTTCTTTAAAGTCAATAAATTATAAGTAATCATGTGTTAATCTAATCAGTGCAAATTACATTCGCCAATCTATTAGTGTATTATTCTAATTATACTGACCTTTTTAATATTAAAATAATATTAAATTCAGCCGTAGTGGTAAAAGTTATTTAATTCTGTATTTAATAATTAATTTCTATATTCCAGTTTTTGGCTCGTATATTATTTATTTACTAAATCGGAGAAAATGGTGTGAATTACCTATACACAACTTAATTTGAAGAAAAAATAACATTCGAAAAAATGTGTATTTTATTATTATGTCGGTTATGATAGCAATTGTCAGGGTGACAGCGTTTATGACACAGGCGCCTATACTGCTATTTCTTAAGAAATTCCTTACTGAATTTTTGAATGTTAATTTTCTATTTAAGCCAGGAATAAGGACCTAGAAATCGCTTTATGGCTGTAGTAATCTTGTATTTTTTGGGCCATATTGATTACTAGGTACAGGGGTTACTAGAGGTTCAGTAGTAAATGACGTGTCGTGAACTTAAGACTTGGAGTTCGATAATTGTAGAGCCGCTCCCCTTCGTGCCTCCGTACCATGAACGCCTCACACCCCTACAGGCCGGATTCCTGTATTGCCACGCGCCCTCTCGGACTAGACTCTCCCAACACGCCCTCGCCCAAAAAATGATAGAGGGAGAACTTGAGGCCTTGTGCCATCCTTCAAGGGGTAAGGTGTATTCCGATTGGCGAATATCGTCAGTAGTTACACCTTTAATTTAGCTTAAATATAAGTGTATTTTGTAAGACGACGAGAGAACTAAACTAAACGAACAACTAGAGACATACTCGACTAATAATACGATTAAGCCGCAAATTCGATGTCGAAACGAATTTTCAAGAATCCACTACAATCCTGGAGTTGGAACATCACATGTAATTATCAACCACATCCAACCTGATTTCCGATCATTAAAAAGCGCAAGCAAGACGTAATCTATAACATCGAAGGATTAAATCTTGTGTTCGAATAACTGATTAGTGAGACTATTTGATATTTTGTTCCATGCTTGTTATAAAGAATATAACTACCTATCACTGTTGAAATATGTACAATATATTTATATTTAGTATAACTGGTTTAACAGATATTCAACAACGAAATTTAAAATTTAAATATTTTTAATAAGTACTTATGTTTGAACCAATTTTCATTCTTGTATAGTTACTAAAATATCATTTCGCAGGATTTTACTTAAAGTATAAGAATATAATAGAAAATGTTCTTATATCTTGATTGTCAGTATTAACAAATTGATCGTTGCGATATTTGACCTTGTTCTAGTAGTTTAACAACAAAATCTTTCAAACAAAAACTAAAATAAGGAATCTACTTGTTAGAATTAAAAATGGTAAACACTCTCGTTCAGAGGTTCTGGGGCTAGTGCCGTGGGGTTCATCACGCTCCTCTTACCAGAAGGTACGTCACCTTCCCCACTCCGTGGCCAGATCCTTCGAGAACACCCTTATCGCCCTGCACGCGCCACGCAGCACCATGACGTCAGGTCATCGGCCACGAGGCACGGTTTCTTCGACGATTCTCAAAAGAAGGGCATCGAACTCTAACCATAACATCCGCGACTCTTAGAATTCGTCGCGGTCCTAGCTATCGGTTACCACCGATCCTTTACCCGATGACAGACATAGATTCTCGACATCGGCCGCTTAAGACCCTTAAAG
Organism: Eucera pruinosa; assembly: GCA_028830335.1. Classification (NCBI taxonomy): domain Eukaryota; kingdom Metazoa; phylum Arthropoda; class Insecta; order Hymenoptera; family Apidae; genus Eucera; species Eucera pruinosa. The sequence goes on along the minus strand of JAMYCR010000006.1, from coordinate 1,353,790 downwards.
CATAAGTCGAAGCCCGAGGGTACAATGACCCTGACACGCGCATCACCCTTGCACACGGGTTGACGCTAACATACTAATGTAAAAAAGTGTTTAAATGCACCCTGTTTCCCATAAAAAAAAACTAGTCATTTTGCATTTCTTAAAGAGCACCATATATCATTGTCCCCATACCATATAGGCACTCCAATTCAACCATATCATATATACCTTTTCCCTTAATTGATGCTATATTAATGTAATTTATTACTGAAGTACAATGCACTTTTACATCACAAATAATCAAGAAATTAAACTATTCATTACTTTACAAAACGTCTATGTTATACATTATATCAGCGGCCAAATTGTAGAAAGCAGTTAAGAAATAAATCGATAAATTAAATTCATAAATACAATATAGTTTGTGTATATGTTGCTTAATTTCTTATAAGTTTACGTATATTTACTTAATGGAAATGTACTAGTACATATAATCATAATGAATTGATTATATACCATCGTTCAGATACTTTTATTATTCACTGTATGTGTAAGGTTTGACTAAAAAAAAAAGTTTTTTACCTATTTCATTTTCTGCATTAAATATTAATGGAATAGTTTGTATCGATAGAAAAGTCAATATAACCGCAGACTATTCTGTACCTCCTTTGTGGTATAGCATGTCAACAGAATAATAAGGAAACCTTTTAGTAAAAACAATTTTAATTATATTTCATTTACTTTGTAGTTAATTTGTACTTCAGTGTATTTATTTTTATGAAAACCATAAAACGTTAACTCAACAGTTTTATAAAAAGCTCAGTATATACTTATTTTTATGTACAACAATTATTTTCATAAAATAGGGTTATAATATTAAGATTGTTTGATACATTTTCCAACGAAAAATGATTAATCGTGAAACCACTGAATAGCATAAAAATATAATACAAACTATGTAAATCACGTAAACCATGAAGCTTGTAATCAGCAAAACTACTCCAGCAGATAATGCATAAAAGAACGTATAAACTACAAACTTTACAGCAAAAAATCTTTTAAGGTGCATAGAATACCGCTCATCTGAATGTCGACCGATGAGCAGTCGCGGTTCATCGAACCGGAAGGTAACGACTCATCACGGAAGAACCGTGAGAGAGCTTAGCTGGCTGAGTTTCAAGAAGGTTACACTTAAGAAACGGTACACAGAGCGAAGGCGCATTTTACCGTCTCTTCAACCCCGTTCCCGTGTGAACAAAGATAAAAGAACAGAGAAAGAGTTGCGAAGTGGAGAGAGAAGTGCAGAAAAGACAAGTCAGAAACTAAATCTGGCTGTGCCTCTTTCGCTGTATCCATGTGTAACCACGAACCGCACTGTCCATAATACAGCAATGATCAACAAAATGATTCTTAATATCCGGCCAGGAGAACCATCATTAAATTCTTGACAACAAATTTTATTATCTAAAAGCAGCATTACCATCCAAAAGCTTTCTCATTTTTGTACCTCTCTCGTTTTCATTCCCATTAAAGCGGAACGGAAGTGCAAACAAATTTTTGTTCATAAAATTGTATTTAATGGCCAAGGAATTTCGAAACAATTGGAATAAGTTACTTTTGTAAAAGTATTTCTCCTTTTCCTCGCTAAATTTTTCTTCTCGAGACTGTAAGTTATGATAAGACATGCCTAAACCTTTGGGACGTTTGTAGATTCAGTGAAAAGTCAACAACGGAGAACAAAGTTCTAGGATGTAATCGTGGAAAGCATTAAATGAACACAACAAACATGATAACTCATGGGATGAGAATAATAAACGAGGGAAGGAACTAGAAACAAATTTGTGTTCTTAGTCCTGGTGAAAGTTTGAAAAGGATAGTCGTAGAAATGCCACTAGCTAGATTTTAATGGGTACCTAGAAATAACATTGTGAGATAAATTGTAACCAATTTCAATCTCAGTGGGTTATCCATAATTGAAACAAACGAATCGCTCTGTAGATTAAATTGTATTAAACTAGCTTCTAACAAACGTGAAATCTGATATATTAAGTAACGCGTACAGTGTGTGATCTGAAGATTTAAGTTTCAGATTATATCCAGTAGAACTTCCTGTAACTAATAAACTCATTAGAAACTTGTACTCATTAGGGTAAACTCCTTGGAAACTCGACAAGATTACGATGAAATATTGACAATCCATTGAAACTTTCAAATGTTCAAAAACCTTAACTTCAAACGAATCTTTATATGCAGCTAAAAAAGTTTATCTTGCAATTAACCTATGTCGTGAAACTGTAATGTTTCTAATATACGCAAAAAGTATTAAACCTTCTATAACGTTCGTTGCCTTATCAACGAATTCCAATCAATTGTTTCAAGAAAAAAACAATTAGCCTGGCACAATTTATAACAAAAGATAGACGAGTATCAAGTAAATTCATGTGCACGATTTCTGATACCTGTCCGGGTACACTTGTGCATTTGAAGGAACGACGTCAGAAGCTGCAACGTTCCTCTCAGAATCCCGTTAATCGGCGTTAGAGAGCATATGCGTTCGGGCAGCCGTGATTTTATTTTCCACACGATTATACGCGGAACCATGTATGAACATACGTTGCGCATAATGAAGGAGTGAGTCCAACCGACGAAGCGGATGGCCGTTACATCATTTATCTTGCAGGAACCGTAGACTCCCATCAAAATAAGTAACACGTTCTTATCCCAAGAGACTCATCTCGCTGCTACAGCATAACCAGGTAAAAGTGAAACTTCCAATGCGCATGTCTAAACAAATATGCGGAAAGAAGGCGAGCATGTCAAACTTCACCATTCTAGTGTTCCGCATATTAGGTCGTTGCATATGATGTGTATCATGAAATGCTCAATTAAAACCTATAATTTACTGGTTTAAATACAGGAATTCGTTTCACTAAAAAAAGTCACGTTAATATAATCTAAATTCATTTAAAAATAGAAATTGTATTCCAATCAAATCCAAATAACATTTCTTATAAATGTAAGTTGAGTCATAATACAGCAGGCGCGACTCGATATATTAATAATTTAATATAGTAATGAACAGATAACAGGTCCTGCGATTTGAAAAATTAGGAGCAGGAAAAATGAATCACTCTTCTCACAACTATGCGAGGTAATTCAGAAAAACTAAACGTATGTGGTATTCAATAATTGTCTGACATTTACAATTAATAAAAAAAAAATTAACTGTTGTCATATTTATTATTTACAGGTATTCATTATTTACAGTAAGAGTGTAAATTGTCTGTGTAACTATGTATTATTCGCAGAATAAAAACAGCAGAGTGCGCTCCAAGACAATAGGTCACAAATGAAGGTGAATAGTGTGTTTTCATTCATAGAATATCCATAAAAATCTTTAACATCAGAGAACAAATATTTGCAAAGACATTTAATTAAAAAAATAAGAACAACATTAACTAACACACAAACACACGAACTAACAGAAAAATATAAGAAAGATTGACTTAAATTATGTATTTCTATTTTAATTAATAACGTTTATCATAGTTTAAAGTTCTATTTATAAATTTATTGTTTGATGTGTTAAATCGCTTTCTTTTGCTTTCTCTCGTTGGTCTGATTTATTGTAACTTCAGACACCTCACGTTACAATTACTAACCAATCAACAGTTGAAAGTATCTCAGAAACTCTCCTGTCTTGCACTTTCTGATCGTCACGCTTCTGAAAAATTTCACTTTTGTTTGTCAAGTTATACGTACCTTCCATGCATACCTGAATACACATGAGTGCGTAATCGTAAAGGAGGAGTTGCGTATTGCATAAGAACATATCCATTGAGATAGGCGTAAATATACGCAAATAGTGTTCCAGAAATACAATCCGCACAGATAGAATTGTATTTCCTTGAAGTTCTCAAACGCACAGATATCCTCCGTGGAAATTAATGCGGAATGAACTACGGACAGTAAAAACGGCTCAGGAAACTGACACACTGGCCGTTCGTTTTAAATACAATATTATTACGAAATGGTATTTATCCTATTTTCTTTATTACGTACACGCATTATACTTATACAAGTTATTAAAAAAGAATGATAGACGTGATTCAACGTTATGCAATTAAATTCTTATTAGATATAGTAAAAAAGTAGATGAACTATAATTAGAGACAGTAATGGTAGATAAAAACTGGAAAGACATATATCAATTATTTAATTTATAGAATAATGATTGAGTCGGTGGGTGCAAAAGAAACATGAGTATGAAAAACTGATTATGAGAAAACAGTATTCACAAAATAGAAAATAGTATTATTTAAACATTAGAGAACTAAAATTTATAATATTGATAAAAGGATAGGTTGGTTTCAATTGAAGAACATATGTAACAATATCCTAATTGAGGTATCCAGCAAAATAAAAATAGTGACGCACGCCATTTTTATTACAGAAGAATGAGTTTTATTTCACTCATATGTTTAATAATGATAATTTAATAATAATAATTTATCATAGTAACAAAAATTACAGAATATTGTACTGAAAATATAAAAAAAACATACTTCTTAATAATGAGATTTATAACAATAATAATAAAATGAAATACTATCATCGAAATATACAATTTAGTAACTTCTTTACTTTGATTATTTAAATTGATCTAATCATTAGTAAGTCGACAACAAGCAAATAATAATTAGTGTAGCTAAGCTATACTTTGAACTACTGTATTTCCATTAATTTCAAAGATATCAACAAATTTTAGAGATACGTGCTTCTTTGAATGCACAATCTATTGAACAAATGTCTGTAAAATCAGTCTAAGATCACTTCGTCCTCTTAATGCACCTATCGACTCAAGTACATTTTAAATATTTAATATACAAGATGTTATTCGCGGGTGATGCTACCACGTATAGGGGGTGATTATACATGAATAAATAAGTCGAAAATAAGGTATAATACAATTCTAAACCTGGGGGTGATCCATATGCATACTTGAAAATATTTTCAAACTTGATTTTCTCGAAAACGAAGCTTCAAACAGGAAAATGTTATTCCTTATTTTCGATTTATTTGTGTATGTATCACCACCTGCCCAATGGCATTACTAGTTCAACAGCATCCTGTATATATTAAAACCCAAATCGGCTTTAGAATGAATATATTGTATTATACAAAGTGTGTAAAATATCGTGGTATAACCAGCAAGAGGATGTTTTTCGCATAAACTGACAGTTAAAAACATAAAATAGTTTTTCATACCGCTCATCATTTTTCAGAAAGTTGAGTTGGGAAATTCGTTAGGTACACATGCACTTAGACACAATCTGTTTTGTTCGCCCGATCTGGCTCACAACATCGCTGCTGCTTGCACTTGTAAACAATATCAGTTAGGATATGGTATAATTTTAATAAATAGTTAACTGTAAGTTTTAATCATTAATTTACTTTAATCCATTGTAAATGTTGAAAATACCATCCTTGATATCGTAGGCAAATTATTACTCGACAAATTACTAAAAAATGAACTGAACGTACCTAATGTGTTCGATTACTAAAATAAATCAGTTATTAAACTTACGACTTGCTATTCGTTAAATTTATACCGTATTCTAAATGATTTTGTTTACGAATGCACGCAACTATGTGATTTGCTTAACATGTGCACACATACCTAACAAATTTTTAAACTTGATTTTCTCGAAAATGAAAAATGATACGAAAAAACATTACCCTATATTTTCAAGTTAATTTTATGTAAGAAATCACTCCGTTGCATGTTGAACTACAATGACGCAAAGAGCCTAAACTCAAAATTTATATACGTATTAAAATCATCAATCAGATGACCATATTTAATCTACCCTTGCTCTGTCTTCAAATTATTCATTATTTTACATCAATTGTATACAAAGTTATATAAGCATTTCTGAAAACACAAATAAAATTAATTTATTTTTTACACGATCTATAGTAAAACTTCTCTTGTAATATGAACATAAAAGTTGATACATATTCGTGTTATTAAAAATTAACAAAATAATAACTTAAACAGTTTCTATTTTTATATGAACATAATTCTAGATATGAATTCTAAATACTAGATATCGAGTACAAAAGTGATTGATTTGACGTAGACTAGGGCTGGTGAACATTTTCCTAGCTGTTGCCGTTCAAACTCCACTAGTATTCAACCGGTTTCATTCCATGAGTCAAAATAAAATAAAAATCAAGAATAACGCGATCGCGTTCCAGGCTTCGTTTCTTATTATTAGGTATTAGCAATTAAAAGGTGGGTTTTCAAGCGTTTAACGTCATGACTATCTTATAGCAGCCGGCACATTATTAGGTAAGTCAAAAAACGAGGATACCGTTACCGCCAAGAAATAAATATATGTAGAAACCCCGTGTCCCAAACTCTCCTGTGACAGCACCTTCGCACACTGACCTGCCTTGCCACAGCTAACCGATGGAGGAATGCCGTACGTCAGTCACATAAAACTTCATTTTTTAATTACTTAGAACTAAAAAAACGAAGCCTCAAACATAATTTTGTTATTCTTAATTTTTGTTTTACTTTGGCTTGTAGAATGACTCCCGTAAGTTCCTCCCAGCTCTCATGATATACCCCGTATACCTCGATTACAATTATGAACCTATTGTAGTTTAAAGTTCCGATTCTAACAAAAGACGATGAAAAGTGATGATATGTCGATTGAAATCTTCATAAGTGCACCCCTTAACAAAGAAGATAGTAAATCGTAGCCTTTTAAATCTAGTTTATATGGAACTCGCAAACTTCCAGTCAATCAGTCTTACTGTAAAGTTTTGGAGTCAAATGGATATAGTAAGGGTCGCTTAATAACACAGACAAAGCAAGACAGAAACTGCATATAGCTCGCCGGCCACAGGTTCATCAGCCCTGGTGTAGGGGAACGCGGGGGAATGAGAACCACTCAACGTGAAAGTTAAAAAACAATATTAAAATGAACATATTTTTATTCAAATCTGTTATTTTATTATAATGTAAGGATTTATCTTTCAGACAGTAATCATGAAAACTAATAAAACATGAGGGAAATATGTCATTTCTACATTTTTCGAAAAAGTAGGTTTGGCTCTCATTACCCAGAGTACGGGGTAATAAGAACCAGCATACGGGGCAATGGGGGTAATAGGAACCATTACAATTTAAATGTAATTTAATAATGAAATTATATAATTTTTATTACATTATGATAAAAAACATTATTATATTTACTATAAATACCTTAATCATTATAGAAATAAGAAAAATCATAATAAAAGTTGTATGTGGAATACTTTAATGCTGTAGACAAGAATCACAAATATATTCTTTTGCTGAATCGCAACCAGAACATTCAGCGTGGGCCCAATCACCACAAGACCTGCATCGATACCATAATTCATTGAATTTTCCATGTTCATTACAAACGTTGCATGCGTCCGATTCGTTCTGAACATTATCATTTAGAAATTCATTGGAAGAGCTGCTTTCATCCCTAAATAAGTATCTCGTACATTTTACATTTAGCTTCTGTCCAGTTTTCTTTTTATTTTCTACTGTAGACTTTTTTGTCTTTTTCGGTGATTTATTTTCTTTCATTAAGCGTTTTCTCTTTTTGTTCTCTAAAATAGTTTTGTACGGACTGCTAGTTATTATTTCCGAATGTTGCTTATTTGAATGTCTTCTGATTTCACGAGAAGTTGATGGTTCCGGAGAAACTATTGATAAAATCGAAGCTACTTCAGTAGTGGAACTACTATTGGCAATAGAAGTGTTATTAGCAGATATATCATTCGTTTCTTCCGTTTCTGACAAATGATCATCTGCTGAAGTGTGGAAACTGGCCGATATATTTTCTTCATTGTTTGACGATACTTCCGCAACATTAGTAGCAGTAGTGTTTGTTACAAAAAAGTCATCGTCACTGAAGATATTTGGATTCATCGGATATATGCCCGTGGCACGGAAACCACTGATACCTTTATCAATCGAAGCTACTTTACAGTATGCATTCTTAAATAATCCGGCAACTTCATATGGAGTTATTTTCACCAGGCTTTTGGATTTCAGGTAAAGATCACACTCCCTGTTGTAAGCCTTTTTTAAAGGACCAAAATACGTGACGTCTAATGGCTGCATACGGTGAGACGAATGAGGTGGTATAGAAAGCATTGCAATATGATTCTCTTTGCAAAATCCATATGCATTCAGCGTGCAGTGGCTATTATGGTTATCTATGATCAATAATATTTTATTTTCTTGAGAGGGTTTTACAAAATTCTTAAAGTGCCGCAACCATTTTATGAATAACATTTCGTTGGTCCATCCATTTTTTGAGCAATCGTAAATAGCACCTGGAGGACCGTCTTTCTCAAGATGTGGAGAATGACGTTGCCTTGGAAATATAAACAATGGTGGCACAAATGTACCTGCAGCATTCATAGCACAAATAACAGTAATTGTTTTTCCTCTCTCCCAGGATACGATAGTCCCTACGCGTTTTTGTCCCAACTTTGCTCAAATTTTGTTCGGTTGCTGCACAGTTGAAATTCCTGTTTCGTCCATGTTAAAAATTTGGTGACATTCAAAATTGTTTTTTGTCATAAGTTCTTCAAGATTTTTGTGAAAACGAGCCACTTCTTTTTTGTTAAAGCCTTCGATCCGATTAATGCTCGTTGACTCAGGTTTGCGAATACTGATACGAGGATTTCGTTTCAGAAATCCGTCTACCCAGTCTGGTCCTGCTGATTTAGTTTCTTTGTTGAACCTATGAGAAATTTTCAAGCGTTCTGCACATTCATATGCAATTTTCCGCAACTTAATGGAATCTATTCCATAGAAAACTTGTGACATGCGAATAAGATGATCAGCCAGTAACTCTTCTTGCTGTTTATTAAATACAGCTTTTCTTCCAAGACGAGGAGCTGTTGGTACTGGTGTATGACATCTTTTTTGTAAAGTACTATATGGAATTCCGAAATCTTTGGCAGCTTTATGTATTGATACCTTGTCTTCATTTATCGTTTTTATTGCACAATTTAGGGTTTCCAGGGTCCATTGTGCTTTTTCTGTCGTTCTTATACGTTTTCGCGGCATCTTAAACAATTTAAGTGACAAAATATTTTACACTGTCTATATGGGGGTAATGGGAGCCATTTAACCATCATTACCCCAAATGAACTTTCTTGAATTTTAATTGTGTGGTTGAAAAGCCATCAATTATTTCAAATTGGAAAGCATGTACAGACATTACTGACGTGTACTTTAACCATCAAGAGCAAAAAGTTGTGGAAATATGTATTTTAAGTACTTACAATTCGTCTTCAAAGATCTATGAAAATTAGAACAACGCAGCCTAAAATCGATGTCCGCTCTGTTTACACGCGAAAAATAGACTGAGCTACGAGAAATTGCATCAGCCATGGCTTCTTTACACCTCCCTACATGTTCCCAAAACAAAACACGATCAGTCTTGTTCGGTTACAAGTATAGCTACTTGGTTCCCATTACCCTGTGGTTCTCATTCCCCCGCGTTCCCCTATACTAACACGCCTAACTTTTCAGCAGTGTAGACATCTTTACAGCATGACTTGTGTTACTAATGAAGAACTGGCAATAATTGTCATAAGTAGTTGTTGTTCAAAAAGACCATGTACATGTAGTATCACTAATGTTAAGTAATTTATTCATTTCAGCCTTTAACCAAGAATAAGAAGTTAATTGCAAAACTTGCATAATATGCATAATATATAGGGTGTTTCAGTTAAAACAGACCACCTACTCGTTCTTTGTATTTGTAGTAATATAAAAAGTAATATAAATTTAGAGATATAAAAGGACACGATACAAGGTAAAACTTGGTAAATCGATAACAATTTTTGAAGTTTTTTGATAAACACTACTATTTATTTGATGTAAAGGTGAATCAGAAACATAATGATAATTTAACCATTTATGTAGACATACTATAGGGAGCTGGAAAGATGTTTTATGGAAGGGATGTAGGTCCAATTGGTTACAGGTCCACCTTCTGCGACACAATTATAAACATAGGTCACGCTTTTCTTATTGGCCGAATCGCGGCGAAACAAAGAATGAAAGCACATACCCCGCAAACACAAACATACATTTCCCTTACCCTATTTCATGCCGAAAAATTCCTATTTTACGAAGAACTACCCTGTTGATTAACTCCTTCATCGTATGCTAACATATTTACAGTAGAATTAGCATGTAAAAATATTTCTGATTTTTCGAGCAAAATTAGCACATCAATATAATTCAATTTGACAATGATGCTTATTTACATGTCTGGAATAATGTATAACGTGTTACATCGACTAACGCTATACGTTATAGGTATAAATGATCTTGGATGTAGTACAGACGCGCTAATACCATACAGGATAGAGAATTTACCTCAAACACCGGCTACAGAAAATTGGAAGGTCGATGAGGTTCGTTGTCAAACGTATTTATTTGGTCTGCCATGAGGATGAGGTACCAATGATTGTTAGTCGAATCCGTTATTAGAAACTGCAGATGTGAACTTACCTGAAATAAAAAAATATTGGAAAAAATTAGAAAATTTGTTAACGCTGATCATCTTAATTGAAAGTAAATAGAAAACATACTCAAGTTACTTCTTTACATGTAAAAATAAATTACACAAATATTTGACATTAAAACACAACATACAGATCAAAACATAGACATTAAGATGTTCGAAATAACAATTGTGTTTGGATTCTAGCTGGTATAAAAAGCTTTTCATATATATTATAGTATAAAAATGTTTAGTAATGTGAAATATAGAATGTTTTTACAATACATGATTTAAAAACAAGTAAAAATAAAGTGACAATTTGCTATTTCTCCTCGAGAACGGGGGAATGGTTGCAGACATTCGCTACGGACGTAGCAAGAGATAAAAAAAATGGTGTAAATGAACGAATTTTGTGTATGCCAAAGACAAATTTAACTGTCTAGCTAAAATTGGAAAAATTTCATTTCAGCGGCTACTTCATGGCATGTTTGCGTTTATCAAAAGGAAAGTAGGTGAGTGCTGCTAAACTGTGACGTAATGATACCACTTACAATTAGCGAAGAAACAGTATATATGTATATAATATACTTTTATATCAAGTACATGAGAGGAAAGAAATAGAAATGTAGAACGCAAAACGTATACCGAACCTTAAATGTATATGTATACATTATTATTTATGTAGCTACTAGAAATACAAAAAAATCGTTCATATAAGATTTTTCAAATATACACTTCGTGTACGTCGTTCAACGTACCTTATAGTGCATAATAAACTGGTAATAATAAACACCTATACTTTCATTTAAAAAATGACATTGATATTGAAATATTTGTAAATAACAACCTGAAACAAATAAAAATATTCTATTAAATTTATCTATTAAATCAAATAAGTTTCTTGTAAACAATTTTTTTGCATTTTCAATAGTTACAAAAATAAACAATAGTACACTAACATGAAACGAGGAAGTCAAAATTGTATGACGATTTTTTAATATTCTTACGAATGATACCCGCGACCGATCGATATGAAATTTGGATGGATAAAATGGGAGAGGATGTGGGCCTCAAATATAAAATTTTAGCTTCGGGAATTAATTTCGGAGATATTCATAAAAAAATATCGATAGTATACATGGAATTTTTCTTATGCAGACGCTACTAATGTCTTCCCCGTAATAGTCGTCGCTATCAACAATCGAACAACTGGCTGTAGTATCCATAAGACATTCTGCGGAAAAACAGCTTGCTTTTTCACGTTAAATTTTAATTTTGCTAACGAAAAAATGGGTGGTGTGTGGGTGAATGCTGAGTGCGTGGTTACCACTGGGTGAATGTTGGGTGCATAGTGAACACTGGGTGGTGCACAGAAAGGTTTGTATCTTGAGACTGGATAAGGTGACCAACAATAATGGTTTGATTGGCGGATTTGAAAGTATTGCACAAATTGACAAAATGAAATTTAGCCACTGCATCAGACTAATTTTTCGCGGAGCACACTACAGATATCAAGAACAATATTACTATTATGTCGTCAGTTCAGCTGTTGACAACGACGACTGCTGCGAAGAAGACAATTATATTAGTCATCATAGGCAGAATTCCATGTATAGTATCCACATTTTTATTAATATCTTGGTAGCTATTTAATTCCCGAAGTTAAACTTTATATTTGGGGCCTACTTGCTTTCCTCTCACACCCCTCCAAATTTCGCGGCAATCGTCCTCGGGTGCTATTCGAAACAGTTCGATTTTCTAATAGTGAGAACAATTTATCTGTACTTTTCCAGATTTATGCCTGCGAAAGCTAATTTCTGTGAACATAATTTCTCATGTGCCCCCAAAGTCTTTGTTATGTACCGCACACCGTGATTCTGAACGAATCTCTCGGGTTGTAAGGCCGATTACGCGACGCGACGATGTTGGGGTACGTTGCACTGCAAATTAATGATGTACAACTAGTTGATATTAAAGCTGATGTATTTACAGTATTTACAATGTCTTTATACTATAAATGAAGATTTGTACACGTAGTGTGACCGATGAACGTATCGATTGATCGGTATTGGAATGTATAATTCGAAGTGTTCCACTCCGCAGTTTCGATGGCCAGCTAGTTGGGTCGAATCGATCCTTTGGAAGTTGCTTGAAGGTTGGTAAGATTTGCACTATATACTGATCGTATATGGAATCTTGTATTGAATCTTGTATAGAATCTTGTATAGAATCTTGTATAGAATCTGTTTGAAATGCGCGTGACTCTAATATTTATACTGTTCGGAAACCCAAGGTGGAAGGTGATTGGTTGAAGGAAATTGGAAATGGAAATTTTGAGGGATTTCATGATTGGCTGGTCAAAAATTGGAACCAGCCCCCCACGAGTGTAGGAGTGGGAAAGCGCGATGATGCGTAGGTAGAAGGGGTGCGCGGAGAAGGGGATGCGAGGGCCCGATGTTGGGCAGGTAAGCTGGAATTGAGGTGCACGATGCCTCATTGTCCAGAAAGGCAAGGAAATGACTTTACAGCTGTATGTCGACAAACACGGAACAAGACCTTAATGAGGTGCTTACAGTTCGCGTCGTCGACAGCGCGTATTGTCCTTATATTTGAAAGGAAGTGATATTCGAGCTTATAGCAATAAGCTAATACGATTATCGAGGATAGGATAATCCTGTTAGTTTCCGAACATAAATATATCTATTGAATTTAAAAATCCGTCTTAAGGACGGAACAGTCTTGATATTTAACTATTTGATTTTATGCATATTTTATCAAATTTTCTAACTTTGTATTAAGTTTCTTATAATCTTAAAGTCAGAAATAATCCCTCTGCTTCATTTTATGGCAGAATTCATGTAAAAAAACAGTCAACATTTTTAGAAAATCAGCATTTTCTTAATGTTTCCATCCGTTTTAGTACTTTATAAACGAGCCCTATCATATAATAAAACATTTCGCAATTGGGGTGACGTTAATTAAGTTCAACTTTTAACAGCTTAAATATCATTATAAAAGACAACTTTTATTTATTACTAGAAGTCATAAATAAGAAAAAAATTTTCGTATTTTGCACTATTCTAATATAAAAAAAAATGGTTACCTTTTATTATTTGTTTATTATTTCTTATCTGATATATATGATTAATAATTTTCCATGTAATAAATACTGATGCCATTTAAATGTTAGCTTAAAGGAAGCATTTTAAATAATTATTTATATGAGAGTAAATCTAAATAAATATTTTAATACAAAACAACGGTAAAATCTTATCTATTATATTACATATAGTAAACTATATTTTAACTGTTATAGCGTGGCGCAAGTAAAGAATATTCAGAAAGACCGCCACAGAAGATCAATGTATTCGATGGTAGCGCCAGAACTAACCTAACCAGCTGACCTAATAATACCACCAGTCACTCGGCATGCATTCTTCTGTGTGACCGATAAATGTGTATGTGCACCTATGTCATTGTACATCTGGAAAACTACTGATGCATGAGATACAACTCGACGAAGGCACCTACACTAAAAACAACTTGTGTCACGAATTTCGAAGTACGCAGATTCCACTTCGTATCGCGTGCATTTCTTAGCAACTCATATGGCTTTCACATGTAACAAAACGTGAGTACAGCGCTACCATTGCGAAACCAAGCAAAATAACCGCGATATTTTGAAGAACTGCAAAAAACTGTCAGCGTTTACCAATTCTCGTTAATTTAATGCGCTAGTAATCATGAAGTTTTTGTACTTGTATACAATTTTTATATAATACTATGTTAGATTATGTACTTTGACATACATTTCCTGTACTTAAATCTTCACTTTAAATAAAGAGATATATATTTTGTTCTTTCCTATAATATACAAATACAATGATAAATAAGAATCATAAAAATAATGATCGAATTTTTAGGTGTAGTTAAGCAAAAACGAATCGAAGCAAATGTATTAAAACATGTTTAATTTGGAAATGATTATTTGCGAATAATTGTTTAATTCGTAACATCGAATTTAACATTTATTAGTTACGAAAGACTCCTATCATGTTAGTTCCAAACGTGAAATATTTGTAAAAAATTGTTCGATTTGCAGAATAATGTATAATCTAAATTAAATTCATTATAATTTCGGTAATTAATTCAGCCAATTAGATACAAATTAGATTTCTTCAAAAAGAGTTTCTTAAGGAAGAACAATACTGTGACAATTTAAAAAATCGATTATTTCTTTTTTATAATAGTTTAAAACAATATCTTTCGAGAAATATTAAAACGGTATTCATGTAAATAACGAAGTTACAGTGCTTTTTCCAGCACAACGAGCACTTAGATAAATGTCAATTTTTAATAATCTAAGTAAATTAGTATTACTGGAATGCCTTTGAGTGGTTATTTTCGAAATAATCTGATTATATTAAAGATCTTTAATTGTTGAAAATGTCTTCACACCGTACTAGCTTTGATCAAACAATAGCATATTTTAGCTATTTGTTTGTTTATCAATGAAATCAAATGCCATGTGAGTATCATGCATAGCCTACGAATCAAAATTGAATCCATAATGTCTAACTATGCCATCGAGGTATTTAAACACACGATGCATCAATAGCGCTGATGTCCACACATGCTTTGGTAGCAATTTCAATATCTAAGATAGTATCGGTAAAAAAGAAATTAATATACACTTCGAATTGACAATATATATGGTAGAGCTTGATATTGTTTGCTTATAGACAAAATAAATCAACTTAAAACTTCAGATGTATTTCTCGAAATGATATTTTAAACTGGTTACACGATTTTTTCCATCAATTTTGAACGAATCGACTTTTCTTTTTGCATATTTGTTTTACATAAGGCTGACGCCAGTTAAATATACGGATTTTTTTTAGAATATTACTTACTATTCTTTTAATCTCCTAATATATTCATCTGTCACCAAAAATTAAAGGCTTATGTCTTAAAAACTTCAATTTTTCTAAAAATGATTACAATTTAATTCCCGCATACTCAAGTAAAACTACAGTAGTATACTGCAACTTTTTCCGGATGAGTTGGATACGAATAAAGTGGAAAGAATTCTACAATAAATTCTGTAGCTTAAGTAAATGTGTATATATAATAACCATAAATCCTCAATCGAGACTTACATAGAATTTACCAAAATACACACCTTTATTGGGCTTTCAAAATGATGTCCCACTTTAATCTTACTTAAATATTTAACCTTTTGACCAAACATTTTTGTCTCATGAGAAACACATTCTATAAAAAGCACATATAATTGCGTTTTATACTAAACTGGAAATTTGAAATAAGCAAAATACATTATCTTGTTTTCCTAGAAAAAGATCCGATACTCAAATTTGAAACTAATTTTTCTAAATAACAAAACACTTATTGTTTACTTTTACCAAAACAAAATACAGTATTGCGTATATGCAATATCAAGCGTAAAACAATTAAGTTGCTACAAAATATTGACAACTTGAGTAATTAGTCACTTAATAACATTGATCTTATTGAATACATAATATATAACCTTCAGCAGTTATACATTTTTTATTGAGATTTTATTCAAGCAAGAAATATTATTCTGTAATTAATACTAATATGCTAAAAAAAAATAATGCAATGTGTAACTCGATGATATAGAGAATGAAGCTTGGAAATATACCCCAGGGGAAGTAGCAGAAACGTACATAAGGTTTATAAACAAAATATTAGAAGGGGAGAGGTATTCCCAGAAGAATGGAAGATGGAAATTATAACACCTATACAAACGAAAGAAGATAGAGAGAGCGTACACAATTACAGAGGTATTACGATGCTTAACACGGCGTACAAAGTTTGCACAGGCATCCTAAACGAGAAACTCATAAGTGGGTTAGGAGGGAAACTAGTAGAGGGATAGATGGGGTTTAGAAAGGGAACGGCAACGACGGATAGCTTCAAATGTTACCTATTAAAAGTTCAAAAACCGAAAGTGATATTTAAAAGAATTTTTCTTTAGACACTTAACCAAAGTTGGAGAATGTTTGATAATACTCATAGCCCTAATAACGAGTCGATTTATTGCAAGATAATCATTTTAAAATATAAGGGTGTATATGTTCGACTTTATTCATTCAAATACATTGTTCAGCTCAAAACGCGAAAAAATTTCAAATTTATTAACTTTTTGTTATTACAAAAATTAACATTTTTTTATCTGTCTTTTGTATTTGCGTATATACATACTATGTACAAATATAGAAGTAGACACGTAAACATTTAGTCTAAGAAATTAATTAGAAAAAACATTTTTTTAAAGAAATGGATTTCTTACAAATCCGTTTTGAAATTAAGATTCGTCATCAAAAATACAAAACTAGTCCACTAATGCTATTGGCCTATCTTCAATAGTTTACGAGATATTCGACTACATATGTTATACCGCATTTACTTTTGGGGCCAATTTCACCCTTTCAATATGGAGGATAACACATACAAAAATGTAGGTCGAATATTTTTGGCTACTCTACAATGGTGCAAAGTTTCATCAAAGTCAGCGATCAGCATGTGCTGTTATGATTGCGAAGAAGTCGACAGTGGTGATGTTTAAAAAGGGGGGCAAAAGAAGAAGAAGAAGAGATAAAGGGGGTGTGAAGGGGAGTTAGAGAAGGTAAAGGAGTTTGCACTATTTAGACTTTACACTACAAAAAAATGTGGGATTGGAAAAGAACCTGAGGGTAAGAAAACGAAAGGCAACGACTGAATTCGGAAAAAGAGTGTAGATGTTTAAGGTACTGATAGGCACGGTAGCATTGTACAAAGCGGAGATATGGGGTGGAGGGAAGACAAGGAACTAAACAGAGGTAGTAGGAAATATATGAAATGGATACCAAGACTGAACAAAGAATCACCGAACTGCATTGTAACAAAAGGGTGCAAATATGAAGACTAAGCACAGAGGTAATAAAAAGAGCAATGAGATCTGAGTAAAAAGTGAGAAAGGAGAACATCAAGCTGGTTATGGAATGCGTAAGAAAGTTAGAGAGAAAGAGGTAGAGGGAAGAAAAGAAGAGATTGGAAAGAGCAGGGAGAATGGCACTGGAAGAAATAAGATAGAAGATGGAAGTCATAAAAAATGGGAAAAAAGGAATAGCAGGGAGGGGGGATAATTTTATCAAATTTTGATAAAGATCCTAGAGGAGAATCTGGAAAGAGGAAGGAAGAGAGAGAGAGAAAAGAGCATAAGAGAATGAAAGTATAATAAAATCTACCGAACAATTAGAGCAACAAATATGTACACCGAAATACTTAAGAGGAAGAAGAGGGCAGTGCTTGTAGGCTGCGTGGATAGAAGACCGAGATTTTATAGCATATTGGGAGGGAGTGTGAAAGAACGAGAGAAGTTCGATAACAGGAGAATTTCCTAAATAAAGGAGAAGGAGAAATAAGGAGAAGATGGAGCAAAAGGGAGAAGCAGAACGAAATTAGAGGGAGCACGGGAGATATACTCAGGAAAAGCAATGCAAAACCAAGGAGTAACGAAGTAGATGAAAACCAAGGAAAAGAGACAGAGGATAGCAATTAAAATTAAAAGTTAATAGTAGTATTGTAAGTTAGTATCGCAAAGAATAAAAAATATAGATAGATGTATATACGTAAGTAATATAGAATTAGTATAATTAGAATAGGAGAATGTAAAGTAGGACTTAGCCGGAAGTGATTCTAAAACGCAATTCGAGGATTATGTAATAATAAAATGTAACTGTAATAGTTGAAACATACGTTAAACGTAATATTATAATGTTTGATAATAAAAATATATTAAGCTACAGTGACTAATAATGGATAACGAAAGTAGTAGTCAATCACCTAATACATGTTAATGTTAGCAAAATCAATTACATCGCATAGTTCTTTCATTCGCGCGCAAAAAAAAACATATCGAAACCCACTTTCAGATCAAATTGATCCTCGTTAATCTTGACACTTTATACATCATTATGAGTTTATCTTCGAAAGGTAGAATACAGTTACGAGAAACTCACAAACCGAAGTAGCCCGCTAGTTACTGTCTCATACATGTGCTATGTTGAAAGACATCACTAACCAGACTATACGTATACATATATATATATATATGGCACAGTTGTCTATAATAGATCGCAGGTGCATGTATCTGTTACCTGCAAGTACACTTTCTCCTAAGATCGTTGGCTTCATTGAAGAAAATCAAGCTGAAATAGATTCTACAATTACAGATATCTTTACGGAGAAATCGAGGTTTTCAGCAAACGAAGAGACAAGAATCAAGTTTTCTAAGAAATTTTGATTAAATAAAGCATTCAAAAAAAAGTAAATGATTTTAAAAACATTATTTGTCCAAAGGACATTTGTCGCTTGTCCATGTAGTACGCGGATGAAATTTCCTATCAAGAACAGCAAACCATTAGCATCCGAGGCAAGTTTTATATTCTTTATACACGCTTTTACATCATATTCCTTTTTCTCATTAAACGATTCAATTCGCAGTCGAATCTATTTTACTGTCGCGCAAAATCAATTAACCCTTTCGCGGACAAGACGATTGTAACCATTGTTCTTCTGATAATTATTCGCTGAAGCAAAAGAATCACTGTTGTTGAGATTTCAACATTTCTTAGATCAGATGACTTTGGCTGCAAGCTTGCAAAAATTAGTCCACTAATAATATAACTATCTACATTGCAATAACATTGCAACATAATATTCAATTGAATGAAAAGTTCCCGCATTTTTGTTTTATGTTGTATTCATTTATACTGTTTTTTGTAGACACTATTCATAGCGATTAAGTTTCATTACATCTCTATTATTTTAATACTAAACGATGATGTACAAATACTAAATTGCAAACTGATACAGAATTATTTCATGGAAAAAGTGCAAATCCTATGTTCAACTCAATAATTGTAGATGTATTTCGGGACATCTGCCGAAATTTTCAAGCGTCCGCGAAATGGTGAGAGTTTACAAGAATTTCCAATCCCAGTGAATTACAGTCGATGACCGTAAAAATACTCGTCAGTTTTTGGTTTCTTTATGTAATCGCTGAATTTTCAGATCCATTTTTTCAGTCAACTCTTTCATATCAAATGACAACTCCATTAAACAATGCTCACTAATAATATAACCCAAGTAAGGTTCTAGTAATGTGTAACGGTTGTGACAATGCTATCCATAGCTATAAACGAGCGATAAAAGTAGTATTCATGGAACAGATGGGTGAAAGAATACACAAAATGACTTGTTCTCATTACGGTACAAACAGGTCCTAACGAGCTACCTGTTACAAACAAACGAGCCACCATGGACATCGTACTTCGTGAAGTATGTCGACGTTGTGAATGATCAGAGAGGGATGTCCCACTTCAATTGGCCGGTAGGAAGCAGTAATTACCATGTACTTAGGACTGGCTGCTTTCCATATATTAAATATCACTGCACCAAAAGGCCACGGCAGGATCTCAGCAGCGAGGACAAATTTTTCAAGGCAATCAAGCTATTGAACCTTGGTATGTACTACATACTCTTATACCGTTCCTGCTTAAAAGTAAAAGGCGCCCGTCACGTCAATACATCGTCAATCAATATCTTTCATTTCATTGACACTTTTTCAATTTGTAAAATAGCAATTAGGAAGTTCTCGTAGCGTGATGTATCGTCTCAATAATTGATCATCCAATCATTATCTTATATTTTTTTATTCGTCCCACTAGGTATACCAACATTAATGTATGGAATAGCAGCAATTTTATTGATCAGACACCGAGAGATCGTGAAAACTGCCCAAGGGGACGTAACGATCTACTTCTTACTGCCCGAGGACAAGGGTTCCATATACTGACACGATAATACCTAGACGGTATCGATGTTAATTTATATTCTATAACATTACCTTTCAGTATAAATTCAAGATGAAATAAAATAACTATAAGATTACTAAGATGTAAAAATATAACAATTTGATACCAAGTTACATAAAAAAATGAAGCTAAATTTTATACTATAAATAAAATTAGACTTCATCTGTTATTTTATCTACGGAGTAAGATCCTCTTAAGCATCATATACATTATTTTGTGATTTTTTGTGATATTTTATAACGAAAGCTATAACTAATCCCTAATACGATGCACTTGATGCAGCACGTGAAAGACAAAATCAGTTACAAATAAATCTGTAACAGCTCCTACTCGTTTAATGCGTAGTCGTGCACAAATGTGAGCATCGTTACAAGTTCTTATGGTGTGACGCTAATGTAAATCGTATTAATGGTCTCTAGAGATTTCCACAGAGAGTACGAAGTGCAAATACACAAACTTATCATTAACATGACTTTCTAATTAGCTGTTAATGTTCTCTACGATAATATAGCCACTCAACAACCGTTAAACCTGTGTTCCAATTGATCTTTGGTTGAAAAATTCGTCATTCTTTTTAATCGATATTTAGCTTAAATATTTACGGTCACACGCGTTCCATCTTAGTCTTAACTTATGATCATGTATATTGATTATAAATTTAAATTAGGCAGGTGCTAGTGTAAATGTAGACGGATTCAATTGTGATGCCATACACTAGTCGTTGTCGATTAAATTAATGTTTAAGAAAGATAATGATGTATTTTACTAAATAAGAAACAATCGCACGATGCGACTGATAGCAAAAAGTTGATACCGATAAATCATACTTCTAGGTATAGTTAATAATTCAACTGTAATCGATTTAGAGACAACAAAGCGTGAAAGTTGTGATTTATATTTGTCGCGTCTAGACCTATGTTGACTAATGATCCTTTTATAACACTATACCGTAAAGAAAAATACAATGGGAGACAATTATAGTGCAGGATACGGGACAAGTTTTGTACGAACACATTAGTTTAGAATTTCTCGCAAAGGATGCCATAATAAAGTCAAAAACAATATTTTGATATCTACAATTTATTATGTCTTAATAACGAGTAATTTTCGATAATTGAGCAAAATAGGTGTTCTTGTAACACTTTGTGTAGATCATGTTGACAAAGATGTGTAAAACATTATCACATTGCATAAAAATTTTTTAGGAAAATGTTTCGCATAATTATTCGTTACAAAAAATTGAGGAATTTCGCTATTTAAAATTTGTTTCTATCTGTATTTGTTCTTGAGTTATTCAAATTGATAGCGTAACAATCCTCAAATTTAAAGGATAATTTTTTTCGCCGAACATGTTTCGCCGCCAATAAAAAAAATTTATAAATTTCATCACGATCAGCATGCTACAGTTGGATGATGTTCCTTGTAAGTCCACTATTTTCCAGCATAAGATAGAAATAATAGAAAGCGATTTTTTTCTGGAACAGTATAATAAAAAATAGCAACTCAAATTCAACAAAAAATGAGAATTCGGCAAGGTTTTATAAGCCTTGGTAATAGTAACTTTTCTTATGCGATAAGTTCAAGATTGAGCCTTCATAAAGTGTTTTTTACGATCATTCGCCTGTATTTTTGATACTCTCTTCTCTGAATACGTGTTACATGTAAATAAGTACTAATTAACACAAAAAAAATTAAATAATGCGATGGAATGAAAACGATTCCTTGCTTCACTACAATACCTTCAGGTGGCTAATTTCTTTTTTCACGCATGAACTAGACCATAAAAACTAACTATACACATTTTTAGTTCAATTGGACCTGCTATTCTCATCATACAAACGAATCAAAAAGCATCAGGTTACCAGTTTTACGTTATGCCAGATTTACTCTACCTAATATTTTTAATATCTACATATATTTTAAATTATTGAAAAAACATGAAAATTTGCATACAGCTTTACTTTATCAAATTCTAGAAATGTGCATTTACTTTCAATATTGAATCAAGTTCCCTATATGTACGTATTTATAAAACGTTCACTTCCTCGAGTATAAATGGGAGTAACGTGTTCTTCACGGGTATAGTTAAGGCTTCTGAAACACGAATACTCCAATAAACTATGAAATTACATCATTTTATTAAAAATCTTGTTATTTCGCGATATACAACGTTTTCTTTTTTTGCAATACTAATTGCATTACTACATCGGTTTGTACGTGTTCATTTACATGTTATACGTATAAAGTTTTATTGAACAGATGGCTTTCACTCGGTTAGTGTCAACACATAGGAACATGAAATGACTTTCACCAACCTGTGCCTATACAGTTTTGGTACATAGCACTATATAATTATCTTCGACTTTATAGCATCGCTGCAAAATGCCAAGTTACCCCAGCAGTTAATTGTGGTATCTAATATCGCTATATAGAGTAATCAAGACATGAAAACATTGCGCTTACTTTATTGTGAAGAGATGAGTAAAATATGATTTATGTTAACATACATATATTGGTTTCTAAAAATTAATTATTTTGTAAGTAAAAAAAGTTTAAAAGTAATTAATTAATTACACTATAGTATCCCATTCTGAATAGCGGCAAAGAAACTTGTGTTGTTCAACCCTTTAAGTACGGTACACATTGGACACTCTTTGGTAGTATCAGACGAGACTGATGTTTCGTGGTCAGATCCAAAATTTTGTATATATCCTCAAAATTTTAAAACTAGCTTAAAAGACGGACTTCATACGCTATATGTACCTGGGGTTTCTTCAAACACTATAGGCTTCCACATAAACATACAATCTACTTTCCTCATTGTCAGTTTCTTGTTTCTGAATCTGGACTCTATACTGTACCGCGATGTATACATACACATACATAGTTAAGTATACATACTGTATACATGAAACAAAATGAAGTTTGATCGCGATCTTTAAACTAACGATAAGCAACTGGTCGTGAGATTATTTCGATATATTTCGAAGATTTGCACTGGCGTGTGTGAACTAAGAAACGAGATAAAAGTCCTAAAACTTTGTACAGTTGTCCCTCGAAATACACGGGGCTTCTGGATAACGTACAGCGTAATTGAAAATTCGCGTAATTTGGAGACTGCCCTTTCCAGTCCTACCAAAAATTTGTATTACATACATAATTATATACTGTTATCTGGAAACGTTAACTATATGTTGTATTATATATATACTGAAATATAATAGAAATATACATTATATTTTAGAATAAAACGTATATGTTAAGAAAATAAGTGTTACTGAAGAATTCTCAAAACTCCACTATTGCTCAATGCCAGTTATAAGTATTAAATAGCTTTTCAAAATTTTGAATTTTACAATAAATTTCAATTTCATAAACGTCGAGTAGGCAATCCTAAGATAAATACATACACAAAAGTAGCCTAAATAGAAATCGTTTTATCCTTTAAATATTATAAGATACATTGCACTTTAAATATTTTATACATATTTGAATATTACGTGTATCCTCCAGCTTTTCAAACATCTAAATTTTATATAAATACATAAAAATCTGCACTGTAACAGTATTTTGAAACTTAATCTTATAAAAAATTATACCTTTAAATAATGAATGAATCCTATCTTAGAAAACTTTTTAGACGAGCAAAAATGGATACTTCCACTTTTTAGTTGAAAACAGATAAGCGAATCGCACTATTTCTGTTTGATAGTGACAAGGTACACTAATTGTTCTATTTGTTTCAATTTCCAACATATCGAAGTATTTAATTGTAAAAAAACATACTAGTCTATCATTATATTACTATCATTAATTTCTTTTGTTTGTTTAACCATTTTTGAAAGAGTTAAATTTCCACGCTACACATTTTTTCTTCTTTAATGCTAGAGGAAACGGTCCAAATTTGGGCTAGGGTCTAAATATAGGCTAGATAAAGTATAGGACTGATTAAGTGCTGCATTGTCTCAAGAACGGTGCAGAAGTATGACTAAAGAGCAAATAAAGTTGTACAGAAGTAATAGTGATCATCGTTTGTTATATTAACGTGTTCTGCTGCAAACAGTGACATTGCTAGGAATTTCGTGATCGCAAAGATTTTTACAGATATGTATGTTTTATTGTTCTAACAAATTATCTGTTGAAGTAAGAATTAATTGACTAAGAGCACTATATTGTTAACACTGAAAGCTTTTTTACCCACTTTCAATAAAGAGAACAGTTTTCTGAAAAGGAAATAGTAGTTTTCATTTTTATTTTAGATTACATATTATTACACATTTGGATGATATTTAATTTCATTTACATTTTTTAGCATACGAAGATTGTTTTCTATTGTATAAGAATAACAAAAGTTTGTTTCATGCAAAACTATTTATATAATTCAATAATGGTGTAAGTAAAGGGTGTAAGTAAATCTTTAACCCATTGAGTGCCAAGTACTTTTGAGAAATCGACGAGGTTCTGGATTTATTTTACAAATGTTCTTAATCTTGAAAATTGATATTACTATCCTTGTTGATCATTACAATACTTAGAAATTCGTATTTTCCAATAACGACTGGCGTGCCATAAATGTGTATAGCCTCGAGTCCTAGGATCGCGATCAAATGTGACATCGTTACTCGGGTTTTTCCAGCCTGGGTAACGTGTCCATCGCACTGACACTCTGAGGGCGGTAAGCTAATTGTGGGCGTCAACAATTTGACGATAAACAAATTCACGATTGGTTGGCGCTCAGCCGCCTATCAGAGGTGAAGAAAGTGTTTCCTCCACCCTTAGGAAAACAGGACGAGGGTTAGAGCCCGAGACAACTTGGCAGGAAAAAAACGAACAGACAGCAGAATCCAAAACGAACACGCAACACCATTGCACGACCACACTTCACGACATTTCACCAAGTTAAACACCAAGATAGAGTCCACTCTCTAAGAATAAGTCGTCAGCTCTGAATCCAATACGAGACAGACTGCGACGCACCAGCTTTCAATAGTGTATAAACAGTATCCGTGACAAATAGTTAATGCAGCAGAAATTATATATCAGCTTGGAAATGTTAGTTCAAGAATAATCATTTCGATTATGAGTAGCTGACATAAATAGAATATTATTTTATTATTTTACAAGTTTTATCTATTGCTATTGTATTAGATCGATTGTGTTCAATTGTTATATGAAATTCGATCGATAAAAATATGTTATTAATCATAGTGTTTAATGGTATATTGATTATATTTGCAATAAACCTATTTTATATATGTTATATATTATAAACAAATGTTAGATGCTCTTGTACAATAATAAAAACAGCTTTTGTATGCTAAGAAATACAAACGAAATTATATATCGCCCATAAGTGCAGTAATAACGAGTGTAGTGGTAAATAACTATTTATACTAAATGGTTGCTAAAATGATTATATTTTTTGTACTTCGGTAGATTATCCAGAATAACAAATTTGCTTTATATGTTAACAGTTTCATCTCCCAATTTTAAATATTTACCTACATAGAGACAAAATAGCAAAGAAATTCATTTCTTTAAAAATTATACGTTATAAACGATTTCATTTGCAACCTGGTGATGGTTTACAAAAAACTTAAAAAGTCGTATATGTATAATTTTGATATATCTTGTATTGTTCCAAATTATATTAAAAATCGAAAAATTACAAGAACTTTAAAAAAATTTAACTCTCTCAAAGTGAACTGTTTCCGGAATTTTCAAATAGGATGATTTTCCCTGTTAGACAAGATCAGTATTCATTAAACCCAAAGGTCTGCGTGACTTCTCTGGAACGTCCGATTAGACTAGTGCACGGATGACACGTAGTATATACCAATCGCATAGTTGTAGCCACGCAATGTCCTTCTCCATTCCACCCATGTGTTAACACGGGGCACTATTCAACGTAGGTAATACATGCTAGATCTGAAGACCGATCGTCAGATGAGTTCGCCACAAAGCTACAGTCGCATCATGCGCAATTCATTTCACGCGAGATCCGCGACCGCTACATTTGCATGTTCGATTGCCTATAAGGCTGAATTGAAAACGCTATGTAACCAGTCTTTTATTGCAATATTAAATGATTCAGCGGCTTTCAATAGTCGAACCAGGCTATTTGTATGAAAAATTTTTTTTTTTTTTTTTAGATATCAGATTACACTGGGAACGAAGACGTACATCT
Source organism: Eucera pruinosa (assembly GCA_028830335.1). Lineage (NCBI taxonomy): Eukaryota > Metazoa > Arthropoda > Insecta > Hymenoptera > Apidae > Eucera > Eucera pruinosa. The sequence continues at coordinate 1,327,139 of JAMYCR010000006.1, read as the reverse complement.
TCTATCTAACATTTATCCTGAGATTTTTTCTTCTGGGGAAGGTACCAGAGAAAGTATGCTACGGACTATATGTTTTTCCGTATTTTATTTAAACGGCTACTTCAATTTTGCTTTGGACGCCGGAGGAATGGTACACAAAATCTAATATGATTTAAATTACGTTTACCTGTTTAATGAATGTTAGGCTGCGGTTACAGGCCATGCGTGTTTGTACGAATTATGTTCTGACGAATATGTTCACACTTGTCGCTCTTGTCATGTAAAACAGATCAAACATTTTCATCAGAACGTATGTAGTTCGTAAGTATCATATTTCTTTCATTATCGGTTTCCATTACAAATGATTCAAATTATATCCCGTTTGATATTATTTTAGTCGAGAAAATCTTACTAATACATTAACAAGTTTTGACGTAAAAAGAACCAAAAATAAAAAAGTCTCATCATCGCAATAGTGTAGCGACATCAACATGGAAGCATTCAAATTTCTTCGGTTGCTGTTTCACTGTAACATCTGGTGTGGATAACGTTTAGCAAAAAGGGATAAGATTCAGAGTGGAAGAAAGCAATTTTAAACCTGATATAGGGTAAATGACCCAATTACTGAGTCTGTTCCTATAATTACCACTTGAATTCGTTTATTTAGTAGCAAAGTAATGTATAATGAATCGTAAGTAAACAAATTTTCATACTAAATTTGGACTTCGCTTTATGTAACAACACATAGACATTGTATATTCGTTTACTCTTAATATTTATAAATAAATATTAGGAAGTAAATGCGCTGTTGAACGTTAAAACGATACCAATATACTTATAAAGTATGGAACGTGTCATAATTCAATAAGGCGATACTTTTACTATATATTTTATATCCGTTACACAAACTGACGTGTTAATATATGTAACACGTATTTCTATTTAATTGAAAAGTATTCAAGTGACAGTAATAAAGACATTGGACTTTGTTGTACATCTTTAATTAGTAATGAATTTATTATATTGAACATATAAAAAAATGTTCATAAATAAAAGAGCGGTTGGGCAATATTATGCTCCAAACTCGAACGGTCTCTATGTCAAATACGTTCTAAAATAGTTAAATAAAGTTACACGATAATCTTAAAGTGGCAGTAATTGGTACATTTATCCTATGCCAGACTTAATATGTAGAGAGAATACTAACAATTCTGACGGTACTAACACAAACGTATTTCGAAACAATTATGGCAACTGCTTACTCCAATCCGTATGTATAATTCATATAAGGAGACAAAGGTAATAGAAAGAGAGGTCTGTTTAAATGTAAATTTATTAAATATAACGTAGGGTTATATTATTTGACTCACAATCAATTACGGCCACCTGAATGATCAACTATAACTTCATTGCGTTATTTTTATTGTTTATTTATCAAAATCACGTGTTTTTTTCTTATCTGTTACGATCCAGTACCTCTTCTATAAGAAAAAAATTATAAGACTCTTAAAACTGCTATTTTTGTTTATAAATTCAATAATTTAACGAAAACAATGCCCGAGCTAACACTGTCATCCCTAATTCAATTACTGCCACTCCGTTTACTGTCACCTGTCAAAAATATTTATTGAAAAGCTCGAATTAATCTAGCCGAATATTAAAAAGATATTGTATTATAACTTACTAGTTCTGCAGCAGGCAGTTCATACACTGTGACTATACATAGTTAAGTCGGAGTGTTAAGAATGTACACAATATCCAGCAGAATTTACTAAAACTTAGAATGGTTCAGACGTTTTATAAAAATACCATACTGAGTGGATGATAAAATATTACACCACAGCAACAGTGATTAGTACATCTGTGCAAAGGAGGAAATTCGTAGTGACAAAACTTGATTTATAGCTTGCCACCAGACTATTAAATATATTGAACTTCGTGAAACTTCGGACAACTTTCCTCGTGAGGCCTTGACGAAACCAACACAAGAAAAACCGAAAAAGTCATTAATTATCCGAACCTGATAGATTTAAAACTACATTCGATATTTACACTGAACTATTCATAAATTTGCATTTAAGGATAAGTATTAAAACTGTTTGACGGAGACTGGATGAATTTCAGTTAAATGGCGTGTTGCTACAAAAAATCTGTTCATATTAAAAAAAGGTAAAATCATTTTCGTGAAAGAGAATTTGAACTCGACGCTCCAACAATGGTCTATAATTATATTTATCGAGGAGTTAAAATTCAATACATTTGGATCAGGTGGAAAAATTGTAAAAGTTTCGTAAAATTCACTACAGAAAGTGGAGGTGAATCCAAAGAATAATGGACAGATTTATATACCTAAACATTATTCAACATCTATTGGTAACAATTGCCAAAAAATACATAATAGAAGGAAAAATCTCTGGCGGATAATGATTTGAAACGTGCTGCGCATATTGTAAAGATATTTTTAAATGACCATGATTTTAATGTGTGAAGTGGCCAACACAATCTCCGAACTAAATTCCTTCGAGATGCTATGGATTGATGTTAAACTAGTATGTAAAGGAGCAGGAACCAAAAAATATTGGAGAATAGTGTGCTACAATAGAATAGAGAAAGCTTGAAGGTTGTAAGTGCCTGTTACTTAATGTGATCGGCTTACGGAATTTATTCCACGCAAGTAGACCGCTAATCTTACAATTAGAAATAAAAGCCTAACAAGTAAACATCAATTTTAAATCACGCATTATCGTTATAAGTTAAAGATACTTATGTAGTATTATCTTAAATACATATCAGCAAGAAATGTAACTCTTAAACAAGAAGGTGCAAGGAACTTTTTAATTGCAAAAAATGAAGAAATGCTGGGTCGCTATTTCATTATGTATGCTGGGGACTTGAAAAAAATGTAACCAATTTTTGTTTAATTGTTTAATGTACACATATATAGCAATACAAATTTTAATTTACTAACTGTATGTAAATATAGCTTCCACTATATACAGGGTGTCTCAGTAACTCTGTTACAAGGCGTTATCTTTGTCACCGTTAATAATATTGAGATATGCTTTGGGAACAAATTACGTGGTTCGAAACGGCACATATAATGGTGGAAATAATTTTTTTCTGAAGGTCATATTTTTCGAGATTTCAAGGTCATCGGTGTTTTCTTAAATGGAATTATATACTTTTATTATTATGTCATAACAACTGAGGTTAAGACAAATCCAATGACCTGTAACACCATGACCTTCAGGTGATCTTGAGTACGAAAAATTATAAAAATTTTGATATAACGCAAATAATGAAATAACTACCACAGCGTGATTATTAACGAAACATTTATTGGAGTAAATGTTAAAAATAGTTTTCATTAACCTATAAGCATTCGTTAATGCAATTTTGAAAAGAGCGTCGCACGTCTGTGAGCATTTGACGCGTCACAGCAGCACAAGCTTGCCGAATCCTTTCTTTTCACTTCATCATGATAGTCAACTAAAATCATGCGGTTTCACGTGTCATGAAAACAATTGACAATCGTAGGGGGAGAGAAAGAGATGGCAAAAGTAATTTAAGTTGTCACCTCTTTCTATCACTCTACGGTTCTAAACTAAAGCTATGCGATTTCACATAATGTGACAACAGTGTCACTTTTGTCGCACCTGCGTCACTCCGTGGCTTCCATAATTCGGTATCAACAGCACATTTATTGATACAAGATGCAAACACATTTATGTTTTTGTTACGTTCACCTCACTGGTTGTCACGATTTTTAGGTGACGCTTTGAGAAGTGGGCCGTGTTGTTTAACAAGACAGTGCTCAACCACATAATGCTCGTTTTACTCGAAATGCACCGAATGCCCCGCCAAAATCGTATTAACAAATGTTTAGAAACCAGTGGAAATCATTTTGAACATTTATTACAATTAATTTTGCGATACTAATTTCTTTATGATGGTATCATTCCTGGCAATATTCGCACAAATCTTTTAATTTCTCGTACTTAAGGCCACGTGAAGATCATGGTATTATAGGTCAATGTATTTGTCTCAATCTCAGTTGTTATGATATAATAATAAAAGTATATAATCCTATTTAAGAAAACGCCGACGACATTGAAATCTCGAAAAATATGATCTTCAGAAAAAAACTATTTCCGCCATTATATGTGCCGTTACGAACCACATAATTTGTTCCCGAAACATTTTTGAGTATCATTAACGGTAACAGAGATATTGTCTTGTAACAGAGTTACTGAGACACCCTGTATACCAGGGTGTACACAATCGTTCGGTAACCAATGTGTTTGTGTTACTACAGTTATAATTGTAGAGACAGTGTACATTTAAACTGGTCGCATTATTTTATCCCCCCCCCCCCCCTGGCTGGGAGCTGATAATGTAGTAGCGTACATATATATGTACGTGACAGGTTCGTATATTACTCTTGGCTAATTTAGAGTACTGCTGAGCACGGCATTCATCGCTGAAATATTTTATCATAAGCTTTAACATTTTTTCATTAATAGCATGGTTTAATAAGGTATACATTTTCTGAATGTACAGTCTGTTTAACAAAAGCGTGACAAAGATATCTACGAAGTGCATTGTATAAAATACAAGAAACGGTGCTAATTTAAAAGTAGGTAATCTTCTCCAGTACGCGTTTCATTCGGAATTCTTAATATGGTTTCTATTGTTTCTATGTTGTACTTTGAAAGGCGAACAATAACCTGAATAAATGCAGCAAAATACCCATATACAGTACTAGGCAAAAATCGTTGATCCACTACTAACAACTATATTTTATTTCACAACGTACATTTGAGGATGATTGCTATCACTGTAATTGTTTCGTTACCTTTTAAGAGATATTTGATTCAACAAGTATTAATAACGTTAAAATAAATTGATTAACTTGGGTTGTAGATTAAGAATTGGAAATTATATTAAGCTATATTCAGTGTTAAATTTTGTCTGTTATTTACTTAAGTTTTTGTAGTATCCTTCACTTATAATTTAATGTTGTCATTACGTATTAAAGTATTTATACGTCACACAATAAATTCTTTACATTTTGTCAGAATTATAAAGTAACGGGAGTATCCGTTTGTTAATGTACATAGTAGTGACAATATATTTATTGCAAACATACATTTCACAGAAATCCCAAGTATACTTAAATAGTTAATTGTAAGCATATTAATAATCATCAATATCTAACAGGACCATTTTAACTCTACTTACAATTAATGCTATGGAATTCCATATTTTAATCATTTGTTCTTTCACTACTGTTTTGAACATTATATTCAAATTTTGTAACTGCTTTCTTATTATTGCCCAAAACATTTAATCGGGCCATTTTTTATTTTATGTACTAACGAAATTTTTAAAAAATTTACACATGTATAATGTATTCATATAATTTTTCTCTGGTAAACGCTGAAACATATTTATGAGTCATTGTATATAGAAAAATATGCACAACCCACAATTTTGTGATAGAAAAAATTATTACTTTTCATTAATTCCGACATATTTTTGTTACATGAGAAAATTTTTGTAAACATATGAATTCCGATTTTTTTGTATCAATCTTAAACAAATATTCTATTTAACTAATTTTTTGTTTTATTTATAGTCACTTTTGAAATGCTAAAATATTAAAAGTATTTGAACTTTACCAGTTTAACCATGTATTAAAATTGTGGAAAATCTGAAAACATGATTTCATCCTGTAATCTCTCCTTATTAAATTACATTTTTTAATACATAAATCATACTTTCGTTTTGTGCATAAATCATCGAGAAGCAAATTGACGCTGTTAAAATTGCTATAAAATATAAATAACAACTTTGAAACTTGTATAAGAAAAGGGTTACAATATGTTATAAAACTTTGTTATGTATTTTGATACTGAGGAGCCTATGGCACCCTATTTTTAGTCGGTTTCGTTACTTCCATGAGAAAACTGACGTTGTTCCACCACGGGATCCGTGCTTGTCTGCATCTACGCGCAGGCTTGGGTTGTTCGTGCCCGGCTTATTTATATCTTCTCTTTGGTCCAACGTTGCAGCACCTGCTCTTTAGTGTCAGACACTGTCTAATCAGAATAGTGTCCAACAATCTTTGTTCCCAACGGTTTAAAATACTTTCAATAGTTAATATATCTTTTATTAGTTATACCTAAAGATATTTAAACTATATGATACAACAAATAAGTGCACAATACATTATATATTGATACGAAGTGAAAAAAATATTAAGTAAATAATAAATAACAAATAGTGACAGTAACGTATTGAACAAAGTCAATTATAAATGGTTAAAATAATTCTTTCTTTCTAAGACGATTTACAAAGTTATCATTTTTTTAATTGAAGGATATCATTTTTCAAATTTGTATCTTAGAAAAAAATAAAAATTTTCGTAATATTTATACTTATTTCTGAAGTAAATGTAGGCTACTTATCAAGATTAAAAAGAAACAATTTTTCAGAATTTTATATTAGTTTTTAGTAAAAATAAGGGTAACAAACAGAAATGAAAGCAATGCGTATAATTATAATGCCAAAAAAACATATACACACAAGGGGTTAAATGTTATTACTAGAATAAGAAATTTTATGCATTAGAGAGATTTAAATATATAACAAGTCACAAAATGCATATGATATGTAAAAATATGCAAAATATCCAAAGTAGCATACAAACTATTACACTTTAAGGGTAAATCGATCCTTCATTTTGGCTCCCTTTCTTTAATACTGTTAATAACAATGTGAATTTACATCAAAATCCGTAGTCTAATTATTAAAATAAATTAAATCCCATGTAGGAGTAACATTTTGCCGTAATATTATGATGCCCGTATGGAGAGTATTTCAACTCTCAGGCTGCTAACATCATTCCAATTTAACACCATCTGGACAAACTGCATTGCACTGCTACGAATCACAATTTGATACAAAGATACGCAACGGAACTAATTGGTCAGTTATCAGTTTTTTATTGTCGCAGCAAAGAAATGATAAGATATTCAAGTGAGACAGTTTTGATAGAGATCGTTTTATTATTCTATTACCCGTTTATTTTTAACATGGACGCTCGTATATTTATACCTTTCTATAATTATTTTTGGGGGACCAGTTTAGTTATTGAGACAACGAGGAGGAAGGAGGGGTCGGTCTTAATCGAAAGCTTACTGTTGAATGACCAGCCTTCCTGATCTTCGAACGCTGATTCTCAAACAAAATAGACGATATATGCAAGAACTGCAAAACAAATTAGTCACTCCGACTTTCATTCAATACAAAGTTGTACAGAACCGAAGTGATTATCTCTGCAAGAACTTTGGTCATCCATTCCCCACTAGACGTAACCTAAGACCTAGTCATAATATAGATAAGTTCCACGAAATATCCTTTCAAAATGTTTACGTATATAAACCTACTATCTCACATACTGTAGGAGAAATCAGTTGTCAACCGGACTCCGAGCATTCCCGTAGTCGCTGTACCTCTAACTTCAAAATTTGTTGCGAAGTTTACGTTACGAAATAAATACGTTGTTATTAGTAAACGAGTGAGCGTATTCTGTTCAATCGCGGATTCTCAACATTATGTGTCAAATATTATAATGGTACCGGTCCGATGCGCAGCAAACTCATTGTTTCCGAGACTTTAACAAAAATAGTTATACTGTTACATTGCGTTTTAGCTATACGTACACGTATGTAACTACGTACAAAAGCGTAGGCAACATTAAGTTTAGATGCGAATCACTTCTTTCTCGTCGTCGAGCAGAGGACCGCTCGTGACCTGAAGCATGTCGACACCACATCAGCTTTGAACGGACAGGGGACAAGCAGCAAGCGAAGTGGCCAACAGGACAGATACTGTGTCAACTGTGTTTGTGTACTTACGCAGTCGCATTTGAGTACGTATAGCCATACCGCAATGTAGCAGGATAACTACTTTTATTAACATCTCAGAAACTATGAGTTTGGAACACATCGGGCCGTTACCGTGTAACCCTTCAGACATAAGCTTTCGATTAAGTCAACCCCCGTCCCCCTGATCGTTATCCCAATAACTAAACCGAAGCCTGGTCATGACTAGATTGTGGATTTTTATGTGTGTATGAGAAATTTAAATATGCAAAAAATTAGAGAGCGCACATAATATGCGAAAATATGTTAAATATTCAAAGTACAATACGTATCGTTGTATTTGTAGAGTGAAACAATGCTTTACTCAGATTCTATTTCTTGGATTTATACGAATTTGTATAATCCGTATAGCCACAACTTTCAGTGGCTGGATCAATAATTTGACCACCAGGAACTGATACAGCAATAGAATACTGAACATTACTATAAGGAAGAGCAGATTATCGTTCTTGCACGTGTCTATCTATTGATGGATTTATGTGGTATACTGCTGGATTAGGTGTTGCACACGTGACAGTATGAATGATTCGAGAAGAAGGTCTTTGACCTTACAATTTTATCGTGTGTAAACGCTTTACATACATGATTATGTTGTTATACGTTGGAAGATTGGAGCGAAACCCATGTTTTCTTAAAAATATCCTATGCATGAACGAAAGCAATTTTCCAGTAGTAACCTTTTAGTTGGCAGAATACTAGAAGCGAATAGAAATCCTCACACCATCAGTTAGAAATTTAATCAAGGTTACTTCACAGTGAACGTGTTGACAAGTATTACTGAACATGGTATTATTGATCATGTTTATTTACCTGCACCACTAAAGAACCAAAGTTATTTACAATTTCTGCGCTGTTATCTCCTAACTAAACTATGACACATCATTCCCTGATATAAGTGATACACCGCCGTTTTCATTGATAATGGTACTTTACCTTCTTCCAATCAGCCAGTTCGAGAATTTTTAAGTGAGATATTTGGGATCTACCAGGATAGTTATTTAGAAGTTCGGCCTACGCACTGATTTGAATGATTTTTGGATGTGCTATAGAGCACAAGATTTTGAACAACTTTTTCGCCTGTAGGTATATGGCGATCGGCTTTAGTTTTCGAGATATTTGCGAATTTCTATTGGTACTACTATATTTAATTATATCGCAGAATGACATGGCGTCGCACTCGCTTTGGACCGCAAGTGGCCCTCTGCTTAGCAACAAAAAAAATGCTAGCCCAACTCTAAATCATTTCATAAAAAGTAACACTAACAAAACAATATATAATACTTCTTTAGGTAATACTGTTTTTTAAGTTACATCAATAATCATTAACTTCTTATTAATTAAACACACGTATACAAACAATTCTTCAGTATACTTTTGAAAAAATCTAAATCGAACATATGATGCATATGTGTACAATGGTCTAATAATGTATACAGTGTTGCCTTGGATATTGGCCGAGGTTGGGGACCGAATCTGGCCGAAGTTGAAGGGAGGTAGATCTTTCAGGAAATCCTGAGTGTCTCCTTGTTCATAGAGAGCGAGTGAGATAGAGATACACAGCAGAGCTCATCGACAATTCACGGTAGGTGTAAAAACATATGTACTTGGCCACCGGGACAGTTCCGAAGCCAGTTCCAAGAACTGGTTGGGATAGCGACCGGCCAATATCCAAGGCAAAACCCCAGCCAATATCCAAGGCAGTACTGTATAACTGCAATAATAAAAGAAAAGTGTAAAATCAAGACAAGTGCTTTCATCTGTAATTATTTAATTAAATTGCATCCTGTTAAAAATAAACAAGCCAGATATTTTTGAACGATAATGTGTGTTTGATTACCGGACGTATATAACTCTTAATGCACACTATTATCCAGATACATAAACGCTAAGTATTGTTAAGTATGTGTCACGATCAAAGCTCGATGACTTGAGTAGCAGTAATCTAATAGGCCACGTTACAGCATCGCTGCGTAAATTCTTTCATATATTTGACTTTTATCTCTTTCGAGGTTTCCCTTGTAACTTCGTCATGTACGAATGTTCACGGATACAATTCTGACCTTGTTTTTCTAGCCTTTTTTACATTGCGGACTTTGTTTTACATGAAATTACAGATTATTTCCTATTACTAGAAAATTGGAGATTATCGGAGTATGATTTCATTTTTACTATAATACCGCATTTATTCCATAGAAATTACGGTAATTGTGCATAAATTGATTTAAGATTAGTATACGTGTATGTCATGGCAGCCGTATTCGTGTACATGAGAAAGAAAGACTGATCAGGGTGGGCTTGGGTTAGATTTTCTAAAGGGGACCCCCCCCCCCCCCCCCCCCCTCGCCGAGATGTCCGACCACTTGTTCACGTTTCAATCTCTTACCGAATGTCACACCTCACAATTAGACTAATTGTAAGTCGAAAAATGTGGAAGTGACTGAAACGTGAACAAGTTGTTTTCTTTAAAAAATCTAACCCAAACTCACTCTGATCAATCTTTTCTTCCCGTATAGATTTCTTCCTCAACTCCATCATTTGTTTTAAGAAATTCGCCGCCCCTTGTATGTACATATTAGTTTCCAGCCGTCGAGATGCATTATAGAAACAGTAGATAAGCAGCTGACACGCTGCCACGAACGCGTACATAGGTATAGGCAAAGTTCATTGTAGTGGTAGTAACAGGTTTTCACAGATATATTGGAAACTAAAACCGAGCGGCGGTTACATGCATAGGAAAAAGTTACTCAAAATGTTAAGTTTTACAACATAATTAAATTTCATAAAAATCGGTGAGGTGTACCCTTTATGCACAATTACCGAAATTACGTTACCAGTGACATCACGTTATAGATGGTCATATTCTATTTTTAACTTACTCGAATACATTGTAATGTTAATTACGAGATTAAAAACCAACAATAAATCTGTTTAATGTTTGTGATTGTTTACTTAATGACACTTATATGTGTAGTTATTGAATCGATTTACGCAATAATCTTTTGTGAGGGTACTCCCGAATTTTTAAATAAGTCTGCCTGTGTTGTGTTCTCACCTTTGTCTTTTTTTTGAGCGACAATATACAGTATCAGTCTTTCCTGCTCAGAAAAATGAAAAGTGAAAGATAGCAAACTACAGGCATAGTAGGGATTACCTCTGAATGAGTTTCATCGGATTACTCAGATAGCCTCTACATTAGTCTATGATTAACTTCCTATTAATGTTACAAAATATCTTGAACCTGTCATATATTCTTAGAAAACAAACCTCTGTATCGCATGGTAATTAAGATAATCACTTTTTATTCTAATTACATAAATGATCTGTCATTAATTAAGATTAAAGGAATAATGAACTTAATATTTCCACTACATATTAGAAACAGATTATAAACATGTTACTTTTCATGAATTATAGAATGAATTATGTATTATGATATTGTAAGATCTCATATGTAAAAAACTTAAAATTTCTTTTCGTCTATTTTATTCATTAAATTACTGTTGAATTTATACATTCCGCATGTATACAAAAAATAAATCTAAGAACTGTACTGGCTCGCATTCCAGTCGGGGCCGTTTGTATATTGAAATATACAAACGTAGATAAAGAGTGCTTACACTGCGCGACCGAGGGCCGGAGACCTAAGTGGGCTAGAAGATGATTTCGGGCGTTGCTGCAGTCAGTAAACTCAAAAGAGCAGAGTCAGAAGGATATACCTTCCGATCTAAATAAAGAGAGCACTATATAAAATAATTGCTATTTCATTTAAAAAACCATAACCATTTCCAATAGGTTATGGGCCCAGTGTACGTTTGCGTATTCGTGTACGTCGCATAGTAGTGCCATTGAACAGTACTGTGCAAAGTGAACTGTGATCGAAAACAGTAACAACAATATCCTAAGTTAATAAGTGTCCGTAGTTAATAAATAATTATACATAAAAGTAATAAGTGATACAATGGAAGCCACGAGTGTCAGTGCGAAGCGAAACATTAAAGTGTTCGACGGTGAAAGATATAGTGTGTGGAAATTCCGAGTACGTGCTGTATTATCCGAACTAGATGTGATAAGGGTTGTAGACGGAGAAGCTCCGGAAATCCTAACAGAGAACTGGAAAAACGCAGAACGCACTGCTAAAGGCGTGTTAGTGGAATATTTGGCAGACTCCCTGCTGAGTTACGTAAAAGCGGAGAAGACGGTAAAAGAAATATTCGCGGACTTGGACAACATTTATGAGCGTAGAAGCCTGGCGACACAGTTGGCTCTACGGAAAAGACTTTTAACTTTGACGTTCAACAGCAATACGTCATTAATGAAGCATTTTACCATGTTCGATGGCTTAATTGGTGAGCTGAAAGGAGCAGGTGCGAAACTGGACGAGATCGACATAATATCGCATCTGTTACTGACTCTACCATCCTCTTACGATGGAGTCATAACAGCGATAGAGACTTTAAGCGAGCTTAACTTAAGCTTGGCATTCGTGAAAACGCGACTCCTCGATCACGAAGTAAAGTTAGTGGATGATAATCGAGACATGAGTGCAAAAGTGCTTCAAGCAGTGAACATCGCAGGACACAAAAGACTGTATAATAATGAATTTTCCCAAAAACAGACGAATCGGCACGCGCCAAACAAAAACAAATTTAAACAAAGTAATAAAAAGTTAGCGATGTCACAAAAGTGTCATCAGTGCGGAAGGAAGGGACATTTTAAAAGGGAATGTTATTATTACAAAAAAAATCGCTTGAAAATAGAAACGGTGAAAAGAAGAGAACATTGCAGAATGTGCAAATCACTCAGCCATCCGCAGCAAGCGCAAATACTGGATTTGCATTTATGGCGGGAGATTACGAGCTACGTAATAATGAAAAAGGAACCATACGTTTTCTTCTGGACTCTGGTGCATCGGACCATTTAATAAACCGGGAAGATTTGGCGGCAGACTTTGAAGAGTTGGAGCAGCCGATAAGAATCTCTGTGGCGAAGACCAGCACATTCATCACAGCAACAAAAAGGGGGTCATTACAAGTCATAAGTGATATGGGAATCAATGGTGCGCTAAGGGAAGTACTATACTCACCTGATGTTCCATACAACCTGCTTTCCGTAACGAAAATGCAACATGCAGGCATGACAATAGTATTCGACCAGCAAGGGGTAGCAATATGGAAAGCCGGTAAGATGGTAATGAAGGGTAAGTCAATAAATAATTTAATAGCCGTTGACTTAGACATTGATGTAAACAGAGTGAACTCGGTCACTCAAGTTTTTACAACAACAAAAGATAATTATGAGCTATGGCATCAACGCTTGGGACATATTGGAAAGTCAATGTTTTTAGAACTTAGAAATAAAAGTATGATTGCTGATAAGGAATTAGTTAATCTTATTACACCTAACGATAAATTGTGCGAAGCTTGCATAAAAGGTAATCAAGCGAAATTGCCATTTAACAAAGAAAAAAACAAAGATCATATAAAACGACCATTGTTTATAATTCATTCGGATTTATGTGGTCCGATCACTCCTTCTACGGTAAATGGCAAAAATTATTTTGCAACATTTATTGATGGGTACACGCATTACTGTGTTACATATTTATTAGCAAATAAATCTGAGCTATTTGTAGTTTTTAAAGATTTCGTTGCAAAGAGTGAAACACTTTTTAATTTGAAATTAGTGAACTTGTACTGTGATAATGGTAGAGAATATCTGTCTAATGAGATGAAGGATTACTGTGTTCAAAAGGGTATAAGTTATCACTTGACTGTTCCACGAACCCCACAGTTGAATGGTGTAGCAGAAAGAATGAATAGGACAATTACAGAAAAGGCTCGAGCAATGATAACAGGTGCAGGTTTAGATAAAGTTTTCTGGGGTGACGCAGTCCTCACTGCTACATATTTGATAAATAGAACCCCAACTAAAGCCCTGAAACAAGATAAAACACCATATGAATTGTGGCACGGTAAGAAGCCGCAAATAAAATATTTAAGAATTTTTGGTTCTACCGCCTATGTACATAACAAAACTAGTAAGTCAAAATTCGATGAAAAGTCGTGGAAGGGAATACTAGTAGGGTATGAACCAAATGGGTATAGAGTGTGGGATGGTGAATCAGGAAAGTACGTAGTTGTGAGGGACGTAATTATTGACGAAGTTAACTTCTTAGAATCTAGGCCGAAAGAAAAATTCGAAGAGATTAATTCTAAAAAAAAATCTCGAGACAAAATTGATGTTTCTGATGTAATATCAAAATCAATAATAGAGTCTCAGAAATCTGATAGTAATAAATCAGATACATTGAATTTAGAGAATTCAGTGGACAAAACTGATGTTTCTGACACACTGTCAAAATCAGTAGGAAAGTCAAGTAAATCTGATATTAATAAATCAGATAGATTGAGTTCTGAGAATTCAAGTAGTGAGAATGATATTTCTCTTAAGGAGAGCGATGAAGAAACACAGGAGGGTAGTTCCTTATCTCAAGACTGCATAAATATTCAAAATAATCACAGTAATAAAAGAATAACAGTAGAACCTAGGAGGAGTGATAGGATTAAAGGACGACCTCATATTTCATACGAAGAAGATAATATACCGGAAGATTACCTTATGTGCGCTCAGTCAATAGTTTGTAAAGTCCCTACGTCATATAAAGAAATTGAAAATAGGGATGATAGAGATCAATGGGAACGTGCTATAAAAGAAGAAATTAGTTCTCTTTTATTAAATAATACTTGGACATTAGTTACTAGACCAGAGAAGAAAAATATTGTCGATTGTAAATGGGTATTCACAATAAAGAATGATGAATTCGGGAATCCATTGAGATATAAAGCACGATTGGTAGCAACAGGATTTAGCCAAAAGTATTTAGTAGACTATAACGAAACCTTTGCACCGGTAGCTAGAATCTCTAGTTTCAGATTTATAATTGCATTTGCAAATCAATTTAGCTTATTAGTTCATCATATGGATGTCAAAACGGCGTTTCTAAATGGTAATCTGAAGGAAGAAATTTATATGAAAGTTCCCGAAGGAATTAGAAGCGAAATCAATCAAGTGTGTAAATTAAATAAGGCTTTATACGGATTGAAACAAGCAGCAAGGTGCTGGTTTGAGGAATTTGAAAAAGCTCTTCAGGAGAAAGGATTTGAAAACTCTCCAGTAGATAGATGTATATATATTTTAAATAGAGGTGATGTTTGTAAAAACATTTATGTAGTACTCTATGTGGATGACTTAGTAGTTGCAACAGCAAACATTGATACCATGAATAGTTTCAAAAATTATTTAATGAAAAAATTTTACATGGTTGATTTGAAAGATATTAAGTTATTTTTTAGGAATTAGAGTAAATAGAGACAAGGATAAAATAACTTTAGATCAAAGTGCATACGTAAGAACAATTTTAAGAAAGTTTCATATGCACGACTGTAAAGCTGTAACGACTCCTTTAGAAAGTAAATTAGATTATAAAAAGTTAAATTTGGATGAAGAATGTGATGCACCTTGTCGAAGTGTCATTGGTTGCTTAATGTATATAATGGTATGTACAAGACCTGATTTGTGTGTAGCAGTAAACATACTAAGTAGGTATATGAATAAAAATAATGAGGAATTATGGAAATGTCTTAAAAGGATACTAAGATATCTAAAAGGCTCAGTTGACATTAAATTAATATATAAAAAGGGAGAGTACAGTGATATTTTGACAGGGTACGCTGATTCTGATTGGGGTGGAAATGATAGTACTGATAGGAAAAGTACTACGGGATATTTATTTAGATTGTTCGAAAGGTGCACAATATGCTGGAACTCGAAAAGACAGTTATCAGTAGCAACTTCGTCTACTGAAGCTGAATACATGGCTGTATTTGAGGCTACAAAAGAGGCATTATGGTTAAAATCATTGGCAACAAGTATTAAGATAGATATTTCGAAGCCAATTGTAATTTTTGAGGATAACAATGGCTGTATAAGCATTGCAAATAATCCAACAAGCCATAAACGGTCCAAGCATATTGACATCAAGTACCACTTTACAAGAGAGAAGGTAGAAAACAATGTAATAAAATTAGTGTATATTTCCACAGATAAGCAATTGGCAGACGTATTTACGAAGCCAATACCAGGAGCCAGATTTTTGGAGATGAGGACTAATCTTGGATTAGAATAAGTCACTTATATGTAAAATATGAAATGGTCTGATCAGGTTTTTCTGAGTTTTCCTGATCCGAGGCAACAAATGTTGGACCATATGTATTCCCCAGATAGATAAAATGGAAGGAGGGTATATCCTAACTGATTAGTTCTATGATATTGAATTAATATAACTGAATGAATAATATCTGGAACTATGGTAATTGTAATTAAGGCCTATCTATAGATTGGATTTAATTTTTGAGGGGGCGTGTTGGATTTATACATTCCGCATGTATACAAAAAATAAATCTAAGAACTGTACTGGCTCGCATTCCAGTCGGGGCCGTTTGTATATTGAAATATACAAACGTAGATAAAGAGTGCTTACACTGCGCGACCGAGGGCCGGAGACCTAAGTGGGCTGGAAGATGATTTCGGGCGTTGCTGCAGTCAGTAAACTCAAAAGAGCAGAGTCAGAAGGATATACCTTCCGATCTAAATAAAGAGAGCACTATATAAAATAATTGCTATTTCATTTAAAAAACCATAACCATTTCCAATAATTACTTTTTTATCTATTAATATTCTAATCAATATGGGTATATATCTTATGTCTACTTTAAAGAACGTTTACTCTATAAATTCAATACGCTTTAATGATATCTAATAACGTTTTAAAAACTGAAAGGTTTGGAGGATGAAGGTGTTATATAATATTTTTGTGAAATTAAATACTCTAACTCAAATATTTAAATTAAATTGCAAAATGTTCAGACAAAATAGGCGTTCTTATGATACATTTAAAACGTTATGTAAAATCTATTTACAAGACTAGAAAATATTTCTTTAAGCAAAAAAATTTAAGAAATAACTTTTAAAAGATTATTAATTGAATAAAAATATTGTTATTATAAAATAGGCAAACATTGAATAAAATATTATAGTTTAATACTAATACAATAAGAGAAACCATATCAGTACTCTCTTTTTAAAGCTTTTATCTTAAAAACATTTTCGTTAATTTCTATAATCAAAAAGAAATACTAGAACATTATGTTTGTAAATGCAATAGTGTAACGGAGTATCAAAATATAGTACGCCGGGGGCTCGCCAGAGTAGCGCCCCTGAGGCCCCAAACCGTACGCGCACCCCCGCTTCAAGCCTCCACAATAACGCATGCGTATAACTACCCCCACTCCCCCAAGCTTGCTGGCCCAAACCCCCAGAGGGGTATAAAAAGCCCTTGCAAGCCCAAGAAAAGCCAGAGAAGAGAAAGGAGTAGAGACCAGGAAAGCTCAGTGGTAAACATTTACATTCGCTTCGGTTAAGTACCTTTGCGTGGACTTAGGAACGGTAGGATACTCAGCCAGTCTCCGGCGTTGCTCCCTTGTGTGGACTTCGCGGACCAACGGCAGCTCTAGCCTACCTCGAACTACCCGCTAGTCGCGATAACCCCTTACTCGGCTAAGGCTCCGGCGATGCTCCCCTGTGTGGACTCCGCGGACCGCACCGCCACCCATATACCGCGAACCGCGACAACGAACTCTGTTCGCCGCGCCTCATGGTTGACCTCGCGCTCAACCCCTCGCCGCGAAACACCGTTACGAACACTTGGTGAAATATTGTACACAAACTCTTACATATACTGTTACATTACAACTCACGAGTGATCTTTCTCTGTGTCGACCCCGAGCCCAACGTAGCACCCTTCTAAGCGTTACAATAGGACTTTCCTATACCTCAATTAATAAGGAGACAAAAGTGTTTCGATAAAAGAGTTTTTGGATAATAAAACAATCACTTCCTTAATATGAAATTTTTATCATTTAATTCTTATTTTAACAATTTTTTAATACCTGCTATCTAGGTACGTACCGCAAACTGAAATTACATTGACAGTATTTTGTAACATTTATGTGTCTAATATAGGAAAATGTTTATATTTTCTTTAAATACCTATTACAGTATTGTCTCTTTTCATTAGATGCTACATTACACTATAACCAGGGTAACATTGTTATGCTCTATAAGAAGCTATACCAGCCAAAACTGCTTCAATCTGGTATTACAAAGACACTTATGTGTTACTATACTAATTTGTTCCTTTTTAATATTTACTACGTTCAATTCCTTTATTTTTTGTTTATTTCAATAATTATATTTTTCAATTAATTAATTTAATTATGTAATCAGAGGCACAAAATGGTTAATCATTATGAACTAATGTTTCATTTATTTATATATATATATATATCTTTATTAACAAAATCTAATGATTATTCTGACGAACTAGGTATTCATAATAAAGCAGGATGGTAGAAAATGGCCAAAATGGTTTTCAAGGCGCCACAAAATATGAATAAGGCATTCTGTAAATTCTAAAAAATTATAAAAATACAATTATTCACTAGAAGTTAGTAGATATATAGTGAACAAACAAAGTAGGATATGGTAGAAGGTGTATAGCACGAAGAATTAGAAATTTTTACTTTAAATAATCGTAACTGCGAAACGAATGCATAAGATGCATAAATCCAGATGGTATTTTGTAGATTAACATTAATAGTCTTCCTATACGTGAAACATTAACGTAAGAAAGATTAAGTAATAACTATTAATAGCAATATCAAATCTGCCAACGTTACTCTGATAGTGCCAATATTTTCCCAGGTTGCGGTATGATGCATAAGCTATTTTGTGCCTTCGTACTGTACCATGTATAAAGTATTAAAATGTACGTTTTTTTTATTTAGTGTGTAGGTTATGTATAGTGAAATAAAACAAAATTCCGTTTGAATACTGTAAACTAAAATTGATTTTATTATTTGAAACACTAGGAAGGCTACGTCTTTTCTCTGTGTTTAAGATAGTAATATTGATCGAGCTCTGTATCATTCCGATCGCTCTCTTCGACTGACAGTCTTTTCTCTGCGAAGAAAATTGTTAGAATGTTGCGCAGAATTTGTCAGAAGGTATCACGAGTTATAACGTGTTTATTGCGCGGCGTCCGAGACATGAATAGGTCAGTGACGAAGAATTCGTCACGTTCCCACAGACCCTATCGGTCCTACTCTTTGTCTAAATAATCCAAAAAGGGACACGGAGCTGCACCCTCTTGACTTGTGTCTCGACGATTGAAAAGAAACATGCAGTCGATGATTTTTATTAATAGTAAGAAAACTTTCTCTTCTCGAATGAAAAACCAACATAATGAAACTCGATATTATAGTTAAAGTTAAGATTAAACTTTATTACAAACAGAATCTGCCTTTATTACACTCCATATTGTTAATTGTAACGCCTAAGAGTAGGAACATACGAAAGATAAGTCGAGGTCACAGTCAAGGTTTATATTACGAACGCGATTTATCATTACGATCTAGAATGATGGAGGAAGCACATACTAATGAAACTATCCTTTCAATGCTTTGCGTCACTCCGCAATGAATGGATGTGTTTTCTTTTCGTGTTAATTTTATATATAAGTACTTTAACTTTCTCTGTTTGGTGTATTATTAAAAATAATATGGGATTGATAAGATGCCTTCAAATGGATTAAGAGGGTTTGGAACCAAGTATTAGAGATATGAAAGAAATGTATTTAAACTGAATGAGTACTGTTATGGTGTTAAGCAAGGCTTCGACTACTTAAGCATTTAAGTAGACATGACTGCATGTTGTTTAGAAATACCTATAGAGTTTATCTGGAGTAAATGAGAGAAGTAAAAATAGTTTTATTACCTTATTAAAATATAATTATTAATTGTTAAAGCTAGAATAAAGCGTGATTACAATCTACTATTGCAATCACAGTAAACTATGTAATTCAGTAATAGCAAAGGCGGTGATTGTATATCTTTAAAGGCTAGGACCATTAAGTAGACCGAGATAGTGAATTACCACAGAGCATCTTTGGAATTGCAATTCCATTTAAAATAATGAATTTGATGTAGCATCGACCACGCTGTAAACCACGATCGCGATACAAATCTTTTTGGCACGTTCATACACTAATGTAGTGAATTAAAGTCGGACATATCTAAACAAACATATTCGATGGTGGATTGTTTTATAATGTCGAAAGTTAAGTCAATGGCAAACTGAATCCGTAGCTTAACAAATATCAACTTCTGACTTGTATTGTCACTGAGTTATGAGATATGAGCGATTTTTTAACCAATTGTTAAATAATGTTAATTCACTTTAAACTTCGTAAATCTCCTAATAAATAAATATAGATTTATAAAAACTATTTAAGCAAAATTAATTATATCAAGAAAGTTAAAATGTGACTTACTCAATTCTCAACAGTTCGAATTTACACTCATAATGAGTCAGGAATCAAATTCCTGCCTTTAATAATCAACAAACAGAAAGATTCCCAATAATGACACAAGATATTCTTTTGCACAGCTGTTTCACCGGAAATCACAAAGGCCGGCGATTACGGAAAGCTCAATTGCCGTTGCAAAGCGACTGCCTTTCTCGTCCTTTCCTTATTATCTATGTTCTGGCGTAGAATAAATTACCACTGTGAGCACAGAGATTCCCTGACGAAGTGATTTATCATCGCTGCGGCTTAAGCCTTCCATTCAAAATGCAAATGCATGACGATAACAGAACAGCAATGATGTAATTGCTACGTAAGCAGTGACGCTGCAGCACAGTGTCTCGCAGGTGAAAGATTGCGATATTCCAGCAGCAATCGAGTCGCTTCCTCGTTTCAGTAACAGCGACACAGTTGTCGCATATAATAAATCCAAGAAATCTTTCGATCACCGTTTGTATGGCTATATATCAGACACACCTACTTTACATCCATACCATGGAGTGTCCCTTGCTGCATTTACTTTCGTTGAAAGATTTACTTACGCTCAACTTCCATATTTCACCTGGCACCCTTGAATAAAATTACGCCTATACGATTAACGACAGTGTCGAACAAAAGCTGTTGTGAGAAAACAAAAATTCATTGCAGATAAAATGTTAAAAAACTGGCAAAGGCAAAAAAACTGGCAAAAAACTGTAGTAGTAGCAACATTTTTTCGCACATATCTCGGAAACTAAAGCCGAGCGGCGATTACATGTATAGGAAAAAGTTACTCAAAATATTGATTTCTACAACATATTTAAAAATCATAAAAATCGGTGAGGCCCCCCCTTTTCTAAATAATTACCAAATTTTCCTAATTTATGGGTATTGATTTTATAATTTGACCGGTTTCCCAAAAAATAGGTATTATAGGTTTAGGGAAGACATGTTGAATTATGACAATTACTTTTGTTATTAAGTCGACCAAAGTCAACATAAATTGCTAAAAAATAATAGTTATGATTTCTGTAACTTTAAACATGAAAGCTGAAATCCATCAAATTAACGAGTTCTGTAAACTTAACGTTAAAGTAAAAATTAAGAAATGATATCCAATGCAAATACATATATTTCACATTTTTCCATTCTATTATATTTTGTTTCATGTGTAATAGATATACATATGTGGCTACAAAATCAGAAACGGTCAATAAACGAAGAAAACAACCAGTACGCGTTGAGACTTTAGAAAAAACAACATTTCACGTCAAGATTGCTTTAAATGGGCCACAACACATTTGGGTCTCTTATTTCGCTAATTAAAGATTTTCACTCATTTAGCTAACAATTATACACGTATTATAAACAACATCAGGAAAAGGAAGATAAAAATGAAATTTTTTACAAACCAAATTTTTTTTTGCAAATCAAATTTACCTTTTTGTAAATCACATTCATGCTTTTGCAAATCAAATTTATACTTTTCATCTCATTAATAATTAATTACTGTAAGTAACTGCACTTATACATAAACTTTAATCTAATCAATAAAGGAATTGTTAGACATTTTTTATTTTGCAAGTATCTCCTTACATGACAATTTCAATCTTAATATTTGGCTAGCAAAGCCTAAAAGTATTTAATATCTTGTCCTTCGGAAAAGAAATAGTTTGCCGATTGTTGCATTATATTAAGTTATGTATTAAATATCTACACATAGTTCTTATACATATACTCATAACTATGAATTTCATATGACGAACTGACATAATTACTATTTAAAAAAGTATTTCTATGCGCATCTTTGTATTACAATCACGTTTTGAATTTTTTAACAGTACAATTACATTCGATTTTATTTTTATTATTAACGCTTAAGAAAAGAATTTGATTCACAGAAAGATTTGATTTGCAACAAAATGAATGTAATTTGCGAAAGGTTAAATTCGGAATGCAAAACCTGTACCTATATACATATATGAAAAGCATTAATAAATTCAACATGCTTTAAATTACATTTGAAACTACAGAATTTTATAAAGCTTAAAATGTGTTTCAATATTATACTACGAAGGTAGAGGCAATGTGAGTAGTCTGGTGGGAACCGTTGAGAGATTAAGGCAGATAAACCCTACTACGCTTAGAGTATGTATATATCTTTCCTGCAACTATTCCTTGTTCTAACCATTTCAAATAATTAGGAAAACCTACTACCAAACAGAGCCAAATAAAGGAGACATACTAACACAACAGAAAAAACACAGGCATATTGTCACTCGAAAAAAGATAAAGTAGCAGATTCTTAGTAAAACTACTACACAGTGTCTCTACCTTAATAAAAACCAATACCTTTAATTCCCAAAATTATACAAACTTTGTGTTTACTTACTTCTTAAATTTAGTTTTATATAGGCATTTTTTTTTTAAAACCAAAATTTGTTTGACTACAACAAAAACAATTTAAACATAAGCACAAACACTGGCATGCAACTACAACTATACGCTGTTAAAAAATAATTTCATTGATCATTATTTTCTATTAAAAAGAAATTTTTTAACGTTTAGATAATTTTATATATATATATACACGCGTGTTAGCGGGAATGCGTCTCCAGGTAATCGCCAGACGTAAACAATACGTCTTAGGCGATACGCCTCACGTGGACGCCCTTCCAGGCAAGGAAAGGGAAATCGATTGGCAAGAAGATTCATTAATGCGGAAGCATCTGAGCCGGAAACATATCGAGTGTATAAATAAAGTATCGAGAGTTAACAAGAGTTTAGCTTTTATTTATTGACACTATTCGAATTTTTCTAATATCAGAAGTGGGATCGGCCTACAACCATTACGCGTTTTTTTTTTTTAAAAAAAATAAACGAGATGGCGTGTAGTCGTAAGGAAGAAAGCAAGAAGGATAAGGTCACCCTTCCGATTTTTGACCCCGCGTCGGGAACTATCGAGGCGAGTGAGTGGTGTGGATTAGTGGATAAAAGTGCTGTGAAACGAGATTGGGATGATTCCGAGACAATCGAAAGAGCTGCACAATTTCTTGCTGGCCCGGCGAAGAAATTATATGAGAAATGGGCTCCTGTTGCCCGTTCATGGGAAAATTTAAAAAGGAAATTATTGACGACGTTTCCCAAGTGCCGCAATCTCGGGGCCGACTTATTAAAAGCTGTGTCACTCACCAGCGAGGGGTATGATAAGACGCTACACTCCATACGAAGGAAATATTGGTTTCCGAGAATGAGTCCATTTGTTAGGAAGTACATTGGCAGATGTATAATTTGCATCATGGCAAAACGACCCAGTGGGCCGAAACAGGGATTAATGCATAGCATTGAAAAAATCCCCATACCATTCCACACCGTACATGCTGATTGCATGGGACCATTCACCCCAAGCGAGGAAGGCTTTAAACACCTGTTGTTACTAGTGGATGCGTATACAAAATTCGTGATGTTGTGTCCGTTGAGAGATATGACCGCACAAGAAGTGAAAGAAGCATTGGAGCCGCGGTTGGTACTTTTTGGAACAACAAAGAGGTTAATCGTCGATCGAGGAACCAATTTCACTGGGAAGTTGGTGAAGGACATGCTTAAAAAACACGACATCGAGGCACACTATATAGCGACTTCGGCTAGCAGAGCTAACGGACAGGCAGAACGATACGTAGCAACAGTATTAAACATGCTAACTTGTGAAACACTATGTGGGAAGGAATGGACGAGCATGGTACTAAAAATTCAGCTGACACTAAATACAACCCTACAAAAATCCACAGGTTGCACGCCGCTTGAGCTGCTGACTGGACTCAGAACTCAAACAAGAGAAACTGAGTTGCTGAATATCGGTGAAAGTGAGCCCATAGATTTAGTAAAACTACGTGAAACGGCAGACGAAAGACTGCGGTTAAATGCAGTGAAACAAAAGGAAAGGTTTGACCGGCAGAGGAGGAATAATATTCAATATAATGTTGGCGACTTCGCATATCTGCAAGAACAGAGTACGCGCCTTGGTAAATTGGAGCCAAGATACAGAGGACCATACAAAATAGAAACGGTACTTCCTCGGGATCGATACAAATTACGCCATCAGAGTACGAAACGGTTAGTGGTCGCACCGAAGGACCGCTTGAGAAAATGGGATGGTGACCCAGTAGAAGGAGTTTAAGGGTGCCATGTTAGCGGACCAAGAAAAAAAAAAAAAAAAAAAAAAAAAAAAAAAAAAAAAAAAAAAAAAAAAAAAAAAAAAAAAAAAAAAAAAAGAAAGAAGGTAAATAAATAAATGAGACGGGTACTTCCCCGGGCTATTAAGCGAAAGAAGGTAAATAAATAAATAAATGAGACGGGTACTTCCCCGGGCTATTAAGCGAAAGAAGGTAAATAAATAAATAAATGGAACGGGTACTTCCCCGGGCTAATAAGCGAAAGAAGGTAAATAAAATCACGGATTTTGGTTTCCGGACGTTGTTACGTGAAAAACCCAAATGAAATTCGAGTAACGTACTCGGGCCTTGTGGAGGCGAAAACGTAAATTTAAATTGGAGGTTGGAAAAATGTGTGTTTTGAAAGGAACGTGGGTATCTAACGAGATGCCCTGTTTGTTTTCTCTTTTCTGTTTTAGACCCAGGAGAAAAAGAGTGTCTCGAGAGCGACACACAGGTCAGAATTAGCCGTGTTAGCGGGAATGCGTCTCCAGGTAATCGCCAGACGTAAACAATACGTCTTAGGCGATACGCCTCACGTGGACGCCCTTCCAGGCAAGGAAAGGGAAATCGATTGGCAAGAAGATTCATTAATGCGGAAGCATCTGAGCCGGAAACCTATCGAGTGTATAAATAAAGTATCGAGAGTTAACAAGAGTTTAGCTTTTATTTATTGACACTATTCGAATTTTTCTAATACGCGCATGTTTTAAAATATCTAAAACTTTGTCAAATTTCAACACTGTCTGAATATTCCAACACATTTAGGCTATTAAATCCTTCAAACTTCAAAATACGTAGGTAAACAGTCTTCTAATTGTTTCTAATGATTTTTAACTACCCAATAGTAAGTCTCGATAAAAACTTAATTGTACTTACATCATTAAGCCAACATATGTCAAGTAAATAAAAAAAAAGTAGACCGTGAAGAAACATTTTTATGAGGAAGGCAAACTGCGCATGTCACATCTTGATCTGGTCAAAGAATAAGTCATCGTCAAACCTGCTTATGGTTCCCCATGCATAAACAGTAATATCCTCAACTACCTTCACGCCTATCATGTAATCTCGCTAGCATCTATCCCACTTTCTTCGACATCACACCCATCCGCATAGCCTCTCCAGCGCAGAAGTCATTGCCTGTGCATGTGAAAACTATAATAGTGTCCTTCTTGCGCTGCGTGCATTCGCGTGCACATACATGTATGTATGTAAAGCGCCATTCCATTTTAGGAATTATCGATTCTCTTCTTAAATAATCGGAAGTATCATTCCTTGTCACTACATTCCATATGTATTCATGAATCCAAGTCAATTTCAATTCAAGAATTTTATTTTATGAGATTTTCCTCTGGTTCATAAAAAAATGATTCTACGTATTTGCATATGTAGTCCAGTGTACAAGCCAATTTTTAATATCATGAAACGTTTATAAGTATTTTAATGTTTGAAAGAACCAAACCTGGATTTTTACATTGGTTGTTGTTATTTACCATGGTCATACATATTATTATCCCAAACAAACGTTACACAAGATCGTGGAAAATTATAAGTTACAGTTATACATTACAACTTATACATATTAAAATCGGATATTGGCATAACCACTTCATACCCAGTATTTTATAGACATCTCTACTCGTTGAGTCTAAATGCATTTGCGTACACGCGGACAGAATCGCTAAGACTCCGTGCATACTACGATTCGGTTCCAGTTCAAAAATACAAAAGAAATAATAAAAATACTCATAATATTCTCATCTCAATTAAAGTTTCATTATACATAAAAATACAGTTTATATTTCTCAAACTACTTACAATGTATTCAAAATCTCGTTTAAGTTTGAGTCCACCTGGAAGTACCTATTGTTTTTGTTCTTTAAAGTAATCATAAAATATTCGAAATTATCCAGTCAGATTCTAATCTATCTCCAATATATACCCCATTTCGTTTCTACGTATGTAGACACACAGTCGTCTTGTCATGCGTTATCGACATTGCTTTCCGCACGTTGTAACGCAACGTCTCAGAAACTTATCGTGCGAACGTCAAAGTATTCTCATAACCCAATTCAACTGCCGAAGGGAGGCAAGAGGATAACCAATTAACTCGCAAGTCCGTTTCACGCTAAAAGAGGACTTGTCGAGGCGAGAATGCTTTATATATGTATATCAAGCGTGTGAAATCGAGTTGAGCGTCTCTACAGCTTGAGTACAAGCAGGTCGTATTGAATTAATTAAAACATGAAAATTCGATGCTGCTGTTCGTCTTTACAAAGTTCGATTTGATTTTACCGGATGATCGATTGGAGTGATTTTACTACTTTCATTCTCACTTTAGACGTACCATGCTCTGATTTCCTAAGAATTCGATGTTGCTGCTCAATTAATGTAACCTCGCTTTAATAACGCGTTAAATTTTCCTTGTGACATGGCTAGTACAGATTAATTATATTAACTTCACGATAATTATGAAGCCGCGAAGCAGAAGTATTAAAAGCAGACAATAATACGCGTCATGATAGTCCAGCTCGACATGCTTGTAATAGGACTATCTTTATAATTTTGGCTGTTGACTAAATTTATACGAAAAGATACGAATTTACTCGGCAATAATCAATTCATAATACAGTCTTTAATTCAAACTGATGTTTTAAGTTCTCATGTTTTAATTGGAAAACATATATTCGTAGAAAGTGTGTAATTATACTTTTCATAGGTTTAGATAATGTCATTTCAGGAGAAATGTGCCATAAGTAGAGATATATCATTTATTATATTTACAATATTACAAAAATATATCTACGTAAAGAATTTTTTTTCAATAAAACGTACAGGTTATATTGTTTACATGCAATAGTAACATCGAAACGTTTGAGTGCCTTGCATTTTTGAGAAAATATTTTTGCGAACAATAGGTAAAAATGTTATCATTTTGTTACCATCCAATTTTAATAATTATTAGTGATTAAAATGGTTACAGTAATTTCTTCTTTACAGTTTTACATATCGTTTTCATAGGATTTCCAGTTACTGCTTTTGGTTATGTGCAAGTGCATCTATCGTTTAAATCAAGAGATAGAGGCACAATTGATTTAATTAATTTTTAAGAAATAGTTCGAATATATAAAATAAAAACAGATATTGTTGTTAAAACAACTTACAGAAGCTAAATAAAATTTAGAGAACAATGAGATAGGTTTAACTGCTATGCCTAGCATAGATTCAATATCAAAAAAGGCTTTGTTGAGGAGATTTAAAGCAAATGATTCAGTGTAATATGTACGGAAGAGAGAAAAAATGAGAAGTAGGAAAAAGAAAGTACAATGCAGAAGTATATTTGCTTCTATCTTGAGATACATTTAACCCTAGACTTTAGGAAGAGATTAACATCTTAGAACATTTTTAAAAAAGAATATTACACTTATTTATATTTCCAATTATCTTTATTTAAAAATTTATAAGCGTAATATAAAATGTGGTGCGTCTCTCTCGAAGTGACCCCACTTAGAACCATTAAAAAAAGGAATTCTGAAATTCAAGTATAATTATTATTATTAAGGAGTCGGTTTCCATTCATTAGTACTTTCTCTGATTTGTAAGTGCTATACTTGTTGGAAATTTTTGTTCTCGTTAGTCTGCGCGTCATGCAAACTATTGCAATTTTTACGAAATCATATATAGAAGTATCACACGTTACGATTCATGTTCATGTTGTAATGAATTATTATAATAAGAACTTAATTGCCTTAATAAGAATGTAATATTATGATAATGAGATCTATAAGATCCGTTCGCCATTCAAGACAATGGGATTAAGATGGTTACGAGGCTAGGTAGCGAGTGTTTGAAAACTTCGTGTGGTTACAAGCACGAAGAAGTGCAGCTCAGAAGAGAATTACTAGCTCCCATACAACCCGTAGATTAGTATGTCGGAGATGGCTCAGATAAGACCAGAACCTCCGATTTAATTTTGCATCGCGAAGAGTAGTGTACATTCAGCTCACGCGACTGCTCTTCGTCCGACTTGCAATTTCAATTATAGGGAACCGTGGGACAAAATAAGAAAGTAGAGAAATCATGTACTTCATTATTACACAGTTATTTTCACTAGTCATGCTGATTCCGAAGAATTTTAATCGAGAGCGGCATTCTCTCACTCGCTTTATAGTGTGTCATTAGCAAATTACGAGAACGGTAATATCAACATCAAATGAAATTTAGACGACTTTTAAAATGGAATGAATTAAGGGGGAAGATACAATCCCAAATCAGGAATAGAGGTACTTATGCTTCGGTTCATTTTTTCTAGTAATTAGTTAGCAAATGTTAAGCGTTCAATACTACTTTGTCGATGCATGTATGAACACACGGTCATCAAAATCGCTCCAGTGGTTTCCTAGAAAAATTTTTCGCGTACAAGAGATAGTTTTTTCTCAATTCGCTTACAGTTCATTATGCAATAAAGAGTTCATATTTAAATTTATTTTTAATGCAGATAGATTTGTTCCAAAGCATTTACATGCCAAAGGAATGTTTCACCTTCTTTTAATAAAAAAATTATTGCATTTATTAGTAATTTTCAATTGTACTTTCCTTTTAAAACGATGACATACTTTGATACATTTATACGAAAACGGCAAATAATAGTGCTGACGTATTCGATGAAACGCACTCGTTGATTCACGAAATGGACAAATTAGCTTAATAAACAAAACTGAAGAAAAGAGAGAGGAACCTAACCGCGAAAAGCGTAAAAAATTGCCGAACGCTTGCAATATACAGCTGACGTGTATTGAATATCATGTGTTGCGTAATATCACGCGATAACGAAACAAAACAGAGAATACTGTCCAATATGCACTCATTAAATGAGGTAATAATAGCAGCATTTAATAATATAATTTATTGTAATAATAAAAGTATTTTGATGACAACTTAAAAATATACAATATTTAAAAATACACAAAGTTGTTTTACTTAATCAGAACAGTATAGTATTGAATTTAAATCCTATTGTAATCCTATTGTCATTTCCAATTTTCTTTTAAAAAACACGACTAATTAACCTGTATAAGTATTTCTGTCTTAAACGTGAAATTTCTGTATAAATATCTGATAAGTAAATTGTGAATATAGTAAATATTTTGTTTTACCTTCCTTAAATATTCTTTATAGTTTAGTGAGCTAGAACTGATTATAAATTG
This sequence comes from Eucera pruinosa, assembly GCA_028830335.1. Classification (NCBI taxonomy): domain Eukaryota; kingdom Metazoa; phylum Arthropoda; class Insecta; order Hymenoptera; family Apidae; genus Eucera; species Eucera pruinosa. The sequence goes on along the minus strand of JAMYCR010000006.1, from coordinate 1,297,333 downwards.
GTTATTCCAACTTTTTTTTACTATACAGTTTCACTTATTGTTAAAATGATGATTACAGCATTCCTTTGATAAAATATTAAAACTACTCGGGATTTTTCTATAAAATATTGAGATACCAATTCAATTATATTACCTGGAATTATATATGTACATATGTTTTCTTATGTATGATTTCTAGATAGTAGTGACTGATGTATGTATGGATAACATTTTCAAATATGTCCATCTTCTATAAATATATACTTTAGTTTACAGCTATCGTACATACAACTGATACGCAAAGGTCCTGTAAGTATTAAGGTGTATAATCTAAATGCTATTCGGTGTATCTATATAAATATTAATATCCAAAATTTAAGAAACAAAACTCGTGCTTCTCAAGCTACATCAAAGTATTACGGAACGCATCTGAAATCTAAAACTATCCAGTATAGCCACGTAGCTGCTTGACATTTATCGCGAGTCGTTTCAAAGGAATTCGCGTTGTTCACCTCGTGGCATTGACATCATCGCGTCGGAAATAAACCGATCCATACAAGCGTATAGCTTGACCGAGTAAAAGTAAATCTTCTGAGAGAAGTTAGAATCAAAAAGTGAAAAATAGAAAAACGTGTAAATTATCTTTACGTACTGATTAATTGTAATACAGAACTTCTTCGTTTACAACCAGTTATGTCAATTAAGCGAAATACAAGAAAACGTCCTAACTGCAAATCTTATAGAAACATAAGATAGTGGGATCCGACATACCCATCTTTCCGCTTATCTGTCTGAACATGAACGTTACAAGTGTGATTTTTGCCTAATCAATAAAAAATAGTTTCGCGATACTCAAAAGCTGATCGCATTCTCGAAGCAATTCAGTTGATGAATGCGCTGATCCGTAAGAAAGATACTTCTCGCTGTTCCCTAGGATATCCGCTGAAGCTTGTTGCCAAGAGCCATCGTTAAGACAACAAACACGTTTACATGTACATATAGTACTTACACTGTAGACAATTTAAAAAGCAACCGCTGATTCAGTTTTTAACCAGTTCACCGTCCATAAAGCGACGATGCTATACGCACGGATGGACAATCGAGCAGCTAATTACAGGTACGCTTAAAGGCATCCGATCGTAAAAGCGTTGTAGTATAACAATGTTTCCATCTTCGTTTCGAAAGGCCGTGTTCGATACACCGTTGCACCTGTTATAATTACGCTGTAAATATCTCAAGAACTCTCCATAGGTCTGACGATATTTCAAGAATAGTAACGCTTCGCAATTAACGTATAACTTGTATACTCATGTACATGGCTCGCCGAGATAATAATTGAATTTTTACGTGCGAATTTCCTTTTTATTACCAAACGCAATTTTAAAAAAGATCTCCGTAAGAAGTCTCATCGAAAAGATGATGGAAAAAGACCGGTACGGTCGTGAAACGAGCAACTATGGATTGAAAGGAAAACGAAATTAATGATAGCCAATTGTCATTTGCACAATCGGTCTCAACGAGACGTTTTAATTGCTCAGTTGCTCCAATCAAAAGTAACTGAGCCTGATTGCGTTAGTTTTGCGTAAGGCGAAATCAATTAGCTCTAATGAGGAATCAGTGGATGTTCATTAAAACGCGAAATGATTGATATCGCGATATTAATTTAAATTTGAAATTTAACGAATCATGTTATTAATGGCAGTGTCTTCTTAATGTTCATAAATAAAGAAGTTAAATGATATTTTGTGTTTAAATCTTCGTTTTGTTATATCCCTGCATAAAGACTATTCAGAAATACGCTATTTTAAAATAACGGAAACAGAACAATAAAATTGATCTTGTACGCAGAGATTAGAAATTATGTCACAGTACGGTATTAATAGCAGAATATCAGTCCGTAATTAAATCTATAAATTATAAGGAGCAATCTGAAGAAAGGTCAATTTACGCCAAACCAATCACTTTTTTTGACCTCGATATCAGAGATTTCGATCAAATTAAAATATGTTATAATTCTATGCGAAATTCGGTGGAAGGGGAGGGGAAATTTAGCCATTATTTTACTGGTGGTGAAATTTTTGAATTAACTATAAAATATAGAGCTTCAAATTTTGTAACTTTTATCCATTTTTAACACTAACCATACCACGCCCGTCAAATGACAGGTTTTAAAATATTTGATTTAAGATTCTACATTCATTGTTATCGTTTTTGTTGATTTAACTTTATGACAATTGTTTTATTGTCTGATTAACCAGTTTCTCACATTTTCTTCTTCTTTTTGCTTTTTTTCACTCAGGATGATCTATTGAATAGATATATGTTGGATTATTATTTTATTCTAACGCAAAAATAAACTTTGTGTTGAGAGACACTGGGTCTGTAATAAAGGAAAACCTTAACTCTATTACCAGAGTTATGGGCCTCTGGCCCATGTGTCTAAGGGCCTGTGTGACAGACACGTTGCAGACCCAGGCCGTTATTTTCTTTCTGAATTGGGCGCCACATTTTCTACGTGCTTGAGAAAAGCCCTCACTTTTAGTTTGATCTTCGTAACGTTAAGACGTCCTTTCTCGTTACTAAATAAAATCATATCATATAGAATAAACCGTATTTTAATTAATTTAACCCCATATCCCAATAATATATGTAAAATGGCGGTACGATTAGTATTAAGAAATAGCATTGCACTTCAGAATTTTTATATCAAAAACTATGTATTGGATTGAGTCGCTTTTTTTAGTTTTAATGTAGAAGATTCAACGCATTCAAATAAATTTTGTTTACATTTGTTTTCGGTATTTTCATGTTGACCCACATAATCAAATGAAATATCTTTAAAATATGTTTTCGTCCAATCAAATAATTATAGCAGTGTAAGAATTTGCTTATTAAGTCACTTGTGTAAACTTGTATGCATTCCAAGTCGTTTAACAGTACATACCTCCAAATCCATTGCAAAGTCCTTTGCCAAGAAACATGAAAATCGCTAAAATGATATGTTAAGTTGATAAACTTGTTTTTTATTACAGATACAACTTCGTATTTTATCTTGTATAACAAAATTGTAATTTTATAAAAAATTAAATTAAATAACAAAAAAAATTAAATAACAAATTCGCTGGGGTTAATTAATTCGTTAATACTACAATGTAATCGTGTGTTTGCAAAGTGGCAATTTTTTCACTTACAAAGACAATCTAAAAATTCATCAGATGAAAACGTAAATATATTTGTTAGAACCACGAACTCCTTTCTGAATGATTGAGTCGTGGCTCAGGAATATCGCACACTGCTGCCTATAGTGCCGTGTTATGCCTGACCAGGTGTGTTCAGGGTCCTAAACTGACGCCTGAACGTACTAAACTCCTGGCTATTTTCTCTCTAGAGACTGACTTGCTACTCTGAAAACTGACTTACTACTGTGTTGACTGATTCATACTGCTAACTCTGCAAACTGATTCTAGTGACTGACTAACTCTTACTGCCTGTTGGAAATCTTCGCTGCTGATCGCCAACTCTCCTATTTTAATAAACGGATATTATTAAATCTGTGAAAAGAACTACATTTTCGCAAAGTACAAGATATAGTTTGGTTAGCTGAAATTTCAAAGAATATGGTGGTATCTTTTCAAAGTTTTAGACCCGCAACCTTCAAAGTGAAATTTGAAAATTAATTTAACTATAATTTTCGACATTACAGAATTAATTTTCCAATGTAAGCAGAATTTATTTGAATATATTGAACCTTCTACATTAAGACTAAAAAAAGACGTCTCAACCCAACAAATATAAAAATTCCGAAGTTCAGTGCTGTTTCTTAAAAATGGACAAGAATCGCGCAATTCAAAACTCTGTATTTTGTAAATAATTTCGCCACCAGTAACATGATAATTTAACCCCTCACCCCAAAATTTGCAGAGATTATAACATATTTCAGTTCGAATGAAATTCCTGACATCAAGATCAAAAAATGATCAATGTGCTAACAATAAATTGTTAATGTAACAAGTAAATGTAACAACTGTAAAAAGTTACGTACGTAAATATGTTAAATTGTACAATAATTTGTCAATGTCTTTATATATACAGGGTGTCCCGTAACTGGTGGTACAAGCGAGTAGGGGGTGATTCTACGTGAAAAATTGAATCGAAAATTTAGAATAAAATTTTTTCATATGACGCTTTATTTTCGAAAAAAATAAGTTTGAAAATTTGTCGAGTACGCGTGCACTTGGACCAGCTTCAGTATTTGTGGGGTCATGTTAAGTCAGTTGTGTACAGTGATGACATGACAAGTGTTGAACAATTAAAACAAAAAATTATTATAGCGTTTGAACAATTAAAATTGCACAACGAAACATTAGAAAACATTCGATGCAATTTAATAAGGAGAGCACAGTTACATTTGCAACAACATGGACATCACTTCCAACAGTTCCTAAATTAGACGAATTCTGGAAATCTGTTCATCGATCCATTGGGTGTCTATAAACATTGACAACGTTTACGAACAAGAATGGAGGTGATCTACAATGAAATCCGTTGAGCTGAAGCTGGTCCAAGTGCAATATATATATATATATATATATGCAATTCTCTTTTCACATCGTTAATAGTCAATATATGTACCTGAAATGTAATAGGCACTGGTGAAATTATTTCGAACGCAAAGGTTTCCCTTTCTGTTTATTATCACAATATTCTTAGGAAAGCTCTGCATTGTAGTATTTACTATTAGTCTAACAATAGGTTAAGTTTTCTAAAAATATCTAAATAGTAAGTTTTATCTATATTTATGTACAACGAGAAAGGTCATTTGTTAAGCACTGTAAGTGATTGATGCGATAATAGTGAAAAAAATTGTTGCAATAGTATAAGGTAGAAATACAGTAATCTCTCAGTTATCCGGCTCCGGTTCAACCGATCTACTTTTTGACCGGTCACATCTCTGTTGAGATCAAAACAACTGATCAAGAAAAAAATTATTAAAACTGCGATGAGATATATTAGGCGGCTAGCTAATTCACTTACAACTGATATGTTAGTTTTACAAAAGTTATTTAATATAATTATACTATATAAGTTGTATCTACTTTTTATGTTCAAGAATTGCTTTTTTCATTAACAACTGATAAATAATTAATACATATTTTCGGATTAACCGACCATTCGTTTATTTGGCCAAAGGTTCGGTCCCATAGAAGCGAGGTTAAGCAAGAATCTACTATATTACAAAGAAATATAAATATAAATAGATATTTATTAAACCTTTAAAATCTAAACAAATTTTCCAATTTTCTAGACTTTTAGCTAAGAATCGACATTGCAAAAACTACAGAATTTTCATTTCCATTCAAAAATGTTTATGCAAAATAACAGAATATTCATTCCCTTTCCAATTTCATTATTTTTAACTACAATTTTTATACACAGTTGCCTTAGTCGTGGTAGCAGCAAAAAGAAAGTGATATCTTATGTAAAAATAAGTCGAAAGCATACAATAAAAGTTTTTTACGTACGGTATCGTTTTCGAGAAAATTAAGTTGGAATATTTATTAAAACCCCATGTATTTGACCAAATTGAGAAAACATCCTGCATTCAAGTTAGTTTTTAAGGGATCAAACATGTGAGTGAGCTTTTATTTAGACACTTTCAATATTTGCAAATATTATTTGATAATAAACGCCCAGTCTTATAATTATAAAAGCATTCTAAGTACAATATTATTAGCTTAAGATTGTTACATGTTTATTTGCTATTCTGTAACAAGCCACAAATGTTTGTTTGATTCTACCTCAACGATGACAAGCTCAAAAATATGTTGCTTTTCTCCTGCTTAATGATGATTAATAATTAATATTTTCTGAAAGATATCTATCATTAAAACTTTATATTAAACTTCTAAAAGTTTCCTACACTATGTTTCTCTTTACTGCAGTATTTATTATCTGTCAAGTTTAAATCGAATTCAACATCGGGAGATTATAACTAAGTACCACCAGCTTAAAACTACCAGTTATAGAAAATAGAGATCAGGAGAGTCAGGGACATCACACACTGTAAAGGGAAGTAGCGACAAGGGAACCCATTCTCAACCTTACTTCCTTCTTTGAAACAACCACACAATAACTGCAACTCGATATATCTATGAGACACATGATACGAAGAATTTTTTTAGCTGTCCAATGACTGGACATTTAGGTGAGCGTGGTTAGAAATATGAGTCCAACGGTGGCGCTGAACACGGAACTACAAGAATTGTGGCCCTCGCGAAGCCACAAGTGTGCAACCCTCTTATACGGGAAGCACTTCAAAGCTAGTTTTATAGAATTAATTAATGCCCATGGAAAAGTTCGTCAATTAAGTCTACTTTATGCAGTATAAAAGAATTCAAAGTAAAATAATCTCACAAAAATTCATGCATTGAATAAATTATAGTAACTTCAAGAAACGCAAAAAAATGACTTTGACGAAATTTAAGCTACATTTTGTTCATACTCTAAATTTTTTATTATATTGTAAGGTTTTTAATAAATTATTAAATACAAAGAACATTATTTAATTTTCAATTCTCATGAGCAACCCATAAATACATATAAATCTAAAGCTATTACTTTTAGCAATACAAACTCTTAGTTTCGTTTGAATTATAATGCAATAAACATTAACATTGACCAACTTAAATATTTATTAGTGTTTCAACTGTAAATTTTACTATTTCTAACAAGGAAACTAGGTATTACACTGACTTTTTGATAAACCTTTGCATAATAATAAAAACTTAAGACTGTATATTTCATCGTACACTTTTTATAGCAAATACTAGCAAATTTAATCTCATTGTAGTTGTGTTTGGTAATTTGGTTATTAATGTATGTAAATCAAACGGTGATATCAGACAAATTAAAGGGGAAACTTGAAGTTATGAAAGCAAAGCTTTCATTCGCTGTGGATGGTGAATACAACTGTGATATTTTAATGTTTCTACAAGTTCCACCCAGATTCGCATAAGTAAAGCTTATGATGAAAACATCAGTAAAATATAGTGTTCTCAAAACATAATTGTTTAAAGGTTAATGACACATGGTTACCTATATCTGGAATAAAAAAAATTATAAAAATAAAAAAAGTAATATTCGTAAAATTTCAGTCTGACGTCATTCTGACCCAACTACGTAGAGTCTTGCTAAACGTTCCTATACAGAGTGTCTCTGTAAAAATAAGCACCCTTTCTATCTCTTAAACTACAACAGTTACAGAAAAATGTTTCAGACAAAAATTATTTAATACCATAATCACATGGTTATATCGATTTTTTTGTAGGTGGAGTCACTTAAGAGATATGAACGTCATTTTTGCTTTTTTAATCGCAACCTATGTTTTTCAATTTCTCATCTGATATTCAATCCCAAGACGGATACAAATACCTGTAACACAAGGTCAATCAAGGCCATACAAGAGAGATTATGTATAATAAACCAATTTACTTCTTTTAGATGATATGTTCAAAATGTCTTCCATTGGTATGAATACAATATTACACACGAGTCGCTTCCTTATTTTATTGGGGGAACTCTTGATGGAAATATGTATTCAGTATTTATTCGAGACTCTAACAAGTGTTTTATTAGAAGAAGTATCATTGAGTACACGTGGCATAATGTGGTTCCAGCAGGATGGATGGAACATTATTCTCGTGTAGCTAAAAATGAAGTGACTAAAAAATTTCCAAATCGTTGAATAGGACATACCGAGCCCGTATAGTAGCTAATTATATCGTCAGACATAACACCCCTGAATTACTTTATACGAGGAACACTACTGGACATGGTATGACAAGGAATCACCAACACATGAAGATACGAAGCAACGAATCAGAGTGCAATCGAATCAATAGCAACTCCTGCACAGCATTATACTGATGCCAATAAAGGACATTTCGAACATATAGTCTTACACATTTTAGTTTAAAAAAAGTAAGTTATTTTGTTATGCATAATCTCTCTTGTATGACTTTGATTAACCTAATGTTGTAGCTATTTTTATTCACCTTGCGATTTACTAGATAATAAACCACCAAATAATAAAACAAAATTTACCAGATAATAAACTGAAAAGCATAGGTTGCCATCTAAAAAAACAGAAATGACGTTCACCTATCTACCTACAAAAAAATCGATATGACCATGTGATAATGCTTTCAATATCAAATAACTTTTATCTGAATAATTTTTATGTAAATCTTATTGTTTAAAAGATAATAAAGGTGTTAATTTTGACTGAGACATCCAGTATTTCAAAAGATGAAGAAGATCTTAATTTAATGTTAAGTATCTCGTAAAGTATTATTCGTCTGCCCCCAAAACCGAGTGTTATTAGCTTCAGCAATTCAAGCTCTATCATGGAGTAAAAGTTCATCACGAGATGAGCATAACAGTTGCGATTGCCTGCACAATTGATGCGTCCCCTTATAAATCAAAAGGGAGACAAAATCCATAAAAATCGAGCACGACACATGAAAAATTTGTAGCGGGAATCTCTTCTGAGAGGTCAATTCCCCTTTGATCTCTGTATGAGTAGTTTATATTCACACAAAATGTAAGTACAGTGCAGTGATCACTTGATGGCGAGGCAAGCCGATTGGCTGTCGCATATTAGCGACACCTTCAGTCACACGTATTATATTCATTGGCTGAATCGGTCACGAGTACAAGTCTACTGCGTGACAAAGGATGCGAAACAAAACACGTCGAGGTAAAGTGAGATAGGACAACTTGGAACTACAACTGAATCACATTGGCGTAAACCTAATTTTTTTTCTCGCGAGGATGTGGGGAAATCTTGAAGAAGCTACCTGGCAGGGTCCGCTCTCGCGAATCCTTAGCGAATATGAAGGACCTACTACTATGCATGTAGCATCCCAGAATTCGGAAGAAAGATTTTCTACTGGCTAATGGGCGGAGCGAGCGACCAGCTCCCCTTGCCCCTGTGCCGTTCAGCTTGTAGGACGCTCGCCAACAAGTCATCACTGCACTGTACTTGATTCTATATATAGTGACTTTTTCACACAGAAATTTTATCTCGACTTATAACTCGAATCTTTACTTTCATCTTCCTCTTTCTCCACGTTCAGCTATATCTAGTCCCTTGCTTCCTTATCCTTCGTCGAATCATGCACCTGGCTACCTGCTCCATGACTTACGCTTCAGTGGACACGGTCAGTAAGCGTGTTAAAAAGTACCGCGACTTTGAAAAGAAAAATAGACCGTTCTGCGAAACATTCCGTATACATAGGAATAGGTTTGGAGTTGGGTTTAGACTTTTCAGATAAATTCAGATAGATTAAAGCACTTTAAATTTTTATAACATTTAAAGACTTTAGATTAAAACACATTTATAACATGCATAAATGCGCATAATCTGTTCTGTACGATTGCGAATTTTAGTCGATAATCAGATGCATGTTACTATAAAAGTCCGAAAATTGGTAGCCCTACGTTTTACCAGTCAATCCTAACATTTACCATAGTGAAGTGGTAAAATCACAGACCAGGTACAAAATAGACCTATCATCTAATGTATTTTTCTGTTACACTATTTTAGAGTCTCGAAACCTCATTACCATTTCGATTACGTAAGGTTTATAGCTTTTGTGTTTGATTTTATGTTGTAAGTTATGAATATACACAAGAGGGATAAATTATAACAAAATCTGTAAATCTCTAAATTTTACGAATTTTATTTTTCATTCACCATGATATGACATACGCATCGTCCAAAGTTGGGAGCGTAATACAGTTTCTGTATTTATTATTTCTAAAAGATTCTGAAAAACACTGATATCTATATTTAAAAAGATCGAGTGGCATGCATCTGTTTTCCATTAACAATGAGCCACTCAATTTTACAGAATTTGTAGATGTACTATTATTAATGTACTTCACAAAAATATATAGCAGGAATCGCACGTGTCAGGTACTATTGGGAGCTCAGGAGTTGGAACTCTAGCCACAAGCTAAAAGACGCAAGGGACAAGGGGAATCGGTCGCTCGCTCCACCTAGCCCTATCCCCTTGAAAGAATTCTTTGTCACTATTGGCGAATTCGATTACGTTTCTGCCCATCGCGCAACAAAGAAGGCGAACGAAACAAAATGCGACAGAGTGAGATATAGCAACAGTGACATTGGCGTAGGATGTCTAATTCATAGGCTCCAGATTTTTAAACACTCCTGAACCTATGTATTAGACATCCAACGCCAATGTCATTGTTGCTCTATCTCACTCTGTCGTATTTTGTTTCGTGCGCCTTCTTTGTTGCGCGATGGGCAGAAGACGTAATCAAATTCACCAATAGTGACAAAGAATTCTTTCAAGGGGATAGGGCTAGGTGGAGCGAACGACCGATTTCCCTTGCCCCTTGCGTCTTTTAGCTTGCTGATAGAGTTCCAACTCCTGAGCTCCCTATAGTATGTGAGTTGCACACCAGGAAATTTAGCTATGCGGCAGGTGCATGAGACGCAACGAGCCTGTTCCATGCACACCTTAGTAGTACTTATGAAATATTCAAACTCGGCTTTCTCAAAAACAAAACCTCATGTGAAAAATTTAACTCTATACCTTTAACTTAATTTTAGTTGAGGAATTACTTCATTTTTGGTTATTACTATCCTCATTAAGGAAACATCCTGTATATACAAAAATATAACAAAAATATTCTGTTATCAATTAAAATCAATAATTCGACAAATCGAATGTGGAAAATGAAGTATAGAAGTAAAGAATACGAAGTTATGATATGTGAAAATGCTTCCTCTTAAAGTAATAAACGTTTCACATGTGATAGTAATGTAGTAATAAAAAATTACGTAGACATAGATATAAAATACCTAATTATTAATTTTTCTTAGCAAAAATGAATATTTTCAAATAAAATTTTTTAGATCTTTTAAATACTATCTATACATAATTAACTTTGTATAGAAGATTACAGAGAATTATAATTTATCGGTAATTCATGAATTCGTTATTTTATATTTGATATCAACACAAATAATCACACAATCTAATTAAGCAAAAAATTAATCGAATATATAGTGGGTATATCGTGATGTTCATGCACACATGTAGTTAAATGGCATGAACGCCTCTTATAAGAAGAGTTCAGCATTAAGTTCGGTAAATCAAACGTCGGACAGGGATTCATTCTGATTAATTGAGTACAGATAAATGAAGTCTCACGGCGTATATCATCCCTTGGAGTTTGCTCGTTATTATTACCTGCAAATAGAATTCCATACATCACTTTTCGCTTAACCTCGATTAAAACATGGAAACGACCCCTGAGAAAGAGAGAAAATTACAAATAAACGATGAAAAGTATATTTGAATGCTCTTAGAAAGAACACTAGTTCTATGAATTCGTATAACAATAATACAGTTTCTCGTGTAGGAAATAAACAAAAATTGGAATAATTTTTTTTTTACTTTGAACGATCGCTTATCTTACGAAAAGTATAAAAAATCGTAATAACAATCAAATAACTCGCATGTCGTTCTGTAGAAGTTCATAAATCTGTAGAAAGTAATTTTCTACATTTTGTGAAATAACTCGCCTTCATCTTTAGTGTATTTTTACCTTCAAATTATCGTAGCTAAACGAGAGATGCCCGCCCAGTCGTAATATTTCGCAGTGATAGTAACTATCGAGAATTTATTATAATAACAAGTCGGTTCTGCTTATTCCAATAATCAACGTGAGAAAGACAAGTGAGATTAAAAAATAACCAAAAAGCCTCTCGTTTCGTGACTTCGAAGGACATTTACAGGGAAGAAAATATCTTGATGAAACAAACAGAAGAATGACGGCTGAAAAGCAGAAGTTGAAGCGACCTTCGATTACTTGCTTTCGTACCAAAAAAATATTCCAAAAAAGGATGAATAAAATTATCGAATAATTTTAAATCGTTTTGATTTCTTAAAGCTTGGCTATAAAATTTAATGTTCCGAAATCTCAGACCAATCACGTACCTACTTCTTGCTTCACGCACGTTCGAGGGAACATCGAGAACAATAATTCACCGGATTATTGCCAGCTTGATCATCTCGTATTTCATTTGAAGTCATTCTGACGTAATGGTTCTTACCGTATTTGCAAGCAATTGCAAAAGGTGGTCAAATCAGAACCAGAATTCGACACAAAAATATTTTTCGAGGTAAAAGCATCTTTCTAACATCATGTAATAGTGATTTATCTTCGCAGGATGAGAATTAACTTTGTGCCCTAATCTATTCTATGCGTAGCCATGTCTCTGTTGCTTCAGGTCTATATACGCCTAATATGGACACCTGCGCTAGCTTCAACAGGTGGGTGCAAAGGTTAAACGTAACGTCGAAACATGCGGCACACGTGGTACCAACTTACGAGAAACTAGTCGTAAATCGAGGTGAACCAAGGTGTTTCACCGTGGGCGCCAATATAACGGTGACGGTCAGGTCGCTTGTGGCCTCCTTTCTGTGCAACCGTCCCCCTTCGTCTTTCACCACTTTACCATACTTCGATACAGGTCTTCTTCGACTTCGCTGATTCGTGTATAACTGTACATTACGTATAACTCGCTTCTTTCCGTGCGTTGAAATGCGTGTATGCTGTTGCTTGTTTTGCACCTCTTGAAGCAAAAAAACATGGTGTTTCAAACTATATGTCCTGATTATAAGAATACGATGATAACGAATTATGCAGATATAGTTAGTTTACATTTTTTTATTTAAACAGACTGCTTTAGAAGAAAGGTACATACTTGGAATGTGTTTGTCGGAATGAAAGTCAGTTGCTGACAAATTCGCAAGAATCTTAACAAAAAATTGGAGATTTTTTTATACAGATATGTGTTTCATTTACAGGTAAATAATAAGATTATACATAATTATTTTTTTAGCAATTATTCAATAACTGTAATATAACATGTAACTATACTTTAATATGACTATAAATTTTATCATGTCTAAGGCGACGTCAGAATGAATAATAACTAATAATGACTAATGATTTCTTTAAATAACTACTGACTTTAATTTTTTAATCACTTTAATCTCTTTGAAAAAATGTAATTAAATAATTAATATTTCTCTCTAATGTCATGTAACATTTCATATTGTTTTATAAGTCTCTAAATACAAATATCTCAATTTATTTCATAGCTTTATACGTAATTTTATTTTGATTTTTTCTCTATGATTGTATTATATTACTACTTTATAACAAATTATTCTACGAAATTGATCATCTAAAAAATCTATTATTATGTAATGTAGTATCACATACTTTTACAGAACTCAAATGTCTTATTATATACAATTATTATATACCTAGACTGTATGGTATAGTCTATTCTTATATTTGATGTATATTTTTCTTTTCTATTTTCTTTATTTAAATATTTTTCGCTAAACTAAACGTGACTAGGCAGCACATGACTGTATTCAATTATTAATTATTTTTTCAAAAACGAATAAATGTGATATTTCAAATGGATTCACTTTAAAAAAAGTAATTAACATCATGTGACATACAGTCCCGTAAGATAGTAGGTCTATTCTGTACTTCGTCTATGTTAGTTTTAAATAAAGGTCCAATACAACTGCATTAACTGCAATTGTAGAGTTTCAGACCACGTTCAATTTATACGTTAAGTTAATTTCATGCAACAAGGTTTCACTGCACATCTTTTCCCAGCTGTTAATTAGTGTTGATGAGAAGGTGATGCACAATTTAAACAGAGCAAACTCCAATGCGAAAGCGCGTCAAATGAAACAATATCCAATGTAATACCATTAGTATATGCCTAAGATGACGAATAAAGATTTTGTTGGTATAACAAGAACGATTTACAGGTAATATCATTTCATATACTTACGAATTACTGAACATGTTTTTTAATTATTATCATATGTACAAGTTAAACTTTGTTCGACGTGTGTATCACTAAAAGTAACAAAATACGAATCTGATATAAGCATTTGTCGTCCAATGTAGAACAGCTAAAATCTCATTAATAAATAATTGTTATTGATTTACATATAACAATGTGTATGTTAAGTTCTGAGTTCATCTTTATGAAATTATATGTTAGTTTTTAAACTTATCTAAATAAAATTCTGCAATAAAACTTCTTTTAACTTTTTCCCTTGTTAATGAAGAGCTGTCCATCTCGTCTGTAACTCAATAAATCCTATTATTTGTAAATTTTTGGCACGCGTAAATAAAAAAGTTTATCACCAGTAGTATGTGCCTTAATATTATGCCACTCTTCTAGTTAATTTTCAATGTACTAAAAAAATTTTACTTTGCTCATTTGTTTTAAATGAAAGAGTAGTACCGTTGTTTATTCATTTCTTGTCGCTTGTTAAATATTATACTAAAGTGTCGTGTCGTATCGTAATCGTTGAAACAGTTGCCATTTTTAAATTTTAAGATTTTGTTGTTATTTTTTAATTTCGAACCCATCTACTGTACATTATACATACCTAAATGTCTGTAACAGTATTATACTTACTGCAATTACTTATTTAATTTCACGAAGAATGCAGTATTTAAATTATATTCTACGTATGCTTATTTTCTCATTCTTTTGTCCTAATAAAATATGTAGTTCTCTATATGTTAATATGCTTATATATGTTCAATAAAGTAGTAATATGGTATAACCATAATTTTTGCTGGGTCTGTGTACAACGAAGAATTTACATAATTTGTATTTAAATCTTCATTTACATCCTGATCCCAGACGATTGATAATGCCGCGTTTGTTAAGAAGCAGGAAGAACCACGTTTATCTTGGTAGTGCATCTCTAAGGTTTAGTGATCGTTGTCGCACGTTTTCCAACACGCTAAAACAGCATGCTTCGGACGTGGGAAAAAGTCGTGTTCCTACCAGGTTACTTCAATCTCTATGAGAATTTGCTCTTTTGTTACAGCTGCATACTTGTTCCATTATAGAAGAAATTTCGCCAACCTCAGATCTTTATCTTCTCTTGTACACATAAAACCATACATTCACCGTGCAACGTCTCTATAATTGAAATTGTTTATTCAGTTCTAATTTAATTCGTTATTTATCATCGATCACACTATCTTAATTATGCACCCAATTAAAAAATATCGAGAAATTTTAACACGATTTTACAAATTACCTCTTTGTATTTTTTTTCGGCGATATTAATGCATTTCAAAGAACATCGTCATATCTTTTTTAATTTAAAAACACCTTAATTTTATAGATAAAGTATCACGACACTGAACAGATACGGCACAAATATATGTAAACAGAGATTTTAATAAAGTATAGCCACAGTTATTGTGACAGTTTTAATATATAGTTACTCGAATTAATATTCGGTCACTACTCGCAATGAAATTTATTAAATACGGAAGGCGTGATTTTAATGAAAGTTCACACAGTTGTAGAGCGTAATGGACTGTATATGGAGCACGTTTTTTGTCGGTAGAAAATCCCTTTGAGGGGTTGAAATCAGATCACTAAAATGTCAGCATGTTTTCATTTTTTAAATGCTACTTTGCCTGGGACATTTTTTGCACGGAGGTGATAGAGCATTCAAAACTGAACATGTTTTGTACGAAAAGTTTTGCTCTCTCTCGCACCGTTACAAAGGTACAGAAAAAATAAAAGACGTCGTGAGCACCTTAAATTAGGAAACCAGGGGAATTCAGTCCTTCTAATGCCATTTGGTCTTCGGTTTTTTAAAAATAACTTCGTAACGGTGCGAGAAAGGGCAAAACTTTTCGTACAAAAAATGTTCAGTTTTGAATGCTCTATCGCCTTCGTGCAAAAATAGTCTCAGACAAAGTAGCATTTCAAAAATGAAAACATGCTGACATTTTAAGGATCTGATTTCAACCCCTCAAAGGGATTTTCTACCGACAAAAAACGTGCTCCATATACAGTCCATAACGCTCTACAACTGTGTGAACTTTCATTAAAAACAGGCCGTCCGTGTTTAATAAATTTCGTTGCGAGTGGTGTCCGAATATAATTCGAGTAACTATACATGGTGTATAGTCACTTAGAATTAAGCACGGTCTATGTATTAAATTTTCTAATGACATTTTCTTTCCGAATGGTGACTAATTCATAAAAGTACAGTTACAATATCAAATGCTTTCCGTTTTTCTGTTACCTTAATGTAAAACAAGTGCGCGTGGCCAATGACATTTGATAATTCGACAAATTTCGGTGAACAGACTAAATTAACATTCTCAAATCATATTTAAATTCGTTTATTATAACAATCTTACGTAATAATTGGTACAAATACAATTAGTACACGCCACTTTCGCTTTCCGTGGTAGATTGAGTTGTTCTTTGTGAAATTTTGTGTAAAATTTATATTGTACATGTCACACAGTTGATTGCATATAAGCGTAATAATTTAGGGAAAATAAGTACATACATACTTTAACTATATAGATAAAATATTAACAGATCTGACCAAATTTCTGTTTTTTTTTTAATTTATTGTATAGAGGGTATACCTAGGTAGTATCTATAGGTTGTATCTATTAAAGTTATTCACAGGTGCTTTTAAATTTCCTACCAGAAACTGTAATGTACTGGCAAATAATAAATATTTTTGTTAAATGCAATATGATCGATTTTATTTTTTACTCAATGAATACATTTTATGATTCATAAACTAGTATTAAGGGCAAAGGAGATAATGATCAGCAGACTGTGATGATCAATATTATTATTAAAAAAATAAAATGCCTAATACGTGCAACAAAAATATTGTTGTTCATCCCTGAGCAGCCTGGTTAAGTTACTACAACGAATTCGAGAATAACGAACTTTTTTCGTTTTTACATATCATCAATGCTATATACAATGCATATACAACATACAAGATGCGTAATAATTTTAAAGCCTTTTCTAGAATTACACTTAGTTACACAAATACATTTAATTACTTAACATTGCGATTGCTGAAATAAAATAAGAGTATTGAAAAAATCAGAGACGAGGTTAAAATATAATTTCCAATTCACTATTACTCTGTTCACTTTGCAACAATGATGAAAATGACGGTATGGACAATACGTGCATTATCTGTGATGAATTTAATCAAAACAATATGTGACACAGATGTAAGTACCTCAACTGACCTATACTATAAATTCTTCACATTTTGTTATATATCTGCCTTATAGAGTATACCTTGCTTGTACATTTACAATGAATTTTATACCAATTTATTACAATTTCATCAATCGTAACAGTTTCTTATTTCTATTACAAATTAAAAATAACTTGTTCATTTATTTTTTTATTATTTATTTTTTGTGTCAGGTCAGAAACTGGACCATATAATACACATAAAGATTTCAGTAAGTAGTATCTCTGAAAAATATATGTTTTAAACATTAGCATGGCGAAATTGTGCATACCTACTACATATCTAAATCATTAACACTAACAATTATGATGTTTTCCAGTAATAGCAATTTTCATGACTTTGGTATTGGCCTATAGTTCGTAACTACTACTATAAGTTGTACCCAACAAAAAGAAATTACAGCAGTTGATTGAACTGAGTAGAAAAATAAAAATATTTACTTTAAATTAATTCCTGTTTAAGTATTAGACATTTTAAAAAACACTTAGCTTTTTCAATTCTTACTCCAAAAAATGTTAGCATTATTCACGATGTAATTTGGAATTAGTTATCGATGTGCTGATTTTACTAATATTCATTATTATATAACTGATAAAATGTCAATCTATGAATTGAAAAACCAAATTTCATTGAAGTTGTTATTTTTATACGCATTCATTAACTTCAATTATTGCCAATTTATTAAATTCTTTCTACGCCTAAGATCGGTATCTAACTGCGATAAAAATACAAAAGATATAGGTAATATTAGGAAGTAGCATACTTCAGAGTACATTTTTACAAAAAAATACTGCATCTTTCCTAATGTCAACAACTTATATAGGAATACAAACTTCATTGTGTCACCTGGTATACAGAAGAGAGCGTCAATGAAACTTTGGTTACTATCGTCACCCAGTATATGTCGCGCGGAGGAAGTTAGTAACAAGAAGAACCGGTCGACTAGTACAGTAACCGTTTCGTATCTGTCATTTTTCTCAACCCGATACCTGCTCTTTGCCTGTGTATTATTCTCTTTACCTCCTTTTCCATCTACCTTTCACTAGTTTTCTCAACAAGAATTCAGGCATTTTTTTAAGAAGTAACAATGAAATGGTTTGGTACCCGATAATTTCGTGGTTTCTCATGTCTTTTCATTTAACTAGAAAGACCATAAATACACGTGAGGTCACTTAGAAGTTGGGTACGAGAAAGGTCTGAATCCTACGGCAAAGTGGATAGGCAGGTTTTCTATCGAAGGCTGTCGATACGAGAAAAACTTGTCGTGATCAACGTTAACCCTTTCCACTTTTATCCCTCCATAGGTTTAACGTTCCACCATAACACATTATGCTCGGTGGAGCTTTTCTTTGTTTGATTACAAGTATCTTGAAAGTTTGTTTCTATTGTTCTTACTACAAAAAACCTTTCTTACAAAGACTGAGATGGTAACACATCCCAAGGTTCATAACTATGCCAGGTAACGGTAGCAAAATTAAATCACAGAGAAGCATTGCAGTCACATACGGATTCTTTGTTACAACAAGTTGTTTAAATGAAGATTATATTGACAAAAAATTAGATCAAGATGATTATTACTTTGCTTCTTTGTATTTTACACAACAAGAGAAATAGTGAATAACTATACAGTAACTGCGGTAAAATAGATAACTTGCGTGCAACAAAATAAATTACAAAAATATCGATTAAGAAATAATCGGGTAAAATGATTCATACAAATCGCCTACACTTTCTAATTAACTACACTGCAAAAGAAAGCGTTTTTTTGTGAATGTGTGTATCTTGATTTCATAAAGCGGCCGTGAATTTTCAGTTACGTAACTAACAACCTGAAAATTAGCATGATATATCAGAAGTTTACAACACATACATTTTCCCAATCTTGCTACATACGAAATAAGAATATGTAAGAATTTCTTAACATAGACTGTTCCCAGATTTACAGAGGATAAGAATTTTCGACATTTTATAAGTCACCCTTATAATTGAATGGATCACAAAAATATAATATCACCAATGACTGTAACGACAGATAGAAGAAAAGATTATAGTCGTGATTATGTGGTAACAACATTAATCAGTTACATTTTACATAAATCGCGATGCATAGAATCAAATGTTTACGAGAACTATACAAAATTTGTTCATATTATATAATTATTACAATGTAATTAGTGCAGCACTGTGTATTGGTGAAAACAGAAAAAGGAAACGTCAGTAAAGCAAAGACATGTAACCCTAAAACTACAATTTTACACTTGGATCTAGTGCCAGGTTTTGCGGCAATCTATACGAATGGATATAGAAGAATGATTTTATAATATCAACAGAAACTATCTTTGAAACCTAATGACATCATGTATTCTATTATAATCTTTTTGCGCTCGATACGTAACAAGTAATTGTATTTTACGCGACTGTATAAAAGAAACTAAAACCATAATTGCAGTTAAAAGCATTAAACCTCTTGATACGAATTATGTGACTTCAGAAAATTACTTTGCTTTCACTTTGTCTAGTGAAGTTAAAGGTCATTAACGAAGGGGTATTATATCTAGTCAGAAATCTTAAAAAAATCAATTTTTCAGTTTTGCTTGTTTCTGAAAGTATCACATTTCTAGAATATTATCTGAAAGTTTTATTACAATCGGTTAATACATGACAGAGATATAGTCATCTAAATGTTTAAACAGGTACTAGAACTCCTAAAGTTTACGATATGGACAAATATAACTACTATTTTTGAGGATTAAGAAATTTTCAGTTTGGCATGTAATTTTGCAGAAGATGAGTTATATGCATTTTAAATTGATGACTCCATGTAAAATAAAGTAAAAAATAAGTATTTAAGAGTAAATATAAGTTGAAGCTTTAAACCCGTTTTTCTCGAAACTGCACATTCAAAATTGGTGGGAAGGATATCTCGAAAACGACTGTTTCGGTTTTGACGAAACATTTACAGCCTTTTTATATACAAAAAACTTGTCCTTGAACGAAGGATTTTTTTGGTTGAGTATTTTAGTTTTTATAGTCTAAAAACTAGCTCTTTTACGTCAGAAATTAAAACATTCACTTTGAACAGTTGTCATTTTGTCAAAAACCAATATTTCGAAATTCCTTTGTTCAAAGACAAATTTAGGCTATCAACTAAAGAAATACTTTTCGTATATAAATTCAAATAACCGTAAGCCCACCGCAAAGTATGTTTTTTTTTAAACCCCTCAGAAGAATTGCCGTGACTTGATCATTCTTAGATATTCTTAAATAAAAAAATACAATTAGTGGCACAAAGTCTACTGTTTTCAATTAAGGAATATAGGCTAAAAAAGGTCTTAAAAATTTTGAGAAAAAAGTTCCCAAGGAACACCATTTTTGTTAACTCCTAACTGAGTATGGCTTCTTAAATATCTAACAATGTATTTTGTAATTGATAGATCCCCAAAATTCTGCACAGATATTATATATAAACCCTGGACCCCAAAGAAATGTTCAAATTATCTACTTTCACATCTCTAAGACCACGGACTAATTGTAAGAATATCGTAAAACCTAGTGTTAGGTAATCAACTTCTGATTAATATCATTTTTATATAAAAAAGGAGATTTATTAATAACGCCTAATAGGAAAACTTTTTTCAAGGCAACAATAAGCACGTGCACGCCTCTGTTAATGCGATTAAACGATCTCTATCCATCAATGGATAAGAATGTTATTGGTACGTAAATACCTACAAGGATTGGACCAACACAACATGCGGTTACTTCAACATGATGTGCTTTGATTTTATACATATAAAAAGCGCTTTCACTTGTCCAGTTTGGTTCAGTTTCACAGTTGACGAAATATATTTAGATATACGCGAAGTATTTTTATACAAATATAATTAAACGATACATGATGCAGATTTGGTTATAATACCTAGTGCTTACATTCAGCTGAACCAAAGTTGGATCAAAGCTGAAACGATAAGGAACACGTAACGACTTGAAGTTAAAAAAACACGACACGTAATGAATACTTATTGCATGTAAAATATTCGTTAACCTTTTTTCTTACTATTTCATTTTAGGAACAATCAAATACTGCGCATACAAAGCGCACAAACAACATAGTATAATTCAGTGAACTTACTGGATCTTTTTGAACTTAATTACCCGTTAAAACAAAGAATTTTTTTTGAAATATATATGCATATGGTTATCTGAAATGAAATTGTAGCACCAATTGTACGTTAATTTTTGTAATATAGCGTATATATAATTTACATATAATAAAACAATACTACGTATATTTGAAATTATTATGTGTATATATATATCACTTGTGAAAAAATATTCATTTCATTGTACCCTCTTCTGTCTAATCTTCCTTCTTCGGTTTCTGTTTTTTATTCGAAAAGTATTATAAAAACTATTATATATTTGTTATGTACAAAATCAATCATTTAATATTTATCATACAATATTTTACCATTATTTATCGATTTACATTTAATTGTGCAACTATAATATATAGATAAATATATAATACATATACGTTTTGAACTAATGTGTCGTAATAAATGATTCTTTTTTTTCTTAAAAGGATCGTGTAAAATATATAAATGAATTTTCAATATTAACTATAAGATATAAAATGTTTAACACTATGTATTATTAACCACGCGCGTAAAATACTGGATAATTGTGTGAAGTATTTGTCAAATAAATAAAAATAAAATTTGAACGGAATTTAAAGTAGTCACGCTCTCCTACTTACCATACTGTTGTGCACTTGTATATGCTCATACGTGTGTTGTGCGCCGGTGTGTCATCTAATGCCACTGTCTACTGCTGTCCAATCCAAGCATATCTACAAGGTAGTTGGTAACAACGATCGGTCGTCGACAAATACGCTGCAATCCGAAATCGGGGAGCTTTGATCTGATTACTACACAGTCAACACAAATCACTATACATAAACACACACACGTCTTCTGCACCACGCGTGGAATTGCGCGTGTATTAATGCGCGCACTCTCATGCACTACTATCAAGTTCACACGTGAAAAGGGCAACTTTTTCTGACAACTTAGAAAAACCAGATACCGGGTACCGATATTCACCAGTAATTTGATTAGTAAATGCTTCAACGACACTAATAAAATTTATTTCTCAACAATATACGACTCTCTACATTTCATATTTTCCGTTCTAACTATTTTCGCGCCTTTTTCGTAAAATTGTGAAAAGTTACAGACAAAGTGAACAGGGGAAGTTACGGATTTTCAACCTGGCGGACACCGACTGAGCTCTCGACCGGCAGGTAGGTGAGCCATCGCCCCTCCACTGTACTCACCACCACGGCCACTCACCATTCTCCATTCTCTTTGCTTTACTTCAATTGCCTCCGTTCTTTCATTTTCGTACTTTCGGATTCTGTAGTCACAGTCGCGTAGCTAGTTTACTACTATATGCTTTTAATAAGATGCAAACTACAAATTTTAATATTCTGTTCGTGTTCATTTGAATTAGGTTCATTACAATCCTAAATATAATTCTGAATCTATTTTTCATTTTATCACGATAAAGTAAAATTACATATAAGTACATATTATCTACCATTTATAAGTCCTATTTTATTATATTTTTTCCAATAAAGAAACCATGTACTACGAAATTGGTGAAAATATTGCTATACATTGTATATATTTGTGGCATAGGGGAACAATAGAAATGTAACATTTAGTTGTGAATCGCGATTAAGCATAATTTTATTTACATAACATTACACAATTAATGTGTAGAAATAACCGCTATATTTTCTTCTTGTTCACTGATTTCTTCATCAATATTTGGAAGGTATTCTTTGAAATTAATTTTAAAAGATTCTTTTGAAGGCTCACACATAACTTGAACTCTAAAACATATTAATAGTATTATAATATTTCATTATTGATTATTATTTAATACAAATATATATACTTTTGAATAAAGAATTCTTCACGTTTTGGTTTCAATGATTCAATGCTATTAATTAACGCATGAAAATTTTCCTCCAGCTGTTTCATATCCATACTGAGCTAATAAAACAATTAATAAACACAATTTGAAGAGACACGTTTTACAAAGCTTTGCAATAATATAAACTGTAGACATACCAAGCCAAAAATTACATTTACTTGACCATACTCTTTATAAATTTGATCAGGAATCGCAGTATATTGGATCCCACTTTTGAATTTTGCAACAAGTTTACTCATATTATTACCCAAAGTACCTAAAATAAGACTAATTATTTAGACTAATAAGATCCACATTTAATACTTGTAAAAAGATATTTATATTTAACAAATACGCGTATATACCTGCTTTTATGTTTGGAAATTTCTTTTTTAACAAACCTCTAATTAGTAATAAATCGGTTAAAATATCTGCATGAGCTACAATATAATCAAATTCTTTGAAAACAAATTCCCCATTCTGTAATAATTAAATTTTTATACTCTACATTAATATAACATTTTGTAACATTCTATACTATTACTTTAAAAAATTATTTACCTGAATTTGTTTTATTATATTAACACCACCAACAATGTCAGCACCAGCATCTTTGGCATTTTGTTGTTCTTTTAAACTCGTGCAAAATGCTAATACCTTCTTCTCATCTTTATTATATTCAAACATATGTGGTGTGTCAATTACTTTTGAAAATTTTTCAACAAATCTGTTCTTTTTTTCACGCTATGATACACATTTCAATATAACATTTCTATTATTCACTAATAATTTTATATTTATAAAATTTTGTATAAATAATAGTTATCATTTTTTACCCTCATATCTAATTCTATAAATGCATTAAGAGGTGCATTAGGTTCATTGAACATAGTGGGATGATGCATTTCACGATGATATTCTACAGCTTCACTTAATGAGTAGACTGGTTGCTGATGATATTTTGTTATCCATACATTATCAATTGCTTTTCGTCTCCAACTGTCATCTATTGTAAGAAGTGGAGAAACCGCTGCTTTTACCCTATCATAAATTACAAAGATGTTCATTAACAGTGCAAAAAAAATAACAATAATTGATACTTACACTTTGCTGTCTTTTCTACGTGCGACGAAACCTATTTTTTCAATTACTGCTTTAACTTTCTTCTTTCTAGCTTTCTCTCTTGTTCCTTTTCTAGCTGCATAATCTCTTGTTTGTATAAATATGGATGAACATAAATTATATCCAGCAGGGTGATTATATGTGGAACGAAAACTGTTTGTCAACCACCCTATATATATTAAATTAAAATTATAAGAAAAAATAAAAATTATTATCATGTTCATATTAAAAAAACTGTTTTGGAATATTAAGTAATATAGTTCTATAAGTGTACACAATTTTGTAGTATGCTTTTTGGAAAATATAATACATGCTCATTAATATAATTATATTTTTTAAAAGAAAATTAATTTTTAATTGAAGAAATATAAACTAAAATTAGCTTACCTGCCAACATTGTGATTGTTTTATGAGACAAGTTTAGAACAGGTTAAGAAAATTGATTACCAAATAAAGCATATTCTAGGGACATTCAATTTTTAGATATTTATCAGGAATAAAATGTTAATATTTATATGTTATAATATATTTGTTTTTTAATAACAGCACGTTTAAATTATTATATGTATTTTTTATAACTGCAATGGCAATAACGGCTATATACTGTAATTATACTTTTTCACATAATATTAAAACATTTTTGTAGATGGTAAATTAATTTGGAAAAAGAAGAAAAATAATCTTGGAATATCAATCTAAGTATAAAGTCATAGCTTTACAAATGGAATAAAATTAGAAATAATTGACCTTAAAATCCGCGCTTATGAAACAGCACTATTCCGACAATATGGCAGACGGAAGTAGACGTCATCAGTGCCAACTGCCAGCCAACTAGGCTCGTTGAAGCTGTGCTTTCTATAGGAAGAAAAGCATTTTTTCTCTGTCTCCTGCATGTTCGTATATTTTTTTGTGTAGGGTACGTTAGTCCAGTGGCAGAAGGATGCGTTTTGTGTAATTATACCATGCGAACGCTTTTTTGACCCGCTTGCAACTTTGCATTTTGGTGGTGGTGAACGAAACTTTATCAAATTGTTTTTAGTAGGTGAGATCTGGTAAGTCTGTCGCATTTCAGTCGTAATCGTCCACCGATTATATGCTAAATTACATTCTTGTCTTCAGTGTAAGAAACGGTAGTAATTTAATGTTTATTTTGACGTAAATAACCATTAGTATGTATTGTTATTCGTATTTTTCTATAATATTACTTACTAGAATTTAAGTATATATTAAATTCTATCAAGACTGCAATGAAGTTAAAAAAAGTGGCTTCTGTTACACACTTACTTGCAGTGATAATCTTGTCAACTCATGATTGTTGCAGAGTCATTCAGTAGTTAGTACATAGTGGACGTAATAATTTAAATCTACAAATATGTTCATTTGGGACTGGTTCGCAGGGGTTTTGAATTATCTTGGTGGGTGTGATTTTATATTATTCATTTTGTTATATACGTTATATAGATATAAAGTATGTTAGAAATATATGTAAATTGACTTTGTTATCTTCCTTTTTTTTTTTTTTAGTTAACTGTATAAAGTCTGTAAAATTGTTTTAATTTCTTAGTATTGATTTCGGTTTGATTCTCACTTATATATATGATCATTGTTTTCCATTTTTAGGTCTTTGGAAAAAGAGTGGTAAACTCTTATTTCTAGGTTTAGATAATGCAGGCAAAACCACATTACTTCACATGCTCAAAGATGACCGATTAGCTCAACATGTGCCTACATTGCACCCAAGTAATTAATATTGAAAATATTTTATAAATATATTTCATACATATTTGTATGTAATAACTTATTTGTACTAGTTGATGTAATATTCATTTCATAGTTTAATACTTTGTTTTATAATTTTTTAATTTTAACACATTGACTGTTATGTTGATCACCTGTGACAAGAGTAATGTGTGGGACAATGATGCTCATCAGTGACTGGAGTGCCATAATTATCTAGTATAATTAAAATTAAATTAATACTAGTAACAACAATTTTGAACAATGTGGATAGTTACACAACATTATTAAATAAAAAGTTCACCATTCAATAATTAAACATTTTTGTTAAATTATAATATTTTACACAAATTAAATACTGTTTGCTGTATTGAAAGCTGTTAAATTTTGCTATGACCCCTAAGACAAAATATATAAATCTCATGTAGCAGTCAATGTTTTTAGAAATAATAATGAATTATATTGTTTTTGTTTTTTACATTTTGTAATAGTAGTGCTTGTTGTTCTTTCATGCTTCAGCATCAGAAGAACTTTCTATTGGGAATATGAGGTTTACAACATTTGATCTTGGAGGACATCCCCAAGGTAAAATTACTTTATTTATTAAAAGGTTTATTATGGTTAAATTGTATAGCATTATATATATTAAAACACGAGGCATATTACAGCTCGAAGGGTTTGGAAAGATTATTTTCCTGCAGTGGATGCAATAGTGTTTCTTGTTGATGCAAGTGACAGATCACGGTTACCAGAATCAAAAGCTGAATTTGATGCGCTTTTAACTGATGAACAACTTAGTGCATGTCCAGTTTTAGTTCTAGGTAATAAAATCGATAAACCAGGTGCAGCATCAGAGGATGAACTCAGAAATTATTTCAATCTTTATGGTCAAACTACAGGAAAGGTATGTATAGTAGATTACTATATTTTATTTCTTGTATGCAGTAACCTATAATATATGGATTTTAGGGGAAAATTTCACGTAGTGAAATACCTGGTCGTCCATTGGAATTATTTATGTGCTCAGTGCTGAAAAGACAAGGATATGGCGAAGGCTTCCGCTGGCTTGCCCAGTACATTGATTGAATACATACAATAATTTAAATACTCAGATTCATGGCAGTTTATTACATTTCTCTTTCCTCTGATTCATATTGGATTTCAGTACAGAGGTGTATTATCCTTTATGTGAATTGTGCAGTAGGAAAGGAATATTAAAATATAAACTGCAATAACAGATTTAAAACAGTGCAAACGAGTAAAGAAAACATCCAGAAAATTCAATATGACAAACGTGATAGAACTACTTTCCTTTATTTTAATATGTGGAGCTTACAACAACCTTCTACATGATTTTTTTAAAGTTCTGTAATTTTCATTTTGCAAACCATATTATGGAAATATTTGACAAGCTAAAAAATGATATAAAAGTTTTGATAAATAAAAATAATAAACTATTTAAGAATTTCAACTGTTTCTCAAAGTTATTTTTTATAACATGAATGTTTTAATTATGCATAGTAAAAACATTTTATGTACATTTCTGAAAATTTAAACAAACTGTGTTGGGTGCATTTGATTTGGCATTTTTTACTTCAAAGTAAAAATACAAAGTAAAAAAGTAAAATGTGGAGTAGTATATGGTACTGCTTAATAAATTTTCGTTCCTTTTTTTTAGAAATTTGCAGTCTAATTCATAAACTGTTACTACAACTTATAAAAAGGGTGAAAGGAAATAATCAATTCCATTATAAAATTATCATTATATTCATGGTCACATTTTGGTATAAATTTTTGAAATATCAGTAAATGTCTTGAAAAATGTCATAAATCGTTTTCAACTAATATATTTGTTATATAGATCTGTTTGTGTAAGCTTGTTTTTAAAAAAATAACAAAAAATAAAAATTTTGGAAATTGAATTTTTTAGTATCTAGCATAGTAATTGTAAGTATATATTTTGTTCATTATTTTTCGTAAATAAAGCATGTTGTTTTGTATTTGATACGAGTTTCGCTTGCACTGTTTCCTTAACATTTTGATAATAATTTGGGAAGCTGCAGCTCCTTTTCTTCTGGAAGTTTTGTAAATCGTTCATTTACATAATTATCTGTTACTTCCTTTAAGCTGTTTGGACTCCATTTTGGTTTCTGATCTTTATCAATTAAAAGAGCTCTGACACCTATAATAATAAGTAAAATTTGTCCATGGGTGTAAAATGACAAGATTATTTTTATAAAAGTACAGTTACAACTAATTATGCATCTATATAGTACCTTCACAAAAATCACTAGTTTTAGTCAAAGCAGCACAAGCTAATCTATATTCCATTTTTAAACAGTCTGCTAGATTTAATGTGCTTCCTTTTTGGATAGCACACATAGTAATCTTTAAAGAGGCAGGAGATGCTTTCAATAACATTTCTAATGTTCTTTTAGCCCATTCTGAGTTATCCTCCATCAATCTTCATTAAAATATAAATAATTAGATAAATATTTTGTAATAATAAATTTTAATTCATATTTAATGATTATTGTAACTAATTCACCTATCTATTATTTCTTCTACGCTTGATACAGAAAAATATTTATCAATTTTGTTCATATATGGTGCCAAACAAAATTCTTGATTTAATTCTTTAGATTGATATTTGTTTAAGATGTCTTTAACATCAAATTGTTCTGCTATTAGTAAATCTTGTTTTAAATCTGGTAACTTCTCAGAGGGGATAAAATGTGTTGCAATACCGGCAAGTAGTACATCAATACCTTTTGATATAGAATTAAGTTGTTACAAAACACTTGGTATGCAAGTTACTAAATGCAACAACTATTTTATACCTTTTAATCTATCTCCAGTTAATCCAAGGTAAAGTCCCAGTTTACCTTTCAATCTTGGTAAAAAATAAGTCCCACCAACATCAGGAAATAATCCTATTGCTGTCTCTGGCATTGCAAACATTGTTTTTTCTGTTGCAATACGATATTTACCGTGAACAGATAATCCAACTCCACCTCCCATAGTTATACCATTCATTGTTGCCACATATGGTATTTTATATGTACCAATAAGGTAATTTAAACTGTATTCAATTCACATAAAAATTGGACATTTAAAACATTGTAACAAAAGAGATTATACAGTAAGTTATAAAATAACATTTTTCCACATACATATACTCCTTTTTAAAAAATGTTTCTCCCAAAATTTTGTTTTCTTTTTCACTTATTGTACTAACAATGGATTTTACATCGCCACCTGCACAAAATGCTTTTTCTCCTGCACCTTCTATTATCACCAATTTCTTAGATGATTCCCATTTCTTGAGCATTGGATATATTTTTTCAACCATTGATAGATTTAAGGCATTTAATGCTTTTGGTCGATTTAATATGATAACTCCTTTATTCCCAATCTAGTTTCAATAAAAGATATTTATTATGAAATTTATTTTACGACCATATAGTGTTATAATATACAAATTAAAATGATAAATATACATACTTCTTTAAACACAACATCATTTTCTTTATTTGCTTGTACTTCCTTTGTAATAATTGCATTTTTGTCTGGTACTGGAATTTCAATAGGTGGTTTAGAATCTGGTTGAGGTGGTTGAGGTCGTGGAAGTGTGGGTTCAATTATTGGGCCTAAATTTTAATTATATATTTAAAGTATAAGCAAAATGATATTAGTATTCAATATATAAATTTGTTTTTAATCTTTATAAGTGCTAAGCTATTAATTAAACAAGTTTTTGTTAATACAGAATAATTATTTAGTTTTGTTAATATAATTATTTAATATAGATTTTTTATAACCTGGTATTTCCACTACAGGAATTTTTGGAGGATAGGGCACAGTAGGATATGGTATTGATGGCATTGTTTCAGGTGGTAATACAATTGGTTTTGGCTTTTGACTATTGAATTTTAAATGTACATCCTTACCTGTACCTGAAGCTTGTGTTGATAAGTACCTTAGAGTAGCAATTGAATTACCACTCACACAATTTAGTTTTAATGTACCATTCTTCAACTAATAAAAAAAAAATATTAGTATGGTTTTATTACATAATTATGCATGAACAATAATTACCATTTTTGTTATCTAATGTATATTTTATATCGTTTATATATATTAATAATGAAGTATAAAA
Source organism: Eucera pruinosa (assembly GCA_028830335.1). Taxonomy (NCBI): domain Eukaryota; kingdom Metazoa; phylum Arthropoda; class Insecta; order Hymenoptera; family Apidae; genus Eucera; species Eucera pruinosa. The sequence goes on along the minus strand of JAMYCR010000006.1, from coordinate 1,267,159 downwards.
TATTCATATAAACGACACAAAATGTTACAACAAACGCATCAGACACAGTAAGATGTTCAATCACATGCGTATGTAGGTTATAGTAATCAGGAAATAAGATTGATATTCTTATTTTTTTAGATGCGTAGTAAAAGAATGATGACTGTAATTTTGAAATCACCTAAAGTATTATGTAATAAATGTAAATATTAATAACATGTAGTCAATTTTAAATGTAGTAGTTAAATTTAAAAATATTGAACATGTAATGAGAATGAAAAATTGATACAGAGTATATCTCAATTGATAATTATTACAATATTTATATAGATACTATATATTTTAAAATATATCAATATTTTAGTATACACATGTACGTATTAAATATTGCGTTTATATAAATAAAATAAACGGGAATATAATTATATTCACGTACAAATCTTAAGATTTGTACGGTGAAATATGCATATTAATATGCTTATTATGTCTATTATCTACTATCATATATATATATATATATGAAATACTGCTTTTTAAGCATAAGATGATTTTGCAATTTCAGTTAGAACAAAGAGACTCATTTCTAATACGTTAATTATAGCATACAATAAATAGCTATGTAGTTTATAAAATTTTACATTTGTTAAATATATTTTTGTAATTTATAAGAATAAAACAAATATATTTATTTGAAATATTTGTATGCATGGCAAACTGGCCTCATTTTCGCGCGAATAATAAGATACACTGCGCCATAACTGTGGCCATGCCATTTCTGGATACGAGTATTTATGCATGGATGTATCTATGATCTATGTAATAGGTTAACTTATTAACTCTCTTTAAAGGATTTGAAAATACTATAAAACAGTGGTTAATATGATGTTCCGATACACTAATATAATCAGTAAATGTGTACAAAATGTGCAAAAGAATAGTGTCCGTTCTCTTGGTTTTCGAAGCTTTATAAAACTGTGTTCCATGCGCTTTAAAAAAACACATCAGACGACAAAAGCACCTTATAATTTTGTCTGTCAAATTGGCGATCCCGTTTTACGAAAGAAAGCAACACCTATAGATCCAACGGTAATACAAACGGTACAATTTCAAAAGGTACGTTTCACCGGCTTCTATATTTTTGGTTTACATTACTACTATAAGAATTTAATGAATTTGTTTGTTTTATATGGCGTAAAATTAATAAAATAAATTTGTCCGCTGACAATTAACTTGTGTGTCGCGTACTTATATATACAATGTTGTGTATCCACCATCTAAATTGATATAATATCTTTTGAAGTTCGTGTAAGAGTGAATGGATTCTATTTTCCTTTAACATTTCAACTTTAAATTCATTAAGATCATTCTATTGTATTAAAACAAGAATGCCCTATACTATTGTATTAAAAAAATTCAAACCAATTTTAAAATGTTTTTGAAGAATTAGATTGAAAAAAGTTTGATTTTTCATCATACTTTACATGAAAAACATAGATGAAACTTTTTATAATATGCATTCCATATTCATCACATACATAGTTTTACTTCTTTTTATTAAATATTATTTGTCTTTTTATAATATCTTATAGAAATATTTTTATATTTTTTCATACCAGTTATTGTTTATAATCAAGATCAATTTTCAATAGTTGTAAAGCAGGATATATGATGTAGGGTATGATTACATGAGCTCTAGTTTCCAAATTTGATATCTGTTGTGCATCCATAGTTTAACACTTCTGTATATGGTTATGACCTAATTCTAATTGAGTTTTGACAGCTTGCCTTCATACATATAAAGTATAAGGTAATTCTTTTGATGCATAATTCAAAGATCATGCCACCATTATCATGTAAGGTACATGAATCAGTTCCTGAATGGTTAAGACATTGCTAATCATATTCTATACAATATTATATATAAAATGAACATAAAATCAAATACCGCTGCACTTACTAAACAGTATGTATATTTTACTCGAGGATACTATAACTAAAACTGTTTACAAATAACATAATATATTATTATTAAAAAATGCATTGTTATTCAAATGTTTCAATACATAAACAACCAAAATTGCATATCCCAGTATTTGGCTATACTGTTTCACATAAGTATTTGGTGCTGAATAGCAGAAGAACATTTAATGCTATTTCAGAAATTGTGAGAAGTTCACTTCTAGCTTAAGTTCAGAATTTAGATAAGAATTTTCGTGGAAATTCAAGTTTTAAGTTTAAGTTACTTGACAGCTCAGCAAATTCCTCTTGGGCTTTATATGGTAGGTGATTAATCGCATTGATGTCAATTAAAAATGGTTTTTGAATGCAAGATAACTTTTTGAAATGAGAATTCGACATAAAGTATTTGCAAAACTGTGTTTCTAGGGTTTTCAAGTAATCGATAATAATTTTCGCAATTAAAGTTTTACAATTATTTTTTTCAATTATAAAATTGTCGATAATCGAAAACATTTCGAATGAATTATTTTCCACCCTATTCTTCCAAATGTTGACCTTCTTAATAAAACCTCCGATTTTATCATTCGAAGTAAATATATTATCTTTTTCCCTTGAAGAGACAAGTTGAGATCATTTAGTTTCTTAAAAATATCTGATAAATAGCATAGCTTTGGTAGCCAGAAATTATTTTGAAAAAGAACAGCAAGATCAGATTTTTATTTGGTAAAAAATATAATAATTTCGTCTTTTAATAACAATAACCTTCTTAAACTTCGCCCTCTTGACATCCACTTTACTTCTGCGTGTAATAATAAATTTTTATATTCGGAGTCCATGTTTTTACAGAGATTTGTAAATAAACAGCTGTTAAGGGCACAGCTTTTAATAAAGTTTATAATTTTGACAGCATTCTGAAGCACATCGTTCAATTCCGTTGCTAATTGTTTTGCAGCAAGAGTTTTTTAATGGATCAGGCAGTGTGTAAAAGTTACATGGTCATTACTAACAGCTTTAACAAATGATTTGGAACCAATATTTTCGTCCATCATCGCTTTTGCACCATCTGTGCATACTCCAAAGCAATTTTTCCATTTTAAATCTTCAGTTTTGGAAAATTCGTCAATTTTATTATATATGTATGTCTTCTCCTCTTTAGAGGAGATCAGAATCTTTAGTTTGCACAGCTATTGCTCTGGCACCAGACTGGCGCACGCGCTATAAGGGTGACGTGATGTGCAACATTAGTGCTGTGTATATCTATACAAGCAAAGTTAAATTGATATATATAATTGTTGTTCGGAGTGCCGCTAGATGTGAAAACCACACTAATGTTAATAATTTTAATTTACAAATTATGAAATTTTAATTTTTGATACTACAATTAATTTGAAAATTAAAAAAAAAACACTTGTTACTGCGTAACAAAGGACTTCAATTTGGAAGGTAGTTAAGCATCGCGTTGCCATTTGTGGCGTAAAACCATATAGCCATAAAATTTCAACCGTAACAATTCTATACATAGCTTGGCTATCCCCAGAAATTATAAACTGAAAATTAGCAAGAATAACCTTATGAAGCCATTGACCATTTTCGTATTATGAGTGTTTTAGCGACAATTGCCCTTTTTATCCTTGAATTAGCATTGTAGCATAGTCTCCTTAATTTTAGTATGAATTGGTAGAGTCAAAGAGCTTCATCAGATTATTACCTGCTACGGTCAAAGGATTGGGAATTCCCCGTACCCGTTGCGCGTAGGTACTCGCATTACCTGAGGGTGTCCGCTGGCTCTCGAGATGGGTACGTAGCCAACGCCTTCCTAAAAAGGCGCAACCAATCAAATCTAAAGAACAAATTCTCCCACCGGGTTCAAAATTCGAGGAATACCCAATCGGACGAAGTCAGCCGCCATACTACACCTCCACCGAGGTATTTTAAAGGAAGGTTTCTTCCCAAAGACAGGATTCTTGCAAACACATTAACTTAAAAAACATTAATTTTACGCGCCGTCCGAAAGGTCCCGTCAAATTGTAAAACCTTAACATAAGCGTCGTAGTGCGAAAATATACAAAGGTATTATCATACATGTCGACCGTGCATTCACTATCCACCCCGTAAATATTCACTCGCCGTTAAGTCTGCGTGTGAAGTGAGCATTTCCTGAAAGTTTCTTTCACCGCAACAGTTACTTTGCTCACGCGTAAACAACACTGTTATTTCATAGTTTTAAGTTTTCACTTCTGTCGACAGTCCCCATGACTGTTGTTTTTTATAAATGTATTTGACATATACTAACAACTCAGCTATTTTTGAAATATCAGTTGTTTCGTCCAATTGAATTGTAAATTTTTGACTTTTTTTGAGTCTAGTAATAAGTTGCTCAAATTCGTCGTTGTTAATTTCAGAAATTCTGTTGGCGACAGTGTCGTTTGACGAAGGAATTTTCCGAATTTCATCACCATATTTATTTTCGTGAAGTATTTCTACCATTTTAATATCAGCAGGTAATACAAATTTTTCTCCAATAGCGCGTGGCTTTCTATTTTTAGCAATCAGGTATGAAACTTCGTATGACGCGAGTAAATATTTTTCGCTAACAGTCAGAAATTTCTCAAGATATTTAAAGGGTTAGGACGGGTGTTCTGGTGGAACTGATGAAAGAACTCATGGGGCCCTTTAAGAGAATAGAAGGACAGAATAGGAAGAGTGTTGAGTTTCGTCCCGGGCCTGCTAGTGGACTCATCAGTACGGCTACCTAGCAGGCTCTTGCCTTATTGTTAGACCTGGGGATATTGGAAGGAAGGTTAAAGGCGGTTGTTCCGTTCGACAGAACACAATACGAAGGATTTCGTTTGCCAGTTTATGATAGGTTCGCGACGTAAAGGTTATTTTTGAGTAATGACGTTTTCATTTGTTTTTCGACAAAAACCGTGCATCTCGAGGTCGTAAGTGACATGACCACCGACGCATTCATTGCCGCTTTAAAAAGATTCATAGCGCGAAGAGGAATCTGTGAAAATATTTATTCGTACAATGGGACAAATTTCATTGGGGCCAACAACGAACTCATTGACATCCATCGAACGCTCCAAGAAGATGATAAGGTGCGACATTTTCTGACCAATAAGAGATTGCGGTGCGAATCTTGTCGACCGATAATGGTCCCTTGCGTCTAGGTATCGTGCGAAATCGTAAACAATATGCAACTATTCTTCTAAGTTTTTTAATGCATGAGTATCGATTTAAGATTTCTTCACAATGTACGATAGCGGTTGCAAAACAGGGAGCGGTCGCGATTCCGGTATTTCAGTTGCGATCACGAATTTCGACTCTGGCCAGGCCGATTCGTTGCTGGTGAGCCACTGTGGTCCATGATGTCAACCGGACTCTGTGAGAAACTGCTTTGGCGATTGTGCTCTTCATATTAGGTCTGCTGGATTTTCGGCTGATTTTACATGTTTCCAGGTGATAATATCGGTTTTCGATTGGATTTCTGTGACACGATTTGCCACGAAGGTTTTTAATGTAGACGGTTCCTTGTTAATCTAATTTAAAACTATTGTAGAGTCGGTCCAAAAGGTGCTGTTGTTGAATTTTCTTGATGTCGCTCTTGTAAATGTACTGTACAGAGATGACAACAGAACAGCTCCGCATAATTCGAGTCGGGCAAGGCTGATTGTTTTCAGTGGGGTAACGCATAATTTTGTGCATAGTAGCGCTGTTTTTATTTTTCCCGCTTTGTTGACAGTACGTGCATAAATGCAAGCTCCATAGGCTCGTTCGCTCGCATCGCAAAACCTATGTAGCTCAATTTTATCGACCGCGTGTTGTGAGACCTGTTTATCGAATGAATAATTATTTAGTGTGTTGAATTCTGTTGTAAAGGTGTTTTATTCAGTGTAAAGATTGACTGGTATCGACTCATCCCAATTCAATTATAATTGCCACAAGCGTTGCATTAAAATTTTTGTTGGAATGAGCACCGGTGCGAGTAATCCTAACGGGTTGAAGATTTTTGCGATCGATGATAATATTGTCCGTTTCGTTACCTTCGTGTTTGAAATTGGATCAACGGTGTATAGTATTTTGTCGTAATGCGCGTCCTACAATACACCGAGAGTTTTAAGAGTGGAGTCCCCTAAGACCTTTTGGTGGATTTATTCTTCATTGAGTCCGGAAAGAAGCTGTGGCTCGTTTGATGCCTATTGACGGATGTTTAATCCTTCACGCTTGAGGATGTCGATGATTCCATCTCGCAACTCTATAGCTTCTTGGTAGGTATCTGCACCCGTGAGCAGGTCATCCACGTAGAGGTCGCGTTTTATTACCTGCGCTGCTGCTGGAGCCCTGTCCCTTTCATCAACCGCGAGTTGGTGAAGACATCGAATTGCGAGATACGGTGCAGATGCAACCCGAATGTGATGGTGTTCAATTCGTGTGTTCTAACCTCACCGTTATCGTCACGCCATAGAATTCGTTGATATCGACGATGTTTGGGTCGTATAAGAAATTGTCGATACATATTTTCTATATCTCCTGTTAGAACATACGTGTGCATCTGGAATCGCAGTAATAGTAGTAAGATGTCGTCTTGTATTGTTGGTCCAGGAAGCAGGGTGTCGTTGAGTGATAAGCCACTACTCGTTTTTGCTGAACCATCGAAGACGACGTGGAGCTTCGTGGTTAAGCTTGAAGGTTTTACCACGGCGTGGTGGGGCAGATAGAAACCCTCTCATCCCTCCGACTGTACTTCGCTCATATGACCAAGGTCTCGATACTTTCGAATCACGGCGGTATATTCGCGTTTTAGTTCCGGATCGTGGTTGAACTTCCCTTCTAATGAGAGAAATCGGTTTAGGGCGCGCGAACGAGATCGCCCAATTGCGTCTTTCTGTCAGTAAACGGTAACGCTACAATGTATCGACCCGATTTATCCCGCCCGGTTTGATTTTTAAAATGCTCCTCGCAAGCCTGTTCTTCGGCAGACAGGTATCGTACTTGAGGACCTTCTTCTATTTCCCAAAATTTCATCAAGTCGAAATTCGAGGTAGCGAGAAATGACTGGTGTCTTGCCATTGTTGAGGTTATACCCCCCCCCCCCCCCGATAATCCATCCGAACTGCGTCTTTTGTAGGATCAAATCGGGTTTGTTAGATGGGGTGAGATCCACTTGACCAACGCTCAAACACGCTAAGGCCGGACCGATGCCTATGAGCATGTCGACAAGTGTGGATCGGTGGAAATTCGGATCGGCTAATTTTACGGCGATCGATTTGTTGATCTGGTATTGGTCCTGAGATTCGCGGTATCGTAATGAAGGTCAAAGTTCGTTTGAAGTTTGATAAACGTGATTTTATTGTTGTTGAAACGATTTGTGTCGTTATTGTGCTGAGCTGGTTCAGTGCTTCTATTGTCGTCGTATGATTTTTCGTGGGAAGCCTTAATTTTGATACCAGATCTTCCGTTATAAAATTTGCATTCGAACATGTATCGATTAACGTCCTGCACTCGATCGGTTTTTGATCGCGATCCATCACGTGAATTATTGCGGTGGCCATTAACCCGTTTGCAGGTACGTCGGCGATTAACATGGCGCCATGTTCGAAACGCGAACTCGTTGGGCTCTGCAGTCAAGATCTAGTTTCCGGATTCGATCGCGTATCTTGATGTAGTTTCGTATTATGCGCATGATTGCAGACACGACATTTCTCGCAGTTACAATTTTCTGTCGGGTGGTCAGATCGAAGGCAATTCATGCATAATCGTGCTTTTTTCGCGGCTTCGATATGTTGCGTTACTTCCATGTCAATGAATTTCGGACAACGATACGCGGCGTGATGTCCTGAACAAATTTTACATACGTCTTCGGCGGCTGATCCTTTCAACCGTGACGAGGTCGACTCGGTATCAACGGGAGCGGGCGGATGCCGTATTTGAAAATGTGGAGATAGTGACGGCGTGTGTGGAGTTGATTTATTTGTAACGAAAGCTTGCTGTCGTTGATATGATGGCGGCGTGTGTTGATTCGACCGACGTTTTGTATTGTCCGGATGCTGGTACGATCACGATTTAACAGCTGACGGATAACACTCCTTGGATTGGTGCAACGCATTGTGGAGGTATTTAAAAATGTCGTCCAATTTCGGTACCTTGGTGTTGGATGGGGTACGTTCCTACGCCTTGCGAGTATCCGGTCCCATCTTCGATATCACGATGCTGGACAACAAGTCATTCGCGATGTTTTCCCAGGATCTGCCTATAGCGCATGCAACGATCGAATATGAAGCTGCATGTGATTCGTGACATCTCGGATCGCTTCCGATGAATCATCACACATCACGGGTGTTTCTCGCAACAGGGCCACGTGACGCAAATGTTTCCACGCGGTCTCGTAATTGTTTTCGGTTATTGTGAAAGCTGCGATTGCGTCTTCAGCTCTTCCGGATAATGAGAGCTTCAGATAATGCAACTTCTGGATGCGATTCAACCCCGGTTGTACATGAATTAACGTATTAAACGCGTCTTTAAACGTAATCCAAGTTTCGATTCGTCCATCAAATTTTGGCAGATCTATTTTTGGCAAATTCACCGGCTATGTTAATGACGATAACGATGGTACGGGTGAATAGCGTATATCCTGATCGGCCGGAAGCTGCGGAGATTGAGTCGCGGATCGTCCTAACTGTTCAAACAATACGACTGCTGTGGACATTATATCGTCATACTGGTAAGTTGTGGCGTTGTGTTCGCTTTCCGCTTCATCGAAGTTATCGATGAGGCCCAGTTCGTCTTGAATTAAGTTAAATGCCTCGAACTGGTTTCGTAACCTCTGAATAGGACCACGAAGTTTTACGCGTTCCTTCGCGGTATTTTGAAAAGCTTCGACATAGTTCCCAAACATTGTGCATTGAGATTTGAAAGATCGCCGTTCCTGCGTCAAGTCCCGGATACGCGCGCTTGTTTTGTCGGATGTGCTCGCATTCGGGGTTGTCATTTTGTCGAGACGGAAAATTTACGGGATCGAAAGATGAAGAGAAAGGAGGATTTATTACGAAACAGGATCTGATTGGCAATTCGTAAATAATGAAACTACCTTTGGCTGGATTCGGCGTGCTGGAGGTGTCTCCGGATCGAAGCGTTGCCGTCGACGAGTGGTACTGGTTGAGAGGCGGCTGCACAGCTTCCAGGCACAAGATGTCCAACTCCGGATGTCAGCTCCTGGACGATGATTCCCCTTCGTGATGAATCAGGTGATAGGAACTCAGTCACTTGTGTACTGCACTTCCGTAGATCACCGATCCGGCTCGAAGGACCATTAATGTTCGCGTCGTTAATTGTTGGCCGCCAAATTAATATTGACCAACTGATGCGATTGCAGTATGGCTCACCCTTTCAAACGTGGTGAGGCACTTGAGGGTTCTGATCGGTGAACCCCCTTGTCTTCCGACTGTTGAAGAGCGAACCTGTGCTTCCGAACGTTGAAGCACGAGTTGTATTCGCGATGGATGTAAGACGACTTTTCGCTTCCAAACGATGAAGCTCAACTCCTCCACCGCGTGCTTCCGAATGTTGAAACCCGACTTTTCGAGGGTGTCCCCAAGGGGAGTGGTTGCCGCGTTGACCGTGTAGCTTGTGTTTTGCAGGCCGCTGGCTACGGTTCGAATGTTTACCGTTAGGTCCAGCGGCTGCAAAACATGTGTGCCCCTTGTCGTTTGCTCAAACGAAAATATATTTTCGCCGAGCTGCAAAATGACGAAGGGCTTTCGAAATTTATGATCTCTCGATCTGTTCCGTTTTTCGCGCGACGGAACAGCGGTATACATATATGTATATGGACGAGGTAGTTGGAACGAGCGCTTTCGAGAAAGTCCTATTTCGTGTGTCCCTCTAGTGGTAGGTACAGGAGGATTGCCACATCAGGTCGCGACATATTGGTTTCCTTTATTTGAAGATTCTAATAGTCGTTCGAAATATTCTTTTGGTTTATTGACGTATGAAGGATGCTTGAATTCAAGATGCCTTTTTAATTTTAATGGTTTCATACTCTCCATATTTAAAACGTTATTGTAAATTAAACAAATAGGTTGTTCATTATTATCACAGTTATTGAAAGTAAAGCCAAATTGAAGAAATGTCGTATCATATTTTCTTTTTCGCATCTTAGATGCCTCTTTCTGATGACTAGATCCTGCCTGAAGAAACTCCGTAGCATAGCCATCTGTGTTATTATCTTTGTAACTCAAGTTCAGCCATTTATTCATGGGTAAAAAATAATGTTTCTGCTCGGAATGTTTATGGTGATTGTTTGCGCGTGACTTGATTTTGACTTTAGCGGACTGTATATTATGACGGACGCTTGACTATCAAGGGTAAGTCCCTTCTATTGTAAGACTCCTTGCGTTCGTGTCCTGTGGTCGGATCGCGATCTTCTCACTTGTCGATTTGATATCTACCGAGGGGACGGTCCCTTCTTGGCACTCTGAATTCCTGGTCGAACCTCTCGTTACTACTCTTGTGGTTAAAAACGTTGTGCCTTCACTCGCGAGCGGATGGAAAGCCTCCACCTCTGGATGCTTTCCTTTTCATTCCCTCGCGACTGTCTTCCGGCTAAGGTGGGGGCGAAAATTAAGCGTGAAGACGGAATTCCCGACGCTTGAAAATTCCACGCCGAAAAACCAACCTTCTCCGAGGAGTGGCTGCTAAATGTTTTATGGCTCGCAGTCCTATTTTGATCGTCGCGCTTGGCCAGAACCTTCAAGTGGTCACCATCTGGTTCCAGTCTGCCAGCAAGGGATTTTGCCTTCCAGTTGGCTTCATTGTCAAAAATAGCGTAATTTCCAGTCGCCAAGCCATAAATCTACAGTACCACTCGATGTTTTCCCGAATAAATATTTTTATCCTAAAATATAAACAAAAGAACATTTCTCATAATAATAATTAAAATAATTACCAACTTTAGTTGAGTAAAACAGTAAAATACAATTGTAAGGATAGGGGCCGGGATTACTTAGACAATTTCGGAAGAAATAAGTGCTTTATTTCGCGCTTCGCCGTCACCACACTTCTCCGTACAAAAAGGGAATCCTCTCTCGCTCCGTTTCCCCGTCCTTAAAACAGGGTGTCCGTCCCCTCTCTTCCTCAGAAAAACCCCGCGCGGTCCCAAGCTTGGGACTGGCTTGCGTCACCCTTGCGAGGGGGTGGGAGTGGCCAGGTCTCGCACGGCGCCAGCGACAGCCCTCGCTCTGTCCTGCGGGCTACGAATGTTGGGACTCTTCTCCTTGATTTATGGCAGGGTTGCCGAAGGCATTCGTGCCTCTAGCTCTTACACAATATTGTATTGTCCTTGCTATGAAACAGAAACAACTGACTGTACTGGAAAGGCGTTATCACTATACTAGTCGCAGCAGCGCTAATATTATTCTCGGCACGCCTGTGTGGAGCAGACGTTACGTCCAGTGTGTTTGCGGCATATTTTGATCCTGAAATAACTTATATGCTCAAATGGTAATGCGACACCGCTATTATGATGCGCTTAGTGGTATTTTTCAATATGTAAATATAATCTACAGCTCGACTTGGCTAGTATTACGATTTTATAATTGCGCTGTACAGAAAATATAATATATTAAAATAAAGATAATGAAGGGGTTGCGACTAATATTCCTTTAAATTCATGTATCCGAATAAAATTTTCACGACCCCAACATTTCACTTTGCGACCCCATTTGGTTCCATTATTGTGTCCTCTTATTACTCTTGTCTATTCCAACGCACACTTAATCTTCAGCTCTAATCTTCTCAATAAAATTTTCTACTCGTTCTCTAATTTCCTGTCTTTGTATAACCAATTCTCTTCTTATTCTTCTTTCCCTTTCTTGTTTCTTGTTCTTCTAAAGGGAGTTTTTTTAGCCCGATAGAACTTGAAATTGTAAAAAATAACAACAAATTTAATTTTAATCAAATTGTTTTATTCATTCGAAAGATCAATACATGGCATTAACATTTGAAAATGATTTCGGGCATATGGCCACCGCGGCTTTCTTGACGAAGCGTATCCTGGACGTCTAATTTTGGGCCACTTTTTCGAGCACTGCTGGCCATATGTCATAGATAACACGAATAATGTCGGCCTTCAAGGCGTCAATTGTTACTGGTTTATCAGCATAAATCAGTGACTTCATGTGGCCCCACAAGAAATAATCGATAGGTGTCAAATCGCACGACCTTGGAGGTCAATTGACAGGTCCATTTCTCGAAATCAACTTATCACCAAATTTTGATTTCAATAAGTCGATGGTTACCGTCGCCATATGGCACGTAGCGCCATCCTGTTGAAACCACATCTCGTCCGGATCAATGTCATCCATATTTTCAAACAAAAAATCATTGATCATGGTGCGGAAACGATCTCCATTGACTGTAACGCGAGCTCCGGCCTCATTTTTTAAGAAATAAGGTCCAATGATACCACCAGCGTGTAAACCGCACCAAACGGTGCATTTTTCTGGATGTAATGGAGGATAATTCTGGATAAATAGGGTCTCTTGTGGATTTGTCTCATTCCATATGCGGCAATTTTGCTTATTAACAAACCTGTTAAGCCAAAAATGAGCCTCATCGCTAAACACAATTTTGCGATAAAACAACGGGTCAGGTTCCAACTGCCTTGGAGCCTAATCGGCGAAAGAACGATGCATATGATGGTCTCGTGGCTTTAATTCCTGAACCAGCTGGATCTTATACGGGTGTAACCCAAGTTCTTTGCGTAAAATTTTCCACATAGTGGACGGACAGACCCCCAATTCCTGCGACCAATGACGAATCGATAAATTTGGATCTTCTTTCACACTTTCATTTACAGCGGCAATATTCTCTTCAGTGCGCACATTCCTTTGGCATGTTGGAGTTATTGCATCATTTAGAGAGTATGTGGTACGAAATCTATCCACAGTTCAACGGATGGCTTGCTCAGATGGACGATTATGTGTGCCATAAAATTCACGAAGTCATCTATATGTTGCGCGAATCGACGACTGATTTTCAAAGTAAATGTGGATAATTTGGTAGCGTTGTTCAAGCGTGAGTCTATTCATGAGGATTTGTCAGACTATACTGAACATAAATATCAACAAGAGCAGTCAGAAGGATAGTTTGTATTGACAGTTATCCCTATCGAAAGTTCTATCTAAGCTAAAAAAACACCTTTTATTTTTTTCTCCAACTCATTCATATTTTTTTCCACTGTCTTTTCCATTGTATTTACCTCTCTATACTCTATCTCTACTCTTTTTAACAGCTCCTTCGCATCTTCTTACCTGTCCTCTCTCTATTTTAGTTCTTTCAACAGATCATGTTTGTTTTTTTAAAAACTGTTTATTCAATTAATACAATATTTTGGCTACTTTTCAACATAATCACCCCCAACACTTATACATTTGTCCCATCGTTCCTCTAATTTTCTTATGCTCCTAGTGTAAAATTCTTTCAGTTGCTGTCGGAGCCACATTTGTACGTGAATCTTGACTTCTTCGTTAGAGCCGAATTTTTTGCCACGTAGAGCCTCTTTAAGGGGACCAAACATGTGAAAATCTGAAGGGGTAAGATCTGGACTATAAGGAGGATGTAGAAGAATCTCCCAGCCCAGTTTTTGAATGCATTCTTGAGTTATCTGTGCCGTATGTGGCCGTGCATTATCGTGAAGCAAAATCACCCCTTTTGTCAAAAGTCCACGACGTTTAGTGCGAATAGGAGGCTTTACTTTGTTTTCCAGCATATCACTGTAATATTGGCTGTTGATTGTTCTTTGGTCTTCAAGAAAATCGCATAAAATAGGGCCTTGTGAGTCCCAGGAAAGGGTAAGCATCACTGTATCTGCTGATGGCTGTGTCTTGAATTTTTTCCGTATTGGGGAATTTGTGTGTTTCCACTCGATGCTTTGTCTCTTTGACTCTGGCGCAAAATGGTGGATCCAGGTCTCATCGCACGTCACAATTCTTTCAAAAAAAGCTTCTTTCTCAGTCAAACATCGGGTTATCAACTGTTCACTGACTTACAGCCTTTTTTCTTCGTGGGTATGCGTAAGTTGTCTTGGCATCCATCTCGTGCATGTTTTCTTGTATTGCAGCTTATTGTGAATGATGTTATGGACAGTTCCAACACTTGCAGACACTTTTCCAGCAATCATTTTAACAGTGGTTCGTCTGTTGTCTCGAATTATCTCGTCAATGCGAAATTCAAGGGAGGAAATTGAAACTTCGACCGGTCGTCCACTTCGCTGCGCATCATCGACACTTTCGCGGCAATTTTTAAATTGTTCTACCCACTTGTAAATGTTCGAACGGTTTAAACACTTATTCCCGTACCCTTTTAACATCCTTGCATGGATCTCACTACCACTAACACCTTCTGCGACTAAAAATCTAATCACAGCTCGTTGTTCTTCTGCGGTGCAATTCTCAATCGGACTTGACATTTTGAACTGACTGAATTATAGGTTACGTTTACAAAATCTTGTCAAACAGTTGCTCAGAAGTCGTTACAAGGATGCCAACTTGAAATATAGAATGTTTCGTATTGGTTCATGAAATCGTTTAGGAGCTATATCAGTTTGTCTCGTTACTTATTGAATAGCCCTCGTACTTCCATCGGTGTAGCTTGTCTCTGCTTTTTCTACCTACTAGCTCTGTTTTACCATCCATCTCGGCACTCTTGTAGGTTTTCATTGTTCGCCGGATTGGCAAAGCTGCGTGGACTAATCGGAATGTTACCAAAACGTAGTACAGCTGTGGAGGTGTATTCTTAATGAGTACGCCAGTTTTGCTTAGATCTATTTATTAAGTTACACTAACTTATTCTACAGGCTATATAAATACACAAACTACATTAAGTGTTCGGCAGTGATGTACGCGTGCGCGGTGCGGTGTGTATGACGTGTGCTTCGGGCGACTGGCCGATTGACTGACTCGGGAGCAACACGCGGCCGGTATATACACAGTCCGTCCCACAGGAAAGGTGACTGATGTGAAATAAAATACAAGACGTTGTTTATTTTTAGTTTACATGACCTTTTATTCAAAATAGGCTCCTTGTGAGTCAATACACAAGTGGAAGCGTTGTAAAAATTATTCGAAACAATTCTGATACTCAACCTTTGAAATTGCCTGCAGTACCATGGTCGTAGCCTTCTGGATATCTGAAATTGTGTCGAAACGCTTTCCTTTCATTGCCATTTTCAGTTTTAGAAATAACCAGGAGTGGCACGAAGACAAATCAGGAGAATAAGGAGGGTGTTGAAGCACCACGATACTTTTTTGAGCCAAGAAATCGCATACGATCTTGCTTTTGTGCGCCGCACAGTGGGGTATTTGCCCCCAAAAGCCGGACATTAGACGATTTTAAAAATTGTACCTAAACCATACAATTTTTATTTCTTGAGTTAGTTAAATGTGTGAGGAACATTGTATCAACATTTTTTTCCTCATTTTTTTATTCATAAAACATTGTACTTCATCGAAAGTTAAGAGTATTTACGACGCGCGTTGCTTCTTTCACTAGTCCCTGAAACATCGTTCATTTATTATTGATTTTTAACTGTTTTAAATAAATTATATAGATTCTTGTTTTATCGAAGTGATTTAGATAAGTATATACTGTACTGTTAAACAGGTTTTACTTGTGCATCATGTATATTTTTCTAATTATTAATATTTAAAAATAATCAATTATTCAGTAATTTTCTCAACGATTTTAAGACTTCGTTAAGGATTTTGTTATACTTCCGGGTGAGTCCCGATGCTGAATCTGGTCTGGTTGCATTCCTTAAAGGTTTAAGATTAAGATGCAAGAAAAATTGATCCCGGATTTTCCCGGATTGACGTTTTGTAGTAAAGGGCATAGCCGGATAAGGGGGTCAAAAGTGCCCTTAAACCAAATTAGACTTGTGATGCACCATTCGATAGGGTATCCAAAAAAACCCTTCACACAAAGTTTCAACCCTCTAGCTCGATCTGGGGGGTAGTAATGGCGAAAAAACGAAATATCAGTTTTTGGCATATTTCTCCCACTTAGTGGCGAGTAAAAATTCTAAAAAAAATCTGGCATATTAAGTATATTGTGCCACATGTTCGAGAATTTTTTCGTATTTTTTTTATGTAAAGCTTGGGTACGAAAGATGAAAAACCCCAAAAAAATCAGAAAAATGCAGATTTCATAGTGAACTAGGAAGAGCACCACTTTTATATTTTGACCGTAACAACATTATAACATAACTATTATCCTCAAAAAGTTTCATATTTTTTTGAAATCAGCAACATACTCGGAAAAATGAAAAACCGATTCTGTCGACGTATTTTGCACGAAAAACTAGTTTTTACATTGAATATTTGTATCCTCTTTATTCAGTATGTATATTAAATGTTTCTAAACATTTCTGCATTCGTCCAAATGGTGTACAATGGGAAGAAATTGAATTAATTCAATTAATTGATTTTTTACCGTGTCCTAGATCATCTGGAACAAGTAAAGAATTTCCAACAAGTTCGGTGGCGGAGTGGTCTAGGGCGCAGTTTTAGTTGTGGAACCGCTGCGTACTTTTTTGGTGCCAGTTCGAATCTCGCCTAAGATAATTTTTTTTTTATTACATTAACGAGTTTTTTTATCCTAACTGTATAATATATGTAAATAGTATGTATCGTAAAACATTTTATAAACATCTCAACAATATTTTAACTCTAAATATACATATAAATAATTAAATAATAATTGCGAGCCACTTTTAATTCCATTGTTTATCTAACCTCGTATTCTCTGAGTTAAACTTAGGTAAGCTTTAAAAATCTCTGTAACAACGATAAGTGAAGGGAAAGAAATTCTTCCTCATTCAAAGATTTATTTTTTGCATTTCCTATCACCTTTTCAATACACAAGACTTACTAACAGGCAATGCGTCGAAAGAATATAAGTATTTGCCATCGTATATTATTAATAATGTTATGAAGGTGATGTTTATGACGCGGATAATTGGAACCATTTAAGAATTAATGGACGAAGACAACAATGTCCTTTGTTTGAAGGATACAAACAATATTGTTCCATAAGAAGTCAGATCGCGCTACATTAATAGCAAATCTTACCGGTGCTTTATTCATTATAAATTAAATTCAATTGGATTTTCGGCAATAGAACGCTACTGTTGTGAATGTGCAAATAGTAATCGTACCATAGGATGCTGCTTACACGTAGCAACAATAATTTATTACTTATCGCACGCACGGTACCTATCCACAATTGTCAGACCTACTGAAATATTATGTAAAATATTTAACAAAGGAAATATAATACCAGTGATTAATGACAATAATGACGAAGACTGAAGATACTACATGCGGTTCTTGTTCCAAACTGCGAAAAAATAGAGATAATTATCTTTAATACAAAACCGATTATATACAAGCAGAAAAGGATAAGCAATTTATTAACCAACAGAACATGCGAAAACAGAAATGGTGAAAAGAAGAAGTGCTTAGGATGTATCGTCTTTGCTGCAAATCACACACATTTAGTAAAAATAAGTATCTTTAATACAAAATTGATAAATGTAGCAATTGAAAGTGCCTCACAATTGTTACTTAATTATTTATATGTATGTTTGGAGTTAAAATATTGTTGAGATGTTTGTAAAATGTTTTACGATACATACTATTTACATATATTATACAGTTAGGATAAAAAAAATCGTTAATGTAATAAAAAAAAAATTATCTTAGGCGAGATTCGAACTGGCACCAAAAAAGTACGCAGCGGTTCCACAACTAAAACTGCGCCGTAGACCACTGCGCCACCGAACTTGTTGGAAATTCTTTACCTGTTCCACATGATCTCTGACACGGTAAAAAATCAATTAATTGAATTAATTCAATTTCTTCCCATTGTACACCATTTGGACGAATGCAGAAATGTTTAGAAACATTTAATATACATACTGAATAAAGAGGATACAAATATTCAATGTAAAAACTAGTTTTTCGTGCAAAATACGTCGACAGAATCGGTTTTTCATTTTTCCGAGTATGTTGCTGATTTCAAAAAAATATGAAACTTTTTGAGGATAATAGTTATGTTATAATGTTGTTACGGTCAAAATATAAAAGTGGTGCTCTTCCTAGTTCACTATGAAATCTGCATTTTTCTGATTTTTTTGGGGTTTTTCATCTTTCGTACCCAAGCTTTACATAAAAAAAATACGAAAAAATTCTCGAACATGTGGCACAATATACTTAATATGCCAGATTTTTTTTAGAATTTTTACTCGCCACTAAGTGGGAGAAATATGCCAAAAACTGATATTTCGTTTTTTCGCCATTACTACCCCCCAGATCGAGCTAGAGGATTGAAACTTTGTGTGAAGGGTTTTTTTTGGATACCCTATCGAATGGTGCATCACAAGTCTAATTTGGTTTAAGGGCACTTTTGACCCCCTTATCCGGCTATGCCCTTTAGTCATAGATGACCACCGAGAGTCGCAGCGTTTGTCGCGCGCCTTCACGATCGCGCCCACTGAACCTCCTAAAAAACTCTTGAACTCAAGTGTGTAAACTACAGACATATGAGATGTTTAAACTATTCTGTAGATAAGCCTTTGGCTGTCTTGCACTTTCAGGATGCATTCAATTGAAACAATGCGATCAGAGTGTGAACAGCGATATATTTGAAGGATTATTTTACATTGTTATACTTTATATTTTAGTTTTTCCCACTTATTCGGTTTAAGTTTTATTTTATATAGTTTATTTAAAGTTTATATTTAAGTGCTACTTTATTAAGTTTCTGTTTAAGTGTGGTTTAGTTACGTTTAAGTGCTATTTTTCTACTTTTATATAGACAAGTTCATGTTTAAGTGTTGTTCATTTATTTTGATATTAAATTTTATTCTATTAGATAAAGACAGACGGATATGGAGACGAAAAAAACATTTGAAGAAGAATTATAATACCATTTGGCGATAGGTAGTTATGATATATATTGTTGATATAATATATATTGAAAATATGTATAACTTATTTCATATATGATATATTATAAATCAACATTTTTATGATGACAGATATAACAAATTCACGTGTATTTATCGCTGTCTGTTAACTGCTAATCCAGCATAAATTGCATTTGCGGATTCCAGAAAATTAAAATTTTTAATACGTTATTAACTTTAGTATGGTGTTTACTGATTACTTATTATATATTGTATTATTACATACATGTATATGAGTTGTATTCTATATACATATCAGTGCCATATCATACAAATCTTCAAAACGATTCGGGCACATTCAAATAGTTGTATCTTTCTTAAAAAACAACTCTTCATAATAAAATTTGACGTATTTTAAAGAAAAATAATCATATCTTCAAATAGTGTACATAAAAATTTTAATAAATATTATTTGCAATTTGTAACACTTGAAAAATGTCATGAAATTTTACACTTTAACGTATTTCTATTTAAGGGCGGACTTCACCCCTTGAACATTCACTTTGATCAATGCGGTTTAAAAATTTGGAAAGTAGAAAGTTCAAGCTTTAAAATGGACTTTTATTCAGCAAATTTGGATGGATTTGAGGAAAGTTATACCAATTTGAATGTTAAGCAAATTTTAAAACAGCTATGTCTGGCTTTTCGGGACAAATACCCCACTGTGCGCCGGTGCATTGTCGTGCAACAAACACCATGTTCCTTGATTCCGGTATTCAGGTTGAACCCGAACAATTCTCGCCCATAAAAGATTTAAAACACCCAAGTAGTAATCTGCATTCACCATTTGACCTTCTGGAGCGAATTCTTTATGGATAATTGCTTTTGAATCAAAGAAAACAGTGAGCAGTGTCTTGACGCGGCTTTTCTGCATGCGCAGTTTTTTCGGTCTCGGAGATTCTGGACGTTTCCATTCCGAGCTTTGGCGCTTTGTAAGTGGCTCGTACTGGAAACACTATGTTTCATCACATGTTACGATGTAAGACATGAAGTCTGGATCCCTAGCGGCCGATCTTTTCATGTCTCTGCAGTGTTTCACTCTGCAATCTTTTTGATCGTCAGTGAGTGAGTGGAGTACAAAGCGACAACAGATCTTCCTTTTCCCCAAATTTTCAGTTAGAATGCGATGCACAGTTGTTTCAGGAATTCCAGTGAGCTCCTCAATTAACCTGATAGATGCACAACGATCATTTCGAAGAATTTCAGCCACTTTTTGAACATTTTCTTCGACTCGAACTGTCGATGATGCTCCTGGACGTGGATCATCTTCAATGCTCTCTCTACCATCACGAAACCTTGCATACCACTTAAAAACGTTTTTACGACTCATTGCTTCATTACCATAAACAGTTTGTGTCATTTCAAAAGTGTCTGTGGCACTTTTACCCAATTTAAAACAAAACTTAATGTTCGCACGTTGCTCCATTGCTCCTTTCACGACCGAAGTTCAAAACATAGTGTTAAAGTTTCGGTTATTACAAGCAGTCTGTGATGCCAGCGCTGTTAAATTTAAAACGGAAGGTAGTCGATATACCACGCTAGTTAATTCATACATCCGTTCACAAACGGCATTAGTATTTACGCGAATATAAAATCAGTCACCTTTCTTGTGGGATGGATTGTGTATATCTTGTCGCAACTTCTTGAAGCGTCGCGAACGTAATGCGTCTAGAAACGTCTCAGCGCGACGCGTGATCGGCAGCTTTCTGTGCCGCGAAACGTCGAGAATATTCCTTTGCTGTAGACCACCACACACTTCTTAGTGGAAACGTACTCCATAACGTTGTGGTGGCACACTGATCCTTCCCGAGCAGGTGGTTGTGGTTGTTTGAGGTGTTGTTGTCGGTTTTACCGCTGCTGCGTTCGCGTCGGGATCGTCTTCTTTTAAAATGAATGCAGGTTTTAATCTGTTCAGAGATACTCTTCTTGTTGCATCCCCGATCTTGATGTCGAAGAATTTGTCGTGCCTTGTGACCACTAAGAAAGGGCCGTCGTATTGTGGCTGCAGTGGAGCTCGCGTTGCGTGATGCCGTAGGTAGACGTGTGAACTGTGTTGTAGCTCAGGGTGCACGATTATGCCCTTCTGTTCGTGTCTCGATGTGGGTGTCGGTCGGACGGAGCGGTCATGCTTCCGCAACTGTTGTACGAATTCTGACGGGTCCGGCGATGACTTCGCCATAGATGAGTTCTGCCGGTGAGGCTCCGATGTCATTCTTTATCGCGTTTCGTAGGCCGAGTAATACTAGTGGCAAGGCGTCGACCCAGTTTGTGTTGTTCTGTAAATGGCAGGTAAGAGCAGCTTTTAAAGATCGGTGTTGCTGTTCGATTAATCCGTTACTCTGGGGGTGATATGCTGTAGTTCGGACGGTGTTGATTCCGAATAGTTTGGTGAAGGACTTGAAGAGGCTGCTCTCAAATTGGCGTCCTTGGTCAGTCGTGACTTTTTGCGGCGTCCCGAAACAGCAAATCCAGCCGTTGAGCAACGCTCTGGCGAAGGTGTCAGCTTGCTGATCCGGAATTGGAAAAGCCTCCACCCATCTCGTGAATCTGTCGATCGCCGTCAGTAGGTAACGGAACCCTTGGCACGGGGGGAGTGGTCCCATGATGTCAACGTGAATGTGGGCAAAACGCGTATTGGGAATTAGGATTTCCGCGAGCGGCGTCCTTGTGTGGCGAGAGACCTTGGCCCACTCACATTTGTTGCAGCTTCTGGCCCATTCTTTGATGTCCTTTCGTATTCCCGGCCAGATGTATATTTCGGCGATTGTTTGTGCGCTCGCCCGAATTCCGGGTTGGGAGAGATTGTGGGATTTTTTGAAGACTTCGGCTTCTGCTGGAAGGCGTATGTTAGCGGTTTGTGATCTGTGAAAATCGTGAATTTTCGTCCATCGATGGCATGGCGAAAATGCTTCACAGTCTCATAGACTACCAGGACCTCACGATTGTACGCCGAATATTTCATTTGACTGGGTGTGAGTCGCCGTGAGAAGAATCCAAGGAGTCGTGGATCGTCGTTGTTGGCGGACTGTTGTAATAAGGCTCTAATCGCAGTATCCGATGCGTCCGTGACCAAGCTGATCTCTCTTTGTGGACTAGGGAAACTCAGGATCGTTGCGTTTTTGAGGTCTTCCTTCAATCGTGACCGTGTTCGCTCCGAAAACGCATTTTGACGGGTTAATGGCTAGCCCGCACTTATCTAGTCGTTGAAATAGGGTTGTTAGATGCTGGATATGCTCCTCTGTATTTCTGGAAGCAACGAGGATATCGTCTATGTAGACGAAGCAGAATTCCAATCCAGCGACGACTTCGTTCATGAACCGCTGCACAGTGCGGCAGAAGCATGCCAAACGCCATAAAAAACATTTTCCGACCGAAATCTTATTAAATCTCTTTTCCAATGTAATTTTGTGAATATAATTGATTTTTTCACATAATTTTTAGATATTGTACGTGCTGTAAATGTCAAATACTACGATTTATTTTTCAAATGCTTCTAATTTATTCGGATTTTTTAAATTTTTATTTAAATTATTTAAATTATTATATTAAATTGTCACTTAGAACTGTAATGCCACTTGTTAATCCTAAACGTTGTTAGGCGCTCGCGGTTGTTGAAAATAGTGTTTCCACCACTTTCAAATAATGTTTCTAATTCTTACTGAACAACACCGAATCATACAACAGATATTCTCCGATGTTACTTGTTCAAGAACGAACTAGAGACTGCTTACACCCCCTTCCCACATTTCGCGGGTCCGCAATTTCTTTGCTTCACTAAAGTATACACTGATTGGCTGAAATTCCACAAAATTCTACAGTCAATCAGCGCGTTTAATGACTGTCACCTACGCATTTCTTTTCCTTCTTTAGCGACATGTTCCAGGAAAGGTATGGGATGGTCACTCTGCCAAGCGAAAATTTTACAACACTGCAGGGTGACACTACACCAAATCAATCATTTCTTTAACTAAGAATTGTCAGTGAAATTCTTTGGCAGGTACACTTTGTGCATGACCGCCATAACGGAGCATGCACCTCACATACCTAGAACGGTTTGCACGGTTCTTTCAGTAGCATTTTAGATATTTATTTTTAAGACACCAGCTTTAAGAAGGGCTCATTTTGAAACTTTAAAGAACGTAATAATATCTTTTTAAAATTGTTGAACCCCATAACTTCAAATTGATTTATGCAAAATAAAAACTTGCTTATAATTTTCAACACTACAAAACTAATTTTTCAATGTAAATTGAATTTATTCGAATAAGTTGAACTTTCTACATGAAAGTTGAATGTTGTCCAGCTTGACTTCTTGAAAATAGACAAAAATTGCAAAATTCGAAGTCTCGTATACCTTAAGGGGGTAGTCCCAGGCATGGCAGAGAGCTAACTTTACCGACAAAATGGGCCAAAAATATGGGTTTGCCTGATACAACTTTTCATCCTTATATGAGAGAATTTTGGCTCGAAATAGGGCTCATTCGAAAGGGGAGGTTTCAACGCAACGTGGCCAGGTAGTCTTGTGGTCAAATTATGTTGATATGTAGAAATATGAGCGTTGTAAATCGGAGCAAAAAGTGACAGCTTGACAGCCGTCGAATCTAAGCATTTTTTTCATACGGAGAGAATGATGTGCATGAAATGAATACCTGACCACGTTGCGCTGACGCCTCCCTTTTCGAATGGGCTATCGTTCGACTCAAAAGCTTCTCATAAAAGGACGAAAAGTTGTATCGCGTAAAGGCATGCTTTCTCGGATGAATTCGCCATAGTGACGATAAAACAGAGCAAAATACGTATCAAGTTTAGTTCAGCTGTTGTGCACGAGGGGCGCCTAATTATAAAGACTAAATGAGTGTTGACTTGGGAGTGCAGCAGTAGCTCGATGTACTACTACATTCAACTCTGCCTATACATGTGTCGCCAACGCTCTCCCCCTGTGAAACGTAACCGCACGTTTTGCTTTGCGCTCGGCAAACGGCACCGCGATTTGTTTATGGAGAAGCATAACAAGCAGCGATGCCTTTTAGACGCAACGCAACGCAGCGCGTCCACTACACACGCATAGGCGGAGTTCAATGTAGTTGTATCATCATTTCTTTTTACATTTTGAAAAGTAATATGTATGGTAACATGTTGGAGAATGTTTTCGGATTTTTGTGCTGCAAAACTTAGGTATAACATATGAAAAACTCTACACTAATCTGAAAAATGCAGATTTCGTTGTGAAGTTGTAAAAGTACTACATTTATATTTTTATGGTAACAACATATTATTATAGCTATTATCCCCAATTTTTTTACATTTTGTGGAAAAGTAAACCGTAGTTATAAAAATCGAAAACCAATCTTTTTGAGATATTTCGCGCGAAAAAGCAATCTTCACTTTAAATTTTGATATGTTCTTTGTGCAGTGACTGCGTTACGTGATTTTTAATATTTCTATATTCGGAAGAACAATATATAGAGCCGACTCTTGATTATCCGGTCTCTGCAGGACCAGATCTCGGCCGGATAAACAAATGGCCAATTAATCTGGCAGCATGCTTTATAGATTGTTATGTTTATACCAAAATATTAGAATTAAGTATATTTATAATGTTTAATATTTATACACACGTATGAACATACGGTACATATATACAATCGCACCATCTCAATATAATATAATGCTACGTAATATGTATGTAATATTTATTTAATTTCATCCTTCACAAAAAAGTTGGTAATCTTTTCTGTTTCCTTTATTTCGCTTCGTTCGTTAATGTGATGTCATGCTACTTTCTCAAAAATGATATGTCAATTGCTAATGAATCTTCTTCCTGTTTAACATACTTCGTCGCAGTTACAAGTGCAATTTTTCCTTCTGCGCGACTCACTTTCTTATCTCTATCTATACTCTAAGAAGTGCGGAATACTGTACTCAGAGATTTAGTACGAATGGAAAAAAAATTAATATGAGGATGCGTATTTAAGCAATGACAAATACATGTGACAATAATTACGCAAGAAAGTGAATAATTACAGAATATTTCATAGCAACAAAAATGTGGCCGGATAAAACGGAGGCCGGTTCAGCCGGGGCTGGATAATCGATCGAGAGTCTAGTGTAAATAGAAGTTGTAAATTCAGTTAACTGAAACTATTTCACATATTTATATTTTAAAGTTGGAAAGATAATTTTAATGATTGGATTGGCAGCGTGACTACGTATTCAGACTGTAAACCCATACTTAACATTTTTGTCATAAGTTCGTTCTTCATTTATTCGTACCTATACAATATGCTAATAAGTGGCAATAATTTCAAAACATGTTAAAGAAATTCTAAGAATATTTTACTCTGAAGTATACGTAGAGATAATTTTGGAGCTTGTTTTATGCGATTATCTCTCTAGCCACGGATTCTTCTACCCACGAGTGTTACTTAGTATTTCCTAGATCCATTAAATGTATGAAATGATACCACGCACCTGTACTTCGATCCAACATATTTATTAACGATAAGTACTATTGAAATAGATTTCTTTTATTTATGATGTGTCAGAGAAGCTAAATGATTCTATAATTAACAAATCATATCAATATATATATATATATATATATATATATATATATATTTATTAATTTCAGCCCTTGGGCCCAGAAATGGACTTGGTTTACAATCTTTAAGTGTTACTTATATTTACTCATTCATCCATACTTTGACTTACATCTAATTACATTCTTTTCTACTCATCCCTCCACATATTGTCATTCCACTCTCTTTCCTCTCCATTTGCCTCTTAACTTCTCTCAACCATCTAACAACCCCCTCACATCTTCGCCCCTCTACAATTCTCTCTACGCTATATTCGCACCTCTCTATTAGCTCGCACTCTTCCACTAGATGTTTCAGCGTCCCGCTTTCTCTCCCGCAGAGTCTGCAACTCCTATCCTCCCTACTTAACCAGTATTTGTTATATACATCCAAATTTCCACATCTAACTTTCGCTATTAGTCTTTGGTCCCCTTTACAGCCTTTGTTTGTTAAATACTCCGGTCTCCTATAACATCTTATCGCTTTATATCTAGGGTTATATATCGATTTTCTTATTCTGCTCTCCTGCTCTTGTATCTGATTTTCCCTATCTCTTTCTTTCAGCACTTCGCGAGCGAACTCTTTCCCTTTCTTTTCTTCCAACTGCTCTATTCCTGCTTGGCTAAAACCATTCCTATTTAGGTACTCCTCTCTTAGTTTACCACTGTAACTATCTGTTTCTCCTTCTTCCTTTTCCCTTAAGCATTTCTTTAATAACCTCTGCTCATCCAACTTCCTTATCTTTTGCTCGTATTTTAATGCCCTTTCTCCTGCCTTTATTCTCAGTCTGTCTATCCTAGTTTCTTCTAATACTATATAACCTGGGGTGCACTTGTCTAACCCTAAACACCATTTAATATATCTAATTTGTACTGCCTCCAACTCCTCCCACTCTTTCCATCCGAACAGTTCTGCCCCGTACATCATACCACTTGCCACCAGGGTATTGAACATGAACACCCTTCTGCCAAAATCATTTTTAAATATTCTTTCTCCAATTCCCCATATCTCCCTCATCGCCACTTGTGCTTTTTTAACCCGCTCTCTGATGTGTGCCTTCCATTGTCCGTTCCTCTGTAGCCTTACTCCTAGATAGACAAACTCCTTTACCACTTCTATTTCCTTCCGCTTCCACGTCCAGTTCGTCTTCTTTTTCTTCCCTCTCCCCTTTCCGAATATCATCATTTTTGTTTTCGCTACATTTAGTGTTAGCTTTCTTTCCTCTAAGTATATCTCTAACTTCTTCATCGCCTGCTGCATCCCCTCCTCAGATACCGCGAGGATTACTACATCGTCTGCGTACGCTAACGAACACAATCTGCTGCCTCCTATCCTGACCCCCGCCGCCAATGTCTCTTTGAGCTTCTCTTCCATATCCACTATATACAGCGAGAATAAGGTGGGACTTAAAACACAGCCCTGTCTTACCCCTCCCGTGGTCCAGAATTCCCTCGTCATATTCTCGCCTACTTTTACCGCAACTTTCACCTCTTCATAGATCTCCTTTATCCTTCGTATCAGCCCTCTCCTTATCCCTTTCCTCTCCATCGTTTCCCATAGTTTCTCTCTATTTACACTGTCAAATGCTGCTCTTAGATCCACGAAAAGGCCGTACACTTTTCCTCCCCTCTTCCTTATTTCCTTCTCTATCACATGTTGTAGTACATAGATATTGTCTATGGTGGCCCTACCTCTCCTGAATCCCGTTTGTGTGTCACTCAGGACCTTCTTTCCCTCCGCATCCACAATAAGTCTTTTGTTCAAAATCGCTGCGTACAGCTTATAAGCTGTACATAACAAAGTGATGCCCCTGTAATTATTTGTCACATTCGGGTCCCCTTTCTTATGTAGTGGCACGATTACGCCCTTCCTCCAGTCATCTGGAAATCCTCTCCCTCTCCAAACTTCCTTCACCAGCTCAAACAGCCTCTTCCTCAGATTGCCCCTGCTATATATCCACGCCTCTGCCTGAATTCCATCCACGTCTGCAGCTTTTTTCTTCTTTAACCTGTTCAAGTGATAATCTATCTCCTCATCTGTAATCTCCTCTTCTTCTTCCTCCCTCTCTCTGCCCTCATCCCTTCCTGTCCTGTGCACTTTCTCTTTCACCCCTCCAAGTTCCGTTGCGAAATGGTTTACCCATTCCTCCATGGTTATTTGTG
Organism: Eucera pruinosa; assembly: GCA_028830335.1. Classification (NCBI taxonomy): domain Eukaryota; kingdom Metazoa; phylum Arthropoda; class Insecta; order Hymenoptera; family Apidae; genus Eucera; species Eucera pruinosa. The sequence continues at coordinate 1,239,455 of JAMYCR010000006.1, read as the reverse complement.
TTCCCATCTCTTTCTTCTTCCTTCGCTCCTTATTTATGAATTTCCATGTGTCCATCTGTGATTTGGCTTTTCCTATCTCCTCCCATATCCTTTCTCTCTGCTCCTCCTTCTTTCTCTCTACTAATTCCCTCATACACCCTCTCTCCGCGATATACTCCTTTCTCGACACTTTGTCTTGTTTCCATTTTGTATACATCTTTTTAACATGTCTTTTCTGTTGTCTACATTCGCTGTCCCACCATTTTGTCCAGCCTATCTTCCTGTATTCTCTCCCTACTACCTTTTTAACTGTCCCATTATTCACTATCTCCTTTATTTCCATCCAGCTGTCCTTAATACCCGTTGCCTCAAACTCCTGATCTTTAGTATCTTCTATATACTTCTGTATTGCTTCCTTGTCCCAGACGGTTATTACTCCTTTCCTTCTCTCTACCTCCCCCTCGCCCCTCTCCACAACTCCCTCCAGTTCAATCCCTAGTGGCAAGTGGTCTGACTCTATCCTATCCTCCACCCTGAATTGTCTTATCCTTTGCAGCGTGGCCGTATTTGTCACTACGTAATCTATGACCGATGCACCCCTTTTCCCCACGTATGTAAACTCCCCCCTATAGTCTCCTGCTGTTTGCCCATTTAGGATATGCCATCCCCTATCCTCTGTTATCTTCAACATCCTTTCTCCTTCAGCGTTTATCACTCTATCCCTTGAGCATCTCCCTTCCTCCTCCTCCTCCTCCTCATCCTCGCCAAGATATAATGTTCCTTTCTTTCCAGTTCTCGCGTTCCAGTCCCCTCCAATTATCATTTCATTCTCTTCTTCTTCACGTATTAATTCATTTATACTCTGTTCCAACCTTTTAATTCCTTCTCCACTGTATACCGTCCATATACTCCATATCTTGTCCCCTATCTTCGCCTTTCTTTGCATTATGCCATTTCTTTGCCTCTCCTCCTCCCCTACGTCCCACTCCTTTACCATTCCTGTTATAATTCCTCCCTTCGCTCTGCCTTTTTTGCTTTCTCTTACCGCTGGTTGATATTTCCACACATAGCCTCCTGGTAATTTGTTTCTAATTTTCTCCCAATTCTTTTCTTCCACCCATGTCTCTACCAGACCCACAAATTGGAATTCCTCTATGTAATTCCAAAACCCTCTATCTTTTCCTCCCAAACCTGCAATGTTCCAAAACAGTATTTTCGTCCCTCGCCCCTGCCTCTCCCTATCGTCCCTCTGTCCCTTAGGCTTGTCTAAAAATCCTGCTTCCCTCCTCTTCTTTCAATATCTTGCCATTTATGCCATTGTCCCTCAATATTTATTTTTTGATATCCTATCCTTACTTTGCTTCCGTTACTTTTTTCAGTCCTTGCCATCTGTCTTATCTTCTTTTGTATTTCTCTTTCCCCTCTCGATAAATCGTTATCTATAAATATCCTTTTCCCTGCTAGTTTACTTTTCCTCCTCATGACTTCTACTTTCTGCCCTTCCTCTTTCATCCTTGCTATTATCAGTCCATTGCCTCGTCCTTCCATTACCCTTGCCCACTCCAACTTACCTTTATATTCCAGCTGCTCTTCAATAAATTTCTCCACCGTCTCTTTAGCTTCTTTCCCATTGGTATCCAGGCCCCTTATTATTATATTCTTTCTCCTTTCCTTCCTGTCTTGCTCCTCCAACCTCCTCTCTATCCTATCGACTTTCATCTCAAACTCATTATCCCTCCCACCTGTGACATTATCTGCAACTCGCGGTGTATCTTCTTTATTTCTCTTTTGCATCGCCTCCATCTTACTTTCCAATGCCATCAATCTATCCCCCATTTCTTTCTTCTCCCTTTCCCATTTTGCCTCTCTTTCTTTCAGCTCTTTCATCAGGTCTTCTTTGTTTCTTTGAGCCTCCTCTCTCATTGTCTTCATTTCGTTCTTTATCCCCTTCAGCAATCCTAATAATAAGCTATTCCCTATCTCCTCGCTACCATCTCCTTCCTCCTCTACCATCCTTTCTGTTCTCATCATACTTTCTTGCACCCCCGTTATTTTGACGCCTTCTTTACCTTCATCTCCCTGTACATTTTCGTTCCCCGACCTCCTGACTATCATATACTTGTCTATTCCTTCCTTCCTCTCTACCTTCTTCTCTACCTTCCCTTGTATAGCTCTTTCTGCTCTCGTTTGCACTCCCTTCCTGTTTGCTCCCTCTGTTTTATCCCCATGTCCGGGACTCTTCCTTACCGACCGGACTGTCCGAGCACCTCCCACTTTTTCCGTCTCGCTATGCCTTATCATCCTAACCTGTTTTCCTCATCTATTTTTCACGTCCTTCCCCACTCTATCCGCACTCCCCTATCTCTGCCTTCACTCTCACCTATATTTCCCGTTCACCACTCTCGCTCACGACTTTTTCCGCTCCTATACCCCTCTTATTCGTCAGTAATTTACAAATGCCTTTATATCTCGCTCGCAACACACCTCACACACATGCCACCTACAACAAAGTCCCCAAATCATATCAATAGTAAATCAATGGAAGGACAATGAATTGTCATGTAATTATGAATTAAGAAAAAAAAATATAGGAAAAGAAAGATTAATTTGTGCGCGGCGCGAACTCATAACCAAAATAATTAGTTGGGATTTACAGTCAGACCCCATAACCACTCTGCTTTTTTTTTTTTTTTTTTTGTTAAGACTGTTTATTGTATTATTGCCTGTACATTTTTGCTTGTGTGATGGTTACAAAAACGCTTGAAAAAAAAAAATTTACCATTCGCTTTCTTATTTTATCCTTGTTGCTACTTGATCGCGCGTCTGCGATTCTCGTATACAATCTGTTCGCTGTCTGGCAGTTCTTATGAGTTTTTAGTTTGTTTGGGATACAGTGTATTTTGTACTATCGGTCCGGGGGGGTTTATAAGAAACGTGGGGAAAAGCGTTGGCTTTTACGCTAGTAAAAACCCCTGTGTAGGTTTTTTGTGGGGGGGGGGGGGGGTGTTAACTTATATACTAATGCTTACGTGCTAAGGCTTATTTGCTAGTTTTTTATTTACAATGGGGCTGTGATGCTCCTTTTTTGTCACGCGTTGGCGCTTGCTCTGTTTATAATTGTGTCGTGGTCATATTTTGCTTTACGCTCTGTGAGTTCCTGTATATGTGTATTGGTGCTTGTTAGCCATTTGTATTTTTTGGTGTTCAGTCTGTGAAAGTCTGTATGGTCTCTGTGCGGGAGTGCTGTTGAAAATTTGAATTTTTCTTTGTGGTGTATGTAGTCTTCATGTGTGTACGCTATTCTCTTGTCTGCTTTGTTTCGTGTCCAGTGGTAAATGATTGGGATGTTGTCGGCGTTTTGTATTAGTCCGTGTTTGTCGCAGTAGGTAAAGGTTTGTGGGGTTGTGTAGCCGTTTTGGAGTTGCCTGTGTGCTGTATGTGGTACTGTGTCAGTGAGGGTGCGCATTATGCTATTGTCCAGGTGAGTTAATTTGCTGAAGTAGTCTCTTGTTATTTTGATAATGAATGTATCGATTCGTGGGATGTCTGCAGTGTCGTATAGGGTTTTATTGCTTATGTAATGTTGCCAGTCGGTGTGATGGGATCTGTATGCACTGAGGCATGCTCTGATGCATTTGCGCTCTAATGCTCTTATTTTCTCCATCATGGTGTGGTTGCAGTTCCACCATGTGGGTGCTGCGTAAGTTATTATTGGTCTGATTAGGAGCATGTATAGGATTAGTTTTGTTTTTTTTGTTAAGTTTTTGTTGTAGAATATTCGGCTGTTTGTTTGGAATGCGAGGCGTGCTTTTTGGATTTGTGTGTCTATGTGTTTATTTCCTCGTAGTAGGTAATCTATGTGTACTCCTAGGTATTTGACCACCTGTTTGTGCGGTATGGTTTTTTTGGTGTTGGTGTCCGGTGTTGTTATTTTTACGTGGAAGTTCTTGCAGCCTATTTTTGATTTGGAGGTGATGTGTTTGAGGGGTTTTCTGAAGAGGATTGTTTCACATTTGTCTGGGTTTAGTTTTAGGTTCCAGTTTGTGTAATATGTATTGATTTTTTCGATTAGTGTTTCTAGCTTATCTCGTATTGTGATCGCTTTTTTGTCTGCTATGTATATGATTATGTCGTCTGCGAAGGCTATTGCGTGTGTTTTTGGGTCGTTTGCGAAGTTGAATAGTTTCGGGAGTTCGTGTGTGTATATGTTGTACAGTATGGGGGAGTTGACCGTTCCTTGTTGGAGGCCTTCTGTTATGTTGTATACTTTGGTGGAATGGTAAGTTCCGTCCCAGGTTGTAAAGGTTTTATTGTTTATCATATCCCATATGGTGTATATGAGTGGTTTAGGGAATTGTTTTTTTTTAGCTTGTATAGGAGTCCGTTTAGCCAGACGGAGTCGAAGGCTTTTTCGATGTCTAGTAGGGCTGCCCCTACTAGATTGCTGTTGGCTGTGTGGGTGTTGGTGTCTGAAAGGAGTTTGTGCATGGCGTGCGTGGTTGAGTGTCTATGTTTGAAACCAAATTGGTTGTCTGGGATTATTTTTTTTTGTTGCAGTGATTGGCTATTGCTGTGTTAATTATTGATTCGTATATTTTGCTTAGACTAGGTGTTAGGCTAATCGGTCGGTAGCTGGCTGGGTTGTTTGGGTCTTTGTTTTTTTTGAGTATCGGGATAACTTTAGCTTGTTTCCAGTTTTTGGGGAAGTAGTGGTTATTAAGGGCGTTGTTAAATATTATTGTTAGGTCGATAATTATTTTTTTTGTTAGATGTTTTAGTGTGATTGGTGGGATATTGTCTAGGCCGCTTGAGGTTTTGTTTGGGAGCTTGTTCAGGGTGCGTTCGATTATCGTTGGGTTGCAGAAGAGGTTACTTTGGGTACTGGTGGTGGTTGTTGGGTGTGTGGATCTGTTGTCGGTGTTGAATTGTGTTTGAGTGGTGTTGTGTTCCCTGAGGGTCGTGAATTCTGCTTTTATTGTTTCTGCGGCTGTGTCTACTATTTCTTTGAGTCTTGTGTTACTGTTTAGGTGCCTCGGGGAGTTAATTGTTTGGAAATATGCGCCGATGGCGTTAAGTTTGTCTGTTGGGGAGGTGAGTATGTATGTTGCATTTTCTTTTTGTGCGTTTGTGTGATTGAGGTTGTTTTCCAGGAGTATGGTGTCGTTTTCTTGTATGTGTATGTTATTGATTTTTATTTGTTGTCTGGGACGGAATATTGCATTGATTTTGTGGTTCGGCGTGGGTGGGGTGAATGTTTTAGTTTGTAAATAGGGAGTTAAGTATGAACTCTATTTTTTCCGCATTTGTGGCTACTTGTGCTGCTAATGTTTGGAATTGGGTGGTTAGTAGAGCTGCGATTTCGCTCTTGAGATTTGTTACCCAGCTGGGTGGTGGTTGCTGGTGGGGTGCTTGCTCTGTGGTGTTGGTTGCTGTCGGTGTTGAGTTGTTGGGTCCGACGTTGTCCTGGTGTCTTATTTGGCTGTTGCTGGTGTGCGGGAGGTGCTCGGATCCTTTGACTGCATGGGCGTAGGTTACGTTGCTTCTTATTGTTGCTGGGGGGTGGTAGATCCTACTTATTATTTTTTGTTGCTGTGCGATTTTTTTTCTTTTTTATGGTGTATAGCAAATTTTATATATGGGCATCCTTTGTAGGATGCTGGATGGCCTGTTTGGTCGCAGTTCGCGCATTTGAGCGTTGATCTATCTACCTGATGGGTTATTGTGCATTGATTAGGCTCGTGGGTTTGTGCGCATTTGACGCACCGGTATTTAAGCTGGCAGTTCTTGCTAGCGTGGCCTAGTCTTTGGCATTTCTTGCATTGGAATATTTTAGGTTTCTTGAGGTGTTCCCATTTTATTTTTTGGTACGCCAACGTCTTGATTTTGAAAAGTTCCGATGTTGGCGTGTTCTGGCTTACTTGGATTAGATGGTGGTATCTGTCTGCTTAGGTTTTGTCATATTGGAATTTTGATAGGTTGATTATTTCTATGTTTGGGATGCGGTGTTCCATTATTTCTTGTTTGATTTCTTCTATGGAGAAGTTTCCTCTTATGCCTTTAATGATGATTGATTTCGGTTTTAGGTTTTTTGGCGTGTAGGTATAGTGTTGGGTGTTTTGTTTTGTTAATTGTTCTTTTATTCTCTGGTGGTGCTCTAGTTGGTTTATATATATGGTGTGGTTTTCGCTATTTACTTCTTTGATAGCGAATGCGGTTTTTGGGATGTTTAATGCTTTGATGGTTTGGATGATTTCGTGTATGTTTGCGTTGGTGGTGAAGATTGGAGGCGGTCTAGGGATTTTTTTTGTTGGTTGTTGTGAGGGTTCTTCGGTTACTAATGGTTCTTCAGTCTCCATTTCGCTATTTTCCGTGAGTGAATCAAAAATTGATTTTTAATTTTTTTAACTGCAACGCACAATTCCAAAAAGTCTGAAAGATATTGGGGACAATAGTTATAATAATACGTTGTTATCGTAAAAGTATGAAAGTAATGCTCTTACAACTTCATTATGAAATCTAGATTTTTCAGATTTTTTTAGGGGTTTTCATTTTGTACACCTAAACTCTGCAATAAAAAAATCCGGAAAAATTCTCTAACATATATCACTATTGTGGAGGAAGGGTTACCTAAATAACGACTCCAGTGGATTCGTTCCTCTACAGTTAGATATTTATTATATTAGGGGGAAATCGCGTACGGATCAATTCTGCGTTCGTATCGTGCGGGAGCTAGCGACCGACTGTCTCGACTCTAGTCGAGTCTCCTCGAAGAAAACCCTTAGGGAAAAAAGATAGAAGCTGTACAGGACAGAGAGAAAATCGAGAAGGAGAGGAAAGTTTGGGAAATTCTAACAGCGGAAGAGAGTCGTAAAAAGAATGGGAGTTAAGAGCTTCGCCAGGGCCTAAGGGTAGACGTTAACCAGGCCCAGGCGAGGTCCTGCAAGATGCGTGAAAAATAAGAGAAAGTCCAGAGATAGAAATTTGGCTCGCACGGGTCTGGCGGCCAAATGTGCACTTGGACCGGCTCGACCCGTGCGGAACGCAAGGAAAGGAAATAGGAAAGAATAGCATGAAATTGAGAAAAGACGAGAGAAAGTTTTTGTACGAAGTGCCGTGGCGTATGGTGCTGTGATCGCCACATTACCCCCCTGCCAGTAATTGGACCAATTACGAAAAATTAATAAATGCATAATGCTGCAAAACACGATGGCATGATATGTCCGTACGCGATTAAAATACATAGATACAAGTAAAACCAAGATACATGATAACGATTATACGGAAAACAAAAACACACCATACTATATAAGATTAATACAATACAATACTGACATCCAGAAACCAGAGATGGGAAAAAAAAATCGTAATACATAAAAATGATACATAGAATCCATACATACATACTATCGAGTAATTTGGAATCTCTCGGGGAAATGTACACGTCTACCTGAGCGTGTGACACGCGGTTGTGCCTCGGGTGTATCGACAGGAATATTTGTTTGCGTGGCCGGTTCATTCTGTATAATAGTATAATTAGGTCTATCCTCAGCCATTATATATGCGGGCTTTAATCTCTCAATGGACACGGTTACTTCCCTGCCCTTAATGTCCAATACAAATGTTTTATCGTCTCGGCGCACCACGGTATATGGGCCCTCATACGCCGGTTGTAAAATAGTTTTTGTTGAATCGGTTCGGAGAAAAACGTGCGTTGAAGTATTAAGGTCTTTAAAAATGAAGGTGCGTTTAACGGAATGACGCGATGCTTCCGTCGGAGTCACTTTGGAGAAGTGGTTGCGTAACCTATTAATGAAATCGGAAGCGTCCTCTCTGCCTTCGTCCAGATGCGACGACAAGAATTCGCCCGGTAATCTTAACGGTTCGCCATACACTAATTCAGCCGAAGTTGCGCTGAGATCTTCCTTCCAGGCAGAACGAATACCGAGTAAGACTGTCGGAAGTATTTCAGTCCACTTAGTCGACTCATGACACCGTATGGCGGCTTTGAGCTGTCGATGGAAACGCTCTACTATTCCATTCGCCGCAGGGTGATATGCCGTAGTGCGGAGGTGTTTGGACCCGATTAAATTGTTAAGGGCCGAAAACAATTTGGATTCGAATTGCCTTCCTTGATCGGTAGTAATTCGGAAAGGGGCACCAAACCGCGCTACCCAACCGTCATAAAAGGCTCGAGCCACGGTTTGGGCCTCCTGGTCGATCATGGGGAAGGCTTCTGGCCACCGAGTGTACCTGTCTACGCAGGTTAAGCAATATCAATATCCTTCCGACACCGGCAAAATTACAATATCCAGATGAATATGTTCAAATCTGGCGGAGGGGCTAGTAAACGTGGCTAACGGCGCGGTTACATGACGGGAGACCTTCGATTTCTGACACGGTATACAGTTACGTGTCCACGCGCGGATGTCGCTTTTAATCGACGGCCAAACATAACACTGTGTTATGAGTTTAACCGTCGCGTTCACTCCGGGGTGCGATAAGCCGTGTGAGCTATTAAAAATAGCACGCCGGAAAGGAGCAGTAATGAATGGTCTTACTGTTTTGGTGGAGACATCGCAAACAATCTCGGTAGGCGTGCCAGGCAATAAGACCTTGCGCAATTGCAATCCCGTTTCGCTATTCAGAGTTTGTTGTAGCTCCTCATCCTGTTTTTGTGATTTTGCTAATGCCTCAAAATTAGTTGGGCTGTCTACCGTCTCCACTCTAGACAGCGCGTCGGCAACGACGTTATCTTTTCCAGAGATGTGCAAAATATCGGTAGAAAACTGTGAGATGTAGTCTAGATATCTGAATTGACGTGGAGAGCATTTATCTGATTTTTGCCTAAATGCGAAAGTTATGGGCTTATGGTCCGTAAAAATGCTGAAATGTCTGCCTTCGATCATGTGTCTAAAATGTTTGATTGCTAAATAAATGGAGAGTAATTCACGGTCATACGCGGAATATTTTCTTTCGGCGGATCCTAATTTTTTTGAAAAAAATGCTAGTGGTTGCCAGTCGTTGCCAACGCGCTGCTGTAAACCCGCCCCTACCGTAAAATCGGAGGCGTCGCAGGTAAGCGACAGTGGGGCATTGACCTCAGGATGCGAGAGTAGGGTTGCCTTTGCTAGACTGTTTTTACAGATTTCAAATGCCTGACGCGCCTCCGATGTCCAGGTCAGCAGAGCCTTGCCCTTTAAATTACCGACCAGCAGGTCGTTCAATGGGGCTTGAGAATAAGCTGCATTAGGTATGAAACGGCGATAAAAATTTATCATGCCTAAAAATTGACGCATATCTTTTGCTGTTTTTGGTAACGGAAAGGATTTAATGGCTTGTACTTTCTGCTCTAGGGGTTGTGTGCCATTTTTGGTAACGCAGTAACCCAGGAACTTTACTTCTTCCTTTCCGAACGTGCATTTACTAGGATTGACAACTATACCGTACTCTTTCAATCGGTTAAATAGGAGCCCTAAATGGCAGAGGTGCTCGGCTTCAGACTCTGAGGCGACTAAAATATCGTCTATATACGCGTAACAGAAATCGAATTCGCGTAACATTTCGTCGATGAAGCGCTGGAAGGTCTGCGCGGCGTTACGTAATCCGAACGACATATACGGGAATTCGAAAAGTCCAAAGGGTGTCGCGATGGCTGTTTTTTCTATATCCTCGGGGGCGACCGGAATTTGATTGTAAGCGCGAACGAGGTCTATAGTGGAAAATACCTTCTTCCCGTGTAATTGTTGCGCGAAATCCTCTATGTGACGCACGGGATATCGGTCAGGAGTCGACCGTGCGTTTAAAGCCCTGTAGTCGCCGCAGGGTCTCCAAGCTTCGTCGTCCTTCTTCTGCACCATATGAAGAGGTGATGACCAGGGACTCTTCGATGGCCGAGCGATCCCCATCTTCACCATCACCTCGAATTCGTTTTTAGCAGCCCTGAGTCGGTCCGGAGCGAGCCGCCGCGGCTTGCTGGAGACGGGTTGTCCAGGGGTGGTTTTAATATAATGCACCGTTTGGTGCTTGGTCACGCTCGGTACTCCGCTGGGCCGTGTGAGTTCGGGCATCTGCGCCAGGAGCTGGTGATAAACAGAAGCCCCTACTACTGTCTTCACCGACGGTACGTCTACTACGGCCTTCTTCCCGCGGACCGTTAATGATGTCATCCGGTCGATGAGTCGGCTATTGCGAATGTCCACCAAAAGATCGAAATGATCGAGAAAATCCGCCCCGATTATGGGTCTCGGTACATCCGCAACCACAAACCGCCACGTAAACTCGCGTCGGAGACCGAGACGTAAATTTAACGCCACCGTACCGTACGTACTTATAACGGTTTCGTTTGCCGCCGTTAACTGATAATTGGACCTTTCCCGCGGTCCGCGCAGCATTCGGCGCGGAAAGACGCATAGATCGGCCCCAGTGTCTATTAAAAATTGCACCTTGGAGGTGCTGTCCATAACAAACAGACGGCGGGACGTTAGGTTGAGGTCGTCGGCCGCCATCAACGACTTCCCTGATCGTTTCCCTGCGCCGAATTCCAATTGCAAGGTGGAATGCACCTGTGGGCGTTAGGACCGTGCCGCCAATGGTACCAGCATTTTCCTTGGTAGTCGGGTTGGTCCTGGTACTCGTATCGCGCCCCGGTCTCGCGGTCTCGTGAATGGGATGACGCGCGTCCGCGGTATCGAGGGTTCGATCGGCGACGGTGAAACCATCTGCGCCGAGAATGTTGTCCTTCATTGTATAGCGATTCCCGTATCGCTGAAACTTCCTGTCGCAAGGAGAGTGCCAGTTGCGCCATTTTTATGTTTAGCAGCGCTTCCAGACTTTGATCCGGCGGGGGTGGTTGGCGGTATGTAGACGGGCTCGGAATTGCGGCCTCGGCTATATGGACGCGCGGTGTCATCGTCTCCGCAATAGCGTCTGCTAATTCTGCCACTTTGTTTAAGTCGGTGTCCCGCTGCGTCGCGAGGATCACCTGCATATTGGCAGGTAACCGGCCCGACCATAAAGTCCGTAATACGGCGTCCGAAACGGATGTACCTGCTAGCTCTCGCAGGTGCCGCAGAAACTGTGACGGTTTCCTGTCCCCCATTTCTTCATGCTCTAATAGTCGCCGGGTTTTCTGCTCTTGTGACACGCTGAGCCGTCGGATGAATTCTGCCTTTAACGTTTTATAGGGCTCCGATGCCGGGGGGTTCATGATTACGTCCCTTACCTCGGCGGCGTGTCGCGCATTCAATGCACCGAGAATGTAACCAAATTTGGTGGTTTCGGACGTCACCCCCGATGCCTCGAAACTTCTTTCGACCATGGAAAACCACATTTCCGGATCACTCGGACAAAACTCGGGTATTCTTACCGCGACTCGATCCACCGCTATTGGTACGTGGGTGGGTGCGTTTGGGTTGCCACCGTTGTTCTCCATGTTGCCGTCCTTTCTTTTTATTACGATCCTTCTTAAAAGAAAAAAGGAAACCGAAGTCCACCGCACTTACGAACTATGTCTATCGCGACTCAGTGCGTTAGCAAAACGTCTTAATCGTTGTATATTTATATTTAATCACTAACTTACTGCACGTACACTAATAATGTCCACAATTCACTTCTTTTAAAGAAAAGTGCACTAAACTTGTAGTCCGCGCGAACCGGATCACGTCGGGGTCACCAATGTGGCGGAAGGGTTACCTAAATAACGACTCCAGTGGATTCGTTCCTCTACAGTTAGATATTTATTATATTAGGGGGAAATCGCGTACGGATCAATTCTGCGTTCGTATCGTGCGGGAGCTAGCGACCGACTGTCTCGACTCTAGTCGAGTCTCCTCGAAGAAAACCCTTAGGGAAAAAAGATAGAAGCTGTACAGGACAGAGAGAAAATCGAGAAGGAGAGGAAAGTTTGGGAAATTCTAACAGCGGAAGAGAGTCGTAAAAAGAATGGGAGTTAAGAGCTTCGCCAGGGCCTAAGGGTAGACGTTAACCAGGCCCAGGCGAGGTCCTGCAAGATGCGTGAAAAATAAGAGAAAGTCCAGAGATAGAAATTTGGCTCGCACGGGTCTGGTGGCCAAATGTGCACTTGGACCGGCTCGACCCGTGCGGAACGCAAGGAAAGGAAATAGGAAAGAATAGCATGAAATTGAGAAAAGACGAGAGAAAGTTTTTGTACGAAGTACCGTGGCGTATGGTGCTGTGATCGCCACACTATATTTTTAATATGCCAGATTTTTCTCAGAATTTTTACTTGCCATTAAGTAGGACAAATATGGCAAAAACTGATATTTCATTTCTTCCCCATCACTACCCCCCAGATCGAGAGAGAGGGTTAAAACTTGTTGTGAAAGCTTTTCTTTGGCTAAGTTATCAAATGGTACATCAAAAGTCTAATTTGGTTCAAAGGTACTTTTGACTCTCTTATTCGGCTATACCTTTTAACTTGTGCGGGGCCCGAACTTGCGATCAAAATATTTCGTACGGAATTCATAGTCGGACCACCAACCGCTCTCTTGGTATCGTTGCGATGAATTGTCACGGCAGCAATGCGGCAACGCTAACTCCGATTTTTGGCAACGCTGCTGCCTTGAGACGATTTCTCTCCTTGCCCCGCTGACGCACAATAAACAGCTGTGAATTACTTTACGCTTTCGTGAAGGAAAACGATAGTGACTCCGCCTCGTATTCGTCAGGCAGCCACATGCTTGTAAGGAATGATCTTACTGTAACGAAATCTACCATGCCTACGAAATCTGTGACGTCACGTGTTGGGACTATCCCCTTAAACATACCTGGATAACTTAGCCACCTCCCCCTTCTCTCTCAATCACCACCACGGGTCAAATCCCTGGTATGGTGGTCCTTGTACCGTTATAGACAGATGTACCCTTATAAAACTTCTGGTTTATGGCATGCCTCTGTACTAATAAAAAATGGCTAAATAATTCAATTACTTTCGTCAAGACGTAGAAATTGTACTGTGGTGTAGGTATACGAATGATTGAACTCCACACACTCAGTTTTAACTGCGGAAGTATAGATATTTATTCTTATAACACGGGAATGCCTAATGTCCGGTATACGCGCTCGTGAACTTCACCGATCGAGGTTTCGTACCAGACTCTTTTTGTGCGCTCGTCTCATGGGGTTATATGCCCGGGGTCCTGTGACAAGGACAGCGAGCAAGCCACGCTGGCGAAAAAGCGCGGGCGAAAAAACGCGCGTAGAAAAGGGCGCCAAAACTGGTGAAATCGGTGAAAGTTTTCCGCGTGGCGGGTAGGAAAAACCCTGGCCTGTGCGAATCTGGCTGCCAGATGCGTGAACTGGCCGTAGCCAGGCTCGCACACGCCTTTGTGCACTGTAGGGACATATCCTATGGTCGCTACATCACCCCCCCGCTAGTGATCGACTTATATTTAAGTTACGGGTATCCCGCTTGATACCTATCCGGGAATCTTACTCGCCTACCGCTTCGCGTAGTATTAGGCGCCGCGCTGTGCGTCGGGGCAGGCAGTGGTACTGTCTCGGTGGCTGGAGGCATCAAGGCACTCAGAGGTATTACCTGGGCCTGATCCGGAGGTGTCGCAATCTCTTCCGTTATGATATACGCTGGCTTAACTCTATTAATCGATACTGCACTATGCTTATCGCCTATCTTAATCGTTATGACCTTATCCGTTCTATTTAACACTTCGTATGGACCGTCGTACGGAGCCTGTAATATTGTTTTTGGAGAGTCCCGACGAAGAAAAACATACTTACAGTTAGTTAATTGTTTATATACAAAGATTCGCGGATTGCCGTGTCGCGATCCCGCGGTTGGTCCGAGGTTGCGGAAATGCCCTCGCAGTTCTTTTACGAACACGGCGGTATCGCTACTATCTGTCGAAGGTGATAGAAATTCGCCTGGTAACCGTAGGGACTCGCCGTAGAGTAGGTCTGCGGATGTTGCCTTTACGTCTTCCTTCCATGCTGAGCGTACGCCCAGTAGGATGGTTGGAAGCACCTCTGTCCATCGATTGTTTTGATGGCATCGGATCGCTGCCTTAAATTGGCGGTGGAATCGCTCGACCATGCCATTCGATGCCGGATGGTACGCCGTGGTGTGTAGGTGAGTCGATCCTAGCAAGGAATTTAGTTCCTTGAACAGGTATGACTCAAATTGCCTACCCTGGTCTGTGGTTACGCGTAAAGGGGTTCCGAAACGGCACGCCCAGCCTTCATAAAAGGCCCTTGCAACCGTAGTGGCTTCTTGGTCGCGCAAGGGTATTGCTTCAGGCCACCGTGTAAAACGGTCTACGCAGGTGAGGCAATAGCGGTACCCTTCGGACATAGGCAAGATTACTATGTCGAGATGAATATGCTCGAAACGTCCTGAAGGGCAAGGGAAAGATCCTTGCGGCGCCGAAACGTGTTTATTGACTTTGTTACGTTGGCATGGTATGCATGAACGGGTCCATTCGCGGCAATCGGTTTTGATCGACGGCCAGACGTAACGTTGCGTCACGCATTTAACCGTCGCGTTAATCCCTGGCTGCGCGAGACCGTGCAGTGCGTCGAACGCGGCCCGTCTAAAAGGGGCTGTGAGAAAAGGCCGTACGTGGCTTGTCGAGACGTCGCAATAAATTTTTACGTTTGAACCGGGAACGGACATCAGTTTCAATGTAAGGCCCGATTCGCCCTGCACCAACGCTCGCAATTCTGGGTCGGTTGCCTGCGATGCTGCTAGTGCCTCGAAATCTAACTTTTTCTCTATGATTTCTATTCGCGATAAGGCATCTGCGACCACGTTATCGCGTCCCGAAATGTGCTGTATGTCGGTCGTAAATTCGCTAATGAAGGTGAGCTGTCGTGTCTGTTTTGGCGTATGTTGTTTGGAGTTGTTAATGAAGGCGAACGTAAGCGGTTTATGGTCGGTGTAAATGGTAAAATGTCTACCCTCAAGGAGGTGTTGAAAGTGTTTAATGGATCGGTAGATCGCTAATAATTCCCTGTCGAAGGCGGAATACTTTTGTTCGGCGGGCGAAAGTTTTGTAGAGAAAAACGAGAGCGGTTCCCAATCATTGTCGATGCGGTGATGCAGAGCGGCGCCAACCATAAAGTTGGAGGCGTCGCAGGTAAGGGCTAGAGGTGCGTTCGGCTCGGGGTGCGCTATTAAAGCGGCTTGCGCCAGGTCTTCCTTGCAGCGGCTGAAGGCCTCACGTGCTGCAGGTGTCCACGCGACAGGTTGCTTCCCTTTTATATTGCCGCCCAGGAGCTCGTTTAACGGTGCCTGTGTTTGGGCCGCCTTGGGTATGAAGCGTCTATAAAAGTTCACCATCCCCAAGAAACGGCGTAATTGCTTTGCGGTTACCGGTTCGGGAAAATTTATGATTGTGTCTACTTTCTCCGAACTTGGACGCGAGCCTGCCTTCGAGACCGTATACCCGAGGAATTTGACTTCAGATTTCCCAAAGACGGATTTACCCGGATTGATGATAATATTAAATTTTTTTAATCGGTCGAATAAAATTTCCAAATGATTTGAGTGTTCGGCTTCCGAACTGGACGCTACCAGTATGTCGTCAATATATGCATAACAAAAATTTAACCCCCGTAATACTTCATCGATGAACCGCTGGAACGTCTGAGCGGCATTACGGAGGCCAAATGTCATGAACGGAAACTCATAAAGGCCGAAAAGGGTGGTAATAGCCGTCTTTGGGATATCCTCGGTCGCTACTGGGATCTGGTTATACGCCCGAACCAAATCGATTGTTGAAAAAATATTTGTCCCGCGCAACGTTTGTGCGAAATCCGCGATGTGTTTAATTGGGTAGCGATCTGGGATCGTGCGCGCGTTAAGAGCGCGGTAGTCGCCACACGGTTTCCAGGAATCGCTACCTTTCTTCGGGACTAGGTGTAGCGGCGAAGACCAGCTACTCTCGGAGGGTCGTGCGATGCCGAGATGCACCATTGCCTCGAATTCCCGTTTCGCAATTTGGAGCCGGTCCGGTGCAAGCCGTCGCGGTTTGCATGCGATGGATGGCCCCGGTGTGGTCCTTATGTAGTGGGACGTGTTGTGGCTGATTGCGGCTGGCGTCCCGCTTGGCCTGGTGATCTCCGGGAAGCGCTGGAGCAGCGCGTGGTACGTGGACTCGCCCTGGACCGTTTTTATAGATGGCGTCTCCTCCCGTACCGGTGTGCCTCCCGTAGACAGTGTCGTCGTCTGGTCGATCAGCAGCCGGTTCCGTATGTCCACGAGTAGGCCGAAATGGGCGAGGAAATCCGCTCCGATAATCGGCTTGGAGACATCCGCGACGACGAACCTCCATGTGAAATCCCGACGGAGACCCAGGTTCAGAATTAGGGTCGTCGTGCCGTACGTTGCAATCGGTGTCCCATTGGCCGCGGCGAGCTCGTATCCGGACTTCGAGCGCGGGTCGCGGATTAATTTTCTTGGAAATACGAAGAGGTCAGCGCCCGTGTCCATCAAGAATTGCGTATTTGTCTTCCGATCGCGTACGAAAAGACGGCGAGACGTCGGGCTGGAATCGCTAGCCGTCATCAGCGACTGCCCTGTTCGATTGCCGTTGACGAGGAGAACGTGCACGGCTGGATGCACCGGTGCGCGTTATAACCGTGCGTCGCGTGATACCAGCACATCCCGTTTGCCGAATGCGGTCGGCTGCGCGAATTTGTTCGTCGCCGGGATGAACTGCGTCTCCTTGTTTGTTGCCCCTGGAAGGGCTGATCCCATCGGGAAACGCGTAGCTCCGCGATCTGCCCCTTCATCACCTCAGTTTTAACTGCGGAAGTATAGATATTTATTCTTATAACACGGGAATGCCTAATGTCCGGTATACGCGCTCGTGAACTTCACCGCTCGAGGTTTCGTACCAGACTCTTTTTGTGCGCTCGTCTCATGGGGTTATACGCCCGGGGTCCTGTGACAAGGACAGCGAGCAAGCCACGCTGGCGAAAAAGCGCGGGCGAAAAAACGCGCGTAGAAAAGGGCGCCAAAACTGGTGAAATCGGTGAAAGTTTTCCGCGTGGCGGGTAGGAAAAACCCTGGCCTGTGCGAATCTGGCTGCCAGATGCGTGAACTGGCCGTAGCCAGGCTCGCACATGCCTTTGTGCACTGTAGGGACGTATCCTATGGTCGCTACAGTACCTTTGTAAGCAGCTGGTTTATGACACGCTCTTATGATATTAAGGATGGGAGCACAGCTGAAAATTAACTATATTGTTTTACTGCCTTCGCCATGACATACAAATAATACATGCGTGTAATAAATGAAATCTTAACTCAAAAGTAGCGTTCCTTCATGGTCGTGTCATAAACCGTACCATAAAGACTAAACAAATGTAAAATGACAGATGTCATTTGTAGCATTTGAAACAAGAAACTTATTAATGTACTATCTTTTCCTTGTTATAACGCATATTTAAGAATTTAAATATTATTGCGAGTTTTTATCGTAGCCTAACTTCATTGTAGTCCAACTTCACCGTAACGTAGCCCGCATTATGTTACGCGCGCACGTGCCGCGACAACTATTTTACTCTCGCATATTCGCATTCGCAGCTATTCGTAGCTAATTCTTTTTGTAAAAGAAAGCTGAGACTTCACTCTTTAAAATGTAACTAAGGAGACCACCGAGTCTCACCGAGTCAATAATCAAAAAGTGAAATGAAAATTGAATATGTTCAATTAAACATAACTCAAAAAATATCGAACATATAAAAACATCATTTGGTATAATTGAAGTATATATTAGTTAGACTTAATTCTGCCACCCAAAATTTAATTTGGAAAAACAACGCGATTATAAGCAACGATTATAATTTTTGATGATTTCAACATCGACCACTTCAAAGCCATGTAGCCGTCTCCAAAGTTGAGGAATATTAAAAAAAGTTATACTAAAACATAGTCCAGATGCCGAACTAACTATGGTAAAAAAATTTTTTCATTTTGGGTATATTTCCCAAAACGGACTTTTTACCGCGTTTGGCATGCTTCTGCCCCACTGTGCGCTGGAACGTTTGTGATGGCGGTTTTAGGGATGTCCGCTTCGTGTATCGGGATTTGCTGGTATGCCGTGATTAAATCTATAGTCGAAAAGATCTTCGTTCCGTGCAGCATGTGTGTGCAGTCTTGCAGGAACGGGATCGGGTATCGGTCCGGTATAGTGGCTGCATTCAGCCGGCGGTAGTCGCCGTAAGGCCGCCAGTATCCATTCTTCTTTTGTACCATATGGAGCGGGCTTGCCCACGGGCTGCTGGAAGGACGACAGTCCTTGCTGCATCGGGCGTGGCACTTAATTAAGAATGTGACGTGGCAGGGTGAGCGGCGAAAGTGGTGAAAACTGTTGACGCCGAACTCTTGCGTGACACTCACGCAAGCCCTTAGGAGACTGAGTCTCGTACTAGCGATCCCACCTCCTCGTGGTCCCCGCTGGGCAACGTTTCGCATGCATTTCTGTGCCTGCATAGAAATGCAGGCCAATCGGCTAAGAGGGTCGCTTACCGAAAGGGACAGTCTACTCTTCTAATGATCCTTCTGTGGTGAAGAAGGGGTTTTTCCAAGCTTGCCGTTCAGAACATCTACGAATGTGACCCATCGCAGTGGTCGGCGCAACCAACACCTGCCGGTATAGGCGAAAGCCTAGGTACGGCACAGCTGGCGCTAGCGCCCGACGAAGCTCAAACTTTACGAACAGTCCTTGCTGCATCATGTACGTAAATTCTTCCTTGGCTGCACGTAACCTTTCCGGCGGCAATCTTCGTGGACGGGCAGCGATCGGTGGTCCCTTCGTTTCTATAAAATGCTCCGTCTTATGCGGTGTACGCGGTGATGATGGAGCTCCTCCTGATGGTGGGGAAGTTCGTTAGTAAATCCTGGAAAGGAGTGCCTTTATGAATTGCGAGGATCCGGGGCGTGCGGTCGGTACGTAATGCGCTAGTGGTGCTGAGATGGGTTGTTCTGTCTCTCAATCGTTTGCGTCGCAGATCGACTAATAAATCGTAGTGCGTCAAGAAATCGGTGCCGATGATCGCCCTTTACACACCGGCGATTATGAACGGCCATTGGTACGCCCTTCGAAGTCCCAGGTTAAGCTGCCGCAGCTTGCGACCGTAGGATGGAATCGGTGTTCCATTTGCGGCAAACAGGGTTAAGTCGGCGCGGTTTTTCCTGTATTTGACTGTTGCCGGTACTATCGATACATCTGCGCCGGTGTCAATCAGAAAGTTCCGTACGGTCGCGGGGTCGCGCACGACGAGGCGACGCTGGGGTGCTCCTCCGGTATCCGTCGCCGCCGATATCCGAGGGTTTAGTTTCTCGTTTTGCTCTTTCCCCACTGGCACAGTTGTTAGCATTGACGGGCGCGGTCTTGAAAACGTTGGTGATACCAGCAGATTTCTTGCTCCAGTGTCGACTGAAAACGGTGCCTGCCTTGGTTTTGACTGCGATTGTAGCTGCGCTTGCGGTTCTGATTACGGCTGCATTCAGAGCGGTTCTCCATTTCGCTAAAACTTAATCGTAGCTGTTGCACTTGCTGTGCGAGCTCTGTGGCTTGGTCCCGCAGATCGGTCATTTTGGATGTCTGCTACCTGATGCTGCAAACTGCTGGTGGGTTGATTTCTGCAATCTTGTCAGCCATTTGCGCGAGTTGCTCCAGATTGTCGCTGCTGGTTGCGAGAATGGCTTGCATCTGGGTAGAGAGTCGCTGTAACCAAAACGATTTTAGCACGCTATTCGAGACTTTTTGGTAGGCTAATTCGCGCATTTGGCGCAGTAATTGCGAGGGTCGGCGATCTCCCAGCTCTTGCTCAATGAGTAACGACCGGAAGGGCCTTTCTTCGCTATCCGCGAAGATTTCAATGAGTCGGCTCTTCAAAGCTTCGTATTTTTCGACAGCAGAAGCAGAAATAACGATATCGCTCACCTCGCTTAGGATTTCCGTATGTAAAGCATGGATTAAATAATTAAATTTTGTGTCGTCCGCTGTGATCCCAGCTGTTTTAAATTGTGCCTCTACTGGCGCGAACCAAAGGGACGGTTTGGGATTCCACAGGGTTGGTGTCTTCACGCTGACCCAAACGACTTCCGAATTTTCTGGAACGCTGGCCTTTTTCGGATCCATCATCTCGTCGAATTTTCGGTACAAATACGCTCGTGATCACGTCGGGGTCATCAGTGTGGAGATGTACTCTTAACGAGTAGGCTAGTCTTGCTTAGATCTATTTATTAAGTTACACTAACTTATTCTACAGGCTATATAAATACACTTCAACTACATTAAGCCTAATGCGTGTGCGATGCGGCGTATAAAGTACGCGTGCGCGTACGGCGATGATGTATGACGTGTCCTTCGGGCGACCGACCGATTGACTGACTCGGGAGCAAAACGCGGCCGGTATATATAGCTTGCCGTGACTTCTCGAAGCGTCGCGAACGTAACGCGACTAGAAACGTCGTCTCAACGCAACGCGTAGATCGGCAGTTTTCTGTGCCGTGAAACGTCGAGATTATTCCTTTGCTGTAGACCGCCACACAGCCTACTCTGTACGGGAACCGCGTAGTTAGGATTTCAATAACTGGTGATTTAAAGTTCAACGATAGTTTATTACACTAGATAAACTGATCGTCATGTCCAGCGCGTGCGTAGGTATGAAGCCAAGTGAGGACGTTTCATCGGGTATTTCACCCTCGACTTGTATTGGGAGTAGGGCAGCCAACTCCCTATCAGCGCTTTCCCTAGGCGCGGCCTAGGGAAATAGCGCGCCAACGCCAAACTCCCTACACTCCTTCCTCCCGTCCGTCTCCTCCTATCTTACTTATCCCGCCAAAAATTTCTCGTCAAAAATATCCCGCCTAGCCTCAAAACGCAGTTCTATCCATTTCCTCCGTATTCTTCCCGCTAATACTACAAATTTACTATTGCCTACACTTACAGTTCTAAATTATAGCTTATACTCTTATCACGCCCTCACCACAGACGAGGTACAGTATAGACCTATCATCCAATGCTGCTTATTGTCATGCGGTTTGGGGGTCTCGAGACCATTGACTAAGAACAGGATAGAACATCCATCCAATGCTCCAATGCTCATGAGCCCCCAATCCGTTTTCATTTTTACTTTTCGATTGTCTAAAATGTGTAACTTTTGCGTTTGCTCTTACATTTTGTATATTAAAATACTTTAGAAGTGTTTACATTCTTTGTCACATAATAAAACGAAAGGTATTCTTCCGAAAACTCTGAATTTTTAGGTTATCGGTATTTCAGAGCATGTGACACGAAGTCCCATAAAATGAACGGTCTCTCCTGTATCTCGTCTGTGTCGGGACCCCATTACCATTTCTGTGTCACTTGCGACGTTATTGATTCAACATCAGAAAAGACCACAGCGCCATAGAAACGGCGAGAAGGACAAGTAAATCAAACGATAGTCAATAGCGTTTTATAGTGTAGGAGTAAAATGTTTATTGATATCTACTCTCAGTTACAGAGTAACGCGGTGGATGTATTTGAAGACGAACAAAACAGATATAAAGACTTGTAATCGCAAAACCGAATCGTAAACCGTAAAACTAGCCGTGATCGTAATTCTACCCGTGATCGTAATTGTTCCGTCATTGTAATACCAAAAATCGTAACCGTGCTCTTAAGCCATGAATGTAATCGTAGCTGTAACCGTTCCGTAATCGTAATGTTCTCTCGTCTACTCGTCCGTATGTTCTCTCGTCTACTCGTCCATATGTTCTCTCATCTACTCGTCGAAGTTGCGTCCTTTTATTTCCGCGCCACTCGAACGTTCTCGATCGCCTCTCCACGGTTTTTCGTGAAGTCGGTTTCAACCGCCATTGCGCACGTGGCATTTTGACAACATTCGTCTCACATGCACGCACACATTCGCTCGGAGTCGACACACTCCCGCGGTTCGCGATCGTCGATCAGCCGTGGTGTTACGTTTTTTTCCTCGCGTTTCTTACGCTCGTGCTCGCACAGTTTTTGCCGCGGTTCTTGCGTCGCGTTCGTTTCCTTTTCTCGCGCGGCGGTTACGCTCGCCTCCTACAATGGTAAATCTACAGAGTGGCGATAAACTATCGTGTCTACTCGGCCGTCGTATAAGTGGACCCCAATAGTTCAGTCATACGATGCGGTTTCATTTATTCAGGTAGTTTACCGAATTAACCGGTTCACTGACGTATGTACAAACTATTGCATTTATGCAAATCAGTTATTTGCTCAATCAAATTTTTATCACATTTCGAAATACTATTGTAGGGGATAATAATCGGAGGGTATTTGTAACGTGAAATTAGTAACTATTTATTGAATACAGAATAACTAACGCTAACCACCGCACTATGTGCTACGCTGTTCTTATCGCTATCACTCCTCACGTCCAAACTCTCTCTCCCAAACTAATCCTCACGCGTCGCATTCATCTTTTAAGACCCTTACACACGCATTCACACACTCTCACACTTCCGGGACGACCATCCGCACTTTCACTCAAATCTGGAAAAACAAACGCGGGCGCGTAGGCCCCTTCCGCACAGTCCCAGACATCTCACTTCGCACATCGTTCATTGGCGCCAGGCATACTTCATGCATTCACCCACACACTCGCCATCCCACACTATTTACATTTTGTATGTGTGTACACGATAAAATTACTAAATCCGTTATTTTTTATGGTTAATTTTGTTGATTATCTGAATGGCATCACTATCATGTATACCATGAAGTGCTATTATATTCGGCAATAACAAAATCATATAGGTATCAAAATAAGATATTCATAATGTATTATACGACCGTGGTAAGTTGGCCGCCGGATGGGCACAGGGGCAAGGGGGACGTACTGACCAAAATGCGTATTTTATTCGTTAGAGGACCAGCGACTCTAACACATTTGTAAACAAAAGTTACACGTATTGGCATTATTGGCCGAAACATTCGTAGTGAAGGCGGTGACGAGTCACACGGACTAAAAAAAAGTAAGTTCCGCTGGGCATTTGTACCGGCCCCCGGCGGCCAACTTTCCGTGGACATATAATATATGGTAAAGTTCGAGCTAAGCACAGTAAAGAAATTAATTTAAAAGTATTAATTAGTCGAGTATAATAAAAATCCGCTATGCGGCATGAATCATTCCATTTATGTAAAGATAAAACTGCAAACGAGTCAGCATGGTAACCAATTTAGTAAGTATATATACTGTTACGGGGCGTAATTCCCGTGGTATATGCACGAAGTGTCGCCTATGCTTTCTGCTCGAAGGACCATCCAAGATGAAACGGTTTGGGACCGTGATAATTATAATGGGTATTGACACGTGGTTGACGTAATAGAAACAATCTATTTTATTGTCTCTTGTCGACGAGAGTGAACTGTGTGTGTGTATCTCTGCTTAATCTGTGAGTGAATTCCCTAGCGTGTGACTCTTCTATGTGGTTTCTGTCTATTCTCTATTTGTTCTCTATGTTCTCTGACTGGTTGAATGTGCCCTCTCTGACTGAACTCTTGACTAACTAACTCAACTGTCTGACTGTTACTGCCGTTGGCGATCTTCGCTGTTGACCGCCAACTTTCCTAATACCTAAATTGCCCGTTGATTGGTTCCTTCTCATTTTTGGCAGTCACCAATCAGTGGACCTAACTAAACGCAGACATTCCTCTTTGCGCCCTTAGCGCGCTCACTTGGAGGGGGGTGTCGCGGTGCTCGTCTGGGGGCGAAGATGTTTGACATTCGGGGAAACTCGTAGAGGTGGCGGACCTTCGGTATCTTAACCGTTACAATCACGTGTCCGGCTACCCTTCGGAATTTCCGTGCTTATGGCACGGTCACGGCTATTGAGGGACGAAAGAAGCGACTTTCTAAAAACTCGTAGTTTTTAACCCGTATATATGTATATCACCTTTTCTCGCTAGGAAGTACATTGAACTCTAAGGATACATGCTAACTGAAACCGAAAAATCCCAAATTTCTACAATAGTCTTTCACGCATGTCCGTGGCATAAACCGTGTTAGCGACGCTCGCTAACATGCCGCCCACCTTGAACATGCATTGCATGTTTAAAACTAAGTCTAACAAATCGAACTAGATATGTAAGGTGGCTAAAACTGTACTGCTATGATAAGTAGTGACCCATGGCTTCATGTAGTCTGCTGCTGTCGAGGTCTGTATTGGGCCCTCGTGTTCACCCACTTTTTTCACCAAATAGCGGTCATTTCGCAGCTCCTTGATGATATCGTATGATCCGAGGAATTTTCCTACGAACTTTGCACCCGGTCGAAGTTGTGTACGTTGTATTGCCACTAAGCCATTTTCCTTGTAACGTTGTGCTTCCTTTCTTTTTCTATTGTAGCCTCTTCTATTTTCCTCTTGGATTTTCAATATTTGCTGTCTTGCCTTCTCTCGGAGTTCATCTCGGTCTTCTTGAAACGTAGCTATTCTTTCTTCCTCCAACATTTTGCAGATGGCTGGATCCTCTCGCATTCTCATATCGGTCCCAAATAACAGCTTGAATAGTATTGTTCCAGTACTTCGGTGCGGTAGAGAATTTAAATACTTCTGAGCCGTATCTAAATGCTTGTACCATTCTTCACGTTTGGAGGTGAACAATTTGGTTAGTAGTGGAATGAGGGTTCTATTGACGTGTACCAAGTTGTAGGATCGCGCCGAGCCGTATTGCCTTGTATAGCCGAAAAAAGGGAATTGCGCCGCCAGCGGGGATCGAACCCAGATTTTCGGGTCACTAATCGATCGCGTTAACCACTTTTTTCTTTTTTTTTAATTACGTTTATTCAAAAGGCCACACCAATGATAATTTATACAAGTTATACGAAAACGTACAAAGAAATATAACGATTCTTTATGAAATTCGCAGTCTTATGGCTAAGTGAGCGCTTAAAAACTATTTGGTTAGGTTTGCACTTAGATTTACGCGAGTATTTTTTTTGTTTCCTTTTGAATAAGGTACATAATATTAGAATTCTTTGGACCGCCTAGGGGGGTTTACATATGGGCATTTGGGTAGGCGCTACTTTGGTGAAGGTCTTAGTCTAGCTTATAAACTAATTGTACTACTACTATCCTATACTATACTGAGTGCTAACGATAGTATTAATGTTATTCGAATTATTTACATATATTACATGTTTACATAGATTATAGATACATTTAACGTTTAAAATTTTCTAGATTATTCTGTTTTTGTTTTGTTCTGTAACCACCAGTATTTTTCGTTTGATTTGGGGTTTTCATTTTTGTCTTTGTTGGAGATTTGTGAACAGTATTTGAGTGTGATTGCGTCGTGGTTGGGGTGACTTGTAGGTGTGAGTTGGATGGCTTTGGTGTTACTGTTTCTTTTGATGTAGTACAAAATTGGGGTGTTGTTATTGTTAGATATGTACCCGTTTAAGTCTCGGTAAGGGAATAGTTCGGGGGGTGTAAATCCTGAGCTGAGAGTTTTTTCTATGTACGGTGTGTTGGATAGTATTTTACGTGTGCGTTCCTCCAGGAGAGGGGATTCGTGCGTTTTGGCGAAGTAGTTTCTGCAAATTTTAATTATAGAGTTGTCGATGCGGTGGATGTTTGCTTTGTTTAGGAGTATTAAATTTTTGTAATTTTTTGTGTAGTTGGATTCTATCGTTTTCCTCAGGTTGAGGCTAATCCTTAGACAGTGTCTTTCGAGTAATCGTAGTTCTTCCATTTTATAGTTTGGGATGTTATACCAGATGGGGGACGCGTAAGTTATTATAGGGCGTATTAGGGAGGTGTGACAGAGTATTTTTTTAGAATAGTTTTGAAAGGGCTTTGAATGCGATTTTTGTTTTGGTTAACTGGTTATCTATGTGGTGGAAGAATTTGAGTTGAGTGTCGAGGGTTACTCTGAGGTATTTTACCGTAGTTTTGTGAGGTATGTTGTGGATAAGGCCGTTTCTTTTAGCTGGAACTTTTTCCAGTTTTCTTTTGTGTTGTTGCTTGTATTTTTTAAGTTTGGGTGGAATAGTATTGATTCGCATTTATACGTGTTTATTTTCAGTTTCCAATTTTTGTAACATGTATCTATTTTCTCAAAAAGTGATTGGAGAGTTTTTTGTATTTCCGTGGAGTCTTTTCCAGTGCAGTATATTATTAAGTCGTCGGCGAAGGCTATTGCTTTTAGGTTGCTCGGATTGAAGGTGAATAGGTTTAATAGGGCTGCCGTGTATATGTTAAAAAGGATTGGAGATGTAACTGTGCCTGTTGAAGGCTATTTTTGACTGAGAAGGTTTTAGCGGATTGATATTCCCCCTCTTGGATAATGAATTTTTTTTCCTGAATCATGCTCCAGATAATTTTTATTACGTGTGGTGGGTATTTGTATTTATCAAGCTTAAATAGGAGACGTTTGTGCCATACCGTGTCCAAGGCTTTTTCGAGGTCGACTAGGCAGGCTCCTGTGCATAGCTTGTCGTTTAGGGCTTTGTTAATGTCAGAGGTGAGTTTATTAATTGCATGAATAGTAGAGGTTTTGTTTCGGAAACCGAATTGGAATTGAGGTAAAATGTTGTTTCCTTCTGTGTAAGGCGAGATCCATCTGTGTAGTATTGTCTCGAATATCTTGCTTATGTTAGGGAGTAGGGATATTGGTCTACAGTTGGCGGGGTTTCAGTCGTCTTTTCCTTTTTTTAGCGCTATTATTTTAGCTGTTTTCCAATTAATGGGGAAGTAATCGTTATTTAGAGCGTTGTTGCAGATTATGGTATGTAAGTAAATGTATTTGTCGGGGAGTTTTTTGAGGATTGTATTAGGGATTCTATCGAAGCTGGTTGATTTTTTGTTATTTAGTTGTTTTAAAATGTTTTTGATTTCGCATTGGGTGGTGAAGAAATTTTTTGGGTTAACGAGTGAGGGGCTGTAGGCTCGAGAGTCATTGGAGAAGGATGTTAGGGTTTTATGGGTGGCGGTTTCTTCGACCAATTTATTTTTTATGGAGGAGGTTTTGGTTTCTATAAGAGTGTAGCGTCTCGTCACCGCAATTTCCTTGGGAAAATTTCGCGGGGTCGTAAAGCCCACTACGCTCAATCGCGACGGTAACGAGGGGTGCTCGGTTAGGTGGAAATTAATCCCCTGACCCTAGTTGACACCTTGCTTTTTACACGTATTTGTTTACAACTCCGACACTAACTCGTGGCGCGTGAATACACTTAGTCTTGTTCGCATGTTTGTCGCTGACAGGGTTCGGGGTTTGCGTGTTGTATTATTGCTCGTTTTAAGACAACTGTAGGACGACTGACTGTCGCGACCGATGACGGCGATCGCGAAGACTCGGAGTTTTCTGCTTGTTCGCTGATTGGTTTCTTCGCATTTTTGACAGTTACCAATCAGCGAACCTAATCGGAGCCCCGACACACCTCTTTGCGTCCCAAGCACGCTCTCTTGGAGAGGGGTGTCGCGGTGCTTGTGGGGGTGACGACATTCGACAGCGCTGCGGACATTCCTCCAGGTGGTTGACCGTTCGGTATCTTTACCGTTACAAACATATGTCGAACTACTCTTCGGAATTTCCTGGTTTATGGTACAGCTACGGTTATTGAGAGGCGAAAGAAGCGGCCCACTAGTACCCGTCGGGCCTGAGTTATACACCGTTTTCTCTCGCCAGGAAATATTATGACTCTACCGACATGTGAATTGTAACTAAAAATCCTTAATCTCAAAAATAACCATCTATGCACGTCCGCGCCATAAACCGCGTTGGGCGATGGTCGTCGACAGTGCCCGCTGTGCGATTGACCGGGGTTCTGTGGAGTTTACCTGTCGGTCTTGGGGACCGAACAAAGAGCGTTCAATTGGGAGTTTCCCATGTGGGAGTTTTGGTTGTGGGTTAATTCAAAATGAGTTTCTAGGAGGATCAATTTACTGGATGGGTTTGTTATTGTTATGGTTTTGGTGTTTTGTGTATGAGTTGAGATGTCTATTTCTGCTGTTCGCAGGAATTGGCGTTCGTTTTTGTTAATAGAGAGGGCTTCTATATGGGAGGAGGAGCTTTTGGTTTTGAATATGCTATTTAATTGCAGGAAGTGGTTGTTGGGTCCTTTTCTGGAGATTTAGCTTATTTTATTTTTCCAGTGGCTATTTATAGATTTTTTGAATTCTGCACTTAGTTTTTCTTTTAGCTCTTTGATAAGTATCAAGAGCGTATTTCTTAAAGTGTTGGTTTAGCGGTTGTTGGCTCTATTTAGATTGTTTAATAGGTTTAATAGGCAGTTTTTATTTCTTTGTAAGTTTTTGATTTTCTTGTTTATGAAAATCTCTGGGGAGTTTGGGGTTGTGATTTTTGGGATTGCTTGGTCTATTTTTTTTGCAGGGCTGTTTCTAGTTTAACTAAATTTTCGTCTATTTCCTGGTTTGATAAGTTTCTATTGTAAGGGATCTTTAGATATTGAATTTTTTGTGATGCTGTTTTTTTAAATTTCTGCTAATCTGCTTTTGAGTAGTTGGGTCGTTTTTCTGGGGGTATGTGATTTAGATATGATATGTTTTTAATTGAAATGGTGCAGTTGAGGGCGTTGTGGTCGCTGTCGAATGGTATTGTTTCTAGTTTTTGGTTTTGGAGATCGTGGAGTTGGATTCGAGCATTGTGTAGACAAAGATCTATGAATGAGCCTGCTCTGGGGTAGGAAGGGAGGATGGTGCTGCGTAGTGGTGTGTTGAGGTTGATAGTGTTTTAGTCGAGTCATTTTTTGAGGAGTATGCTTCTGCTGTTGTTTGTTGAGTTTTTCCAGTCTCAGTGCTTTGCGTTTAAATCACCTGCTAATAGGTAATATGATCTTGGGTCCTCGAGGTTGAGGTCGGTGAATAATTTGTCTAGTTCTGGTAGGAATTCCATTTTATTATTGCCTGGAGCGGCAATTATGAAAAGTTTTTCTTGGTTGGGGAGGTTTATTTTTATTACCGTGGTTTCAAGTACTTTGTTGCTCCTGTATGACGGTAAGTGGATTCTGAAGGAAATGTTTTGTGACTGAGGTGCACGATGAATAACTTTTTAACTCGCAATGATTTCAAAGTGTTTTATTTGTAACGATAAGACCGCCTTGAGGTTTGCTCGAATACTTCTGGCGGGCGTTCTTGCGTCCGTCTTATAAACCTCACCAGGTGACGTACTCGAAATTTCTGGAAGGTTAATTTTAAAATATTATCGTTAACTATTCTTCGTTCGGTCGATCACCTGACGAGGTTGTTGCCCTGATGACGTCGTCAACCCACGATAGATAAGGACAACCTCACCAGGGCATTGACCGTGTTTACAATTCGCGTAAACTTTGTGCGCTGTGCGTTTCGGTCGAGTACAACACAAATAACCTGTATTGCTTACCGCAATAGCGTTATCGTTACTTTTCATTTGATTTGAACTAAAATTATGTCGCTACATCACCCCCTTGCCAGTGCAAACGTTATCTTACTAACTAATATCTACGCTTACGAACTAACTTATATCTATCTTATATCTACTTTATTTACATGTCTTATGCTATTCTGGTATTTACATTCTGCTAAAGCTTGCACTGCTATTCGACTTGTAACCGAGCGGGGAATCTCACGCGCCTACCAGATCTGGTGTGCATCGGTTCCTGCTTGCGCTCGCAGTCTTCTTCTAATATATTTCGCTTGTTTCGAGGTTTCGCTGGTGGGGTGGTTTTGACTGACTCTTCGTCGTCTTTCAATAGATACGCTGGTTTTAATCTGTCTATTGAAACCGTGACGTTTCTTTCCTTAATACGGATTACATAAGTTTTTGGAGAGCGAGAAATAACTGGAAATGGTCCTTCATATGGGTTTTGCAATGGCCCTTTTACGCTATCTACTCGTACGAAAACGTGCGACGCGGTATTTAAATCTCTGAACACGAATATTTTCTTTGTGCCGTGCCGTGATCCCGCGCAAGGTCGGAGTTCGCTAAAGTGGGCGCGAAGTTGTTTTACCATATCTAGGGGTTCTTCGTTATTTTCGCTACTCTTTTCGAAAAATTCCGCTGGTAGTCGTAGATTTTCGCCGTAAACTAATTCCGCGGTCGACGCACTTAAATCTTCGCGATATGCTGCTCGCATACCTAAAAGTACTACGGGTAATGCGTCGATCCATCGCTCATCGCTATGGCATTTAATCGCCGCCTTTAGCTGCCTGTGACAGCGTTCGACTACACCGTTCGCGGCAGGATGATATGCTGTGGTTCTCAAGTGGGTTGTTCCCAACAATGCGTTAAGTCGTTTGAACAATACCGACTCAAATTGTCTACCTTGATCCGTAGTGACACGCAAAGGAACGCCGAAACGCGCAACCCATCCTGTTACAAATGCTCTCGCTACTGTCTCTGCCTCCATATTTTCTAATGGGAAAACTTCCGGCCAACGTGTGAAACGATCTACGCACGTTAGACAGTATCTGCAGTCCTGCGCTATCGGTAAGGGACCCACTAAATCGATGTGCACGTGCTCGAACCTTGTAGAGGGCAATGCAAAGCTACCAACTGGACTCGACACGTGTTTGCTAACTTTGGCTCGCTGACATTTGAGGCAACTGCGAGACCATTCTCGACAATCTCTTTCTATCCCTGGCCATACAAAATGTTGTTTTACTAATTTTGTGGTGACTTTAATTCCGGGATGTGCAAGCCCGTGTACGGACATAAACGCTTGCCGCCGAAAGGGTGCCGTGACGAAGGGTCGAGCACTGCCCGTCGAGAAGTCGCATATTACCTTGGTGTTATCTACGAACATTACACGTTTCAATTTTAAAGAGGTACCCGCCGTTTCTAACAGTTTTCTCAGCTCTACGTCAGAGTCTTGAGACCTTGCGAGCTCGTCGTAACGTATTGCTGCGTTCACGGACTCTACTCTTGATAAGGCGTCTGCTACCTCGTTTTCCTTGCCGCTAACGTGTCTTATATCGGTAGTGAATTGGCTGATAAAGTCTAAATATCTGAACTGCCTCGGCGTACACTTGTCTACTTTTTGCTTAAACGCGTATATTATCGGCTTGTGATCCGTATACACCGCAAATTTTCGTCCTTCGACCGCGTGGCGGAATTGCTTAATCGCCGAATAAATCGCGAGGAGTTCTCGATCGTATGCGCCGTATTTTCGCTGCGCTGGTGACAAAGGTTTCGTGTGGAAGGCTAACGGCTGCCACGCGTATCCTTGTCGCTGTTGCAGTGTCGCGCCTAACGCAAAGTCCGAAGCGTCCACCATGATCGCGAGTTCTGCCTGCTCGGATGGATGTGCTAACAACGCTGCACCGACTAACGCGTTCTTTAGAAGTTGCAACGCGATTTCTGTTTTATCCGACAATTCTATCGGCGCGTCTCGTTTCGTTTTCGGTCCTCGCAATAAGTCGTTCAACGGCGCTTGCAATTTCGCGGCGTTGGGTATAAATCTCCGGTAAAAATTTATCATGCCCAAAAATCTACGAAGCTGTCTTACGGTACTTGGTTTCGGATAATTGTTTATGGCTTCTACTTTATCCGGTAGCGGTCTCGTGCCTTTCTCGTTCACGACATACCCCAGAAACCGGACTTCCGCTGCACCCAATACGCACTTACTCGGGTTTAATACAATACCGTACTCGCTAAGGCGTGCGAATAGCTGCTCTAAGTTTCGTTTGTGCTCAGCTTCGCTACTTGAGGCGACCAGAATGTCATCGATATACGCGTAACAAAAATCGAGACCTCTCAGGACGCAGTCGATAAACCTTTGAAAAGTTTGAGCGGCGTTTCTTAGCCCGAATGGCATAACCGTATATTCGAATAAACCGAAGGGTGTTGTCACCGCCGTTTTTGGAATATCGTCGGGATTTACGGGGATTTGATTGTAGGCTCTAAGCAAATCTATGGTCGAGAATATTGTTTTTCCCGCCAATCTACGCGAGAAATCTTCCACGTGCGGAACTGGATATCGGTCCGGTATCGTACGAGCGTTTAAAGCGCGATAATCCCCGCATGGTCTCCATCCGTTTTCCTTCTTCGGAACCAGATGCAGGGCTGAAGCCCATTGGCTCTTTGAAGGTCGTATGTGGCCTAAACGAAGGAGACTTTCGAATTCCGTTTTCGCGGTCTTGTACATTTCCGGGGACAATCTACGCGGTTTACAGAACGTTGGCGGACCGGGAGTTGTATTCAAGTAATGCACGACGTCGTGCTTTACCTTTGCCGGAAACGCTGTCGGTCTTGTGACGTCTGGAAACTCTGCTAACAGCTGATGGTATGGTGAATTCCCGAAGATGGTCTTCACTGATTCAGCGATTCCCGTGGCTTTCCTTCCTGGAGTAGATAACGACGTCGTCTGATCCATCAGGCGTCGGTTCTTCAAATCCACCAGTAGCCCGTAGAAGCTAAGGAAATCCGCTCCTATGATCGGCTTGGCTACGTCGGCGATCACGAATTTCCAGCTGAAGGCCCGGCGAAGGCCTAAGTTCAGGTTGAGAACCTTGATGCCGTATGTGCTGATTATGGACCCGTTTGCGGCGTACATCTCGTACGCTGTCTTCTCTAGCCTACCCCTCACTCGTGCACGGGGGTAAACGCACAGATCGGATCCGGTGTCGGTTAGGAATTCTTCTTTTGATTCCTTATCGGTGATGAAAAGGCGGCTGGTTTTCACATCGTCACTGATAGCCGCGTTCAGTGCCGTTTCTCCTCGTTTCCCGAATTAAAGGTACATGGCGACCTGCACTTTGTAGATCTCGTCCCGAATACTCGGTGATACCAGCAGTGGTCGCGATTCGCTGGCGATGCCGCGCCTCTACCGTTTCGCGAGTTTGACCGTCTGCGAGTTCGGCTACCTGAACGGCCTTCCGGACGCGATCGCGAAAGTTCCGATATCTTCAGCTCTAAACTTTCTAAACGTTTAAGCAACGCGTCCGTTACGCTGTCGCGCGACACGCTGGCTGTCTGTGTTTGCACGGTACCTTCTCGTATTTGGTCTGCGATTTCTGCCAATTTGTCCAAAGATAGGTCCGTTTGTGCTGTGACTATTGCCCTGGTCATAGTTGGCAATCGGCTGGACCACAACGTCCGCAGGAAGTCGTCCGATACTGTAGATCCCGCCAAATTCCGCATATGCCGCAAGAACTGGGACGGAGTCCGATCGCCAATTTCTTCTTGTTCTAATAGCTGTCGGATCCGTTGACTTTGGGATGCTGACAGGCGATGCACTAACTCCTTCTTTAACTTCTCATACTTCCCGGTTTCCGGAGGATTGAGAAAAATATCCTGTACTTCCAACGCGTACTTTGGTTCTAGTTGCGACATTATATAATAGAACTTGGTTGTGTCGGTAGTAACACCACTAAGCGCGAATTGTGCCTCTAACTGACTGAACCATACACTTGGCTGTTCAGGCCAAAAAGGTGGTACGCGGATACCGACGCGATTCACTTCCATTGCGGGCGATCCCGTGCTCGCGGACGCGTTATTCATCGTCTCGGAGAGTGAGTCTTTTTTCTTTTTCTTTTTGGAAATCTTGATGTTCTTTTTTTTTTTTTTTTACTGCACCTGATCACGTCGGGGTCACCAATGAAGGAAATGTTTTGTGACTGAGGTGCACGATGAATAACTTTTTAACTCGCAATGATTTCAAAGTGTTTTATTTGTAACGATAAGACCGCCTTGAGGTTTGCTCGAATACTTCTGGCGGGCGTTCTTGCGTCCGTCTTATAAACCTCACCAGGTGACGTACTCGAAATTTCTGGAAGGTTAATTTTAAAATATTATCGTTAACTATTCTTCGTTCGGTCGATCACCTGACGAGGTTGTTGCCCTGATGACGTCGTCAACCCACGATAGATAAGGACAACCTCACCAGGGCATTGACCGTGTTTACAATTCGCGTAAACTTTGTGCGCTGTGCGTTTCGGTCGAGTACAACACAAATAACCTGTATTGCTTACCGCAATAGCGTTATCGTTACTTTTCATTTGATTTGAACTAAAATTATGTCGCTACAATTCTTTTGTGTTGAATACTGTTTTTGATAAGAATGGCTGTTCCTCATCCCTGTATGGTGTTTGGTCTGTCTGATCTGTGGATGGTGTATTTAGAGTAAGAGATTTTGTGTCTGTTGTTTAGTTTCGTCTCTCCTAGGAGTATGCTATCAGGGTTGTATTTGTTCATGAGTAGTAGTAAATTTGATCTTCTTTGATTTGACACTAGCGAGTTTATATTAAGGGCTATTATATTAATTTTCTTGTTTGAGGATGGTGAGCGTGAATTATCCATTTTTGGTGAAGTTTGGTAGGGACATTTTCTGGAATAGTTGTTGGATATTGGTTGCGTTAAAATGGACTGCTTGTTGAAGCGCATGCATTTGGATTTCTATATCTATTAGGATATTTGTGATTTGGTCCGTTGGTGAGGCTGCAAGAGGATCAGAGAGCGCGCAGGTGTTAGCTGGGGTGAGAGAGGTGGTGTTGTTGATGATGTTTGTGTTGAGTTGCATATTGGGGTGGGCTATTGTTGGTGGGTGTGGGGGGAGGTTGAATGGGGCTGCTTCTTGAGGAGTGGGGGAGGGGGTGGTAAAAGAGGGGGTTGGTTTCGCCCTGGTGACTACTTGACTATAGGAAAATGCTGGGTTTGTTAGTTTTTGAATTTTTGAAATTTTTATGTTTCTTAATTCTATTTGCTTTTGTTGTTTTTCTGCTATTTCTTGTTTATGTTTTTTTGTATATGGACAGCCTCTGTAGGAGGCTGGGTGACCATTTAGGTCACAAAGCGCACATTTAAAGGTATTAGTATTTTCTTGTAAGGTTGAAATTACACAGTTCCTCGGTTCGTGAGATTCGGTGCATTTTACACATCTGTAGTTGAGGTTACAGTTCGTTGAGGAGTGGCCTATTCTTTGGCATTTCCAACATTGGGTTAAATCCTTATTTATTAGTTTTTCCCATCTAATGGATTAGTGTAGTAATTTTTTAATTTGTGATAGATTGCTTTAGGTTGCTATCGGCTGTTAGTTGGACTGAGTGTATTGGGAGTTGTTTATTTTGCACTCTGGATGTTTTGGTTTGGAATTTATTTACTTTTAAAATTGTAGGTTGTTGATTTTACAGCTATTCAGTGCGTCTAAAATTGTGTCTTGGTCATAGTTTCCTTCTAGGTCTTTTAGGATTATTAGGTGCGTTTTTTCATATTTGGGCGTATAAGTGAAGAAGTTTATATTTTTGCTTTTCAGTAAGATTACGATTTTATTATAAGCCTTGGGGGTGTCGATGTAGAGGCTGTGGGATTTTTCTGTTTTTTTTTCGTGCGAAAGTTTTCTATTATATTAATGCCGCTAGTAAGTATCACGTTAATCGTATCTTGCGCGCTTTGGTTATGGATTATGGATAAAAATAATGCATTGTCTTCTTCAATCCCCCGATCTGAACCCAACAGAAAAGATTTGGGATGACTTAGATCGGAAAATCCGTGAAGTGTGTCCAAAGTCCCAAAATGACTTATGGAACAAACTACAAAATGCATGGAACCAAATAGTACCAGAAACAATAGAAAAACTAATAAAATGGATGCCGAAATTAGTCGAACAAATAACTAAAAAACGCGGTGGATATAACAAGACGAAAAAATATAACTTTCTTATGCAAAATTAATATTATTGTTACTATGTCACGAACCAGTGAGGCTACGCCCCCTCCCCCCGCCGCCGCCGCTCACCAGTCCGACGAATCGGGCGCTAATTTGCGCGCCGGCCACATAAACCGCGGCATCACCATCGACGGCAGCAGACCCAGGCGCTCGAATATAGTCGTATGTGCGACAACCGAGGCAGTCGCTATTTTAACATAGAATATGTTTTTGCGGAGGTGTATCTGAGAAATCTGTTACGCGGATCTGTTACACGAAAGTGAAACGCTGAAATGCTATTAGGACGCCTTGGAGATGCCCTATTCCCCCTCTCAGATTGCTATTGATCGCTTTTAAGTAAGGGAGTGATGGCTCGTACCGCTTCAGTCTACTAAGAACTGCCGAACCGATGACATGGATCGTTCTTAATAGACTGATGCGGTACGAGCCACCACTCCCTTACTTAAAAGCGATCAATAGCAATCTGAGAGGGGGAATAGGGCATCTCCAAGACGTCCTCATAGCATTTCAGCGTTTCACTTTCGTGTAACAGATCCGGGTAACAGATTTCTGAGGTGAAATGATGATGATTTTTGTTCAGAGTTCTTTAAACATATTCTATGTACAGGTTTAAATTCTTTAAAACTGCGAATTTTTTTCCTAATGGTCTCGCTCTTCCTCCAACGGAGTGCAGTCGAGGTAGTTCGCATTTCGAACTCCTCACTCACAGTATTCCGTTTAACCGCTGACCACACGTAGGAGGTTCGCCTCTTTATCGGTCTCCTGAACCCGCCCAAGGACTGTTTAGGCCTCGCCGACGTCCTTGGGGTTGTCATCGAGGTTCTTTGGAATTAAGGAAATAACTGGTGCACTCTTCCTATTCACAGAAAATGCATTTATTTAAATAATAGTGGAGGAATTACAGTTTCGCGCACTAGTAGTCTAAGAACAGAACTGATTCTTACCCTCTTTCGGGACCCGTATTTAAGGGACGTTTGCCTATTCCGGACGCATAATGGGGTGGGGATGCATCCTGGTTGACGCCTAGATCTTGACGAAGGAATTTGGGGATGGAAGGATTTTCGTGTAAGATCCTTGTCTGAGGATCTTACTGGAAAATGGGAAAGGTTCCTAATGAACCAAAATGGTGTATCAGATAATAGTGCTGCCGGGATAACGGGAAAGGGCAGTTCTAGGCGCCATATAGTCATGGGAATACAACACCTCCCCCTCTTATGTTGGACCTCTGGCTCTTTCTTAAAAATGGGACAGACGGTCTCTAAAAGTTGGATTCAACAAAGGTTGCGAGATTCACGTAGTTGGAATTGCGGTAGTATATGTTACATGATGGGTTGGCGCTTGGTTATTAAAACTAGAATGATTATAACAGTTGCCAATCAGCATTCTAACTGTTTTAATAGTAGCGTTGAACAAACCAATTTTTGTAAAGAAGACGAACATTAAACCCACAATTGCCGCATATCCGGCATAGGAGAGGTATTCCATAAATATTTCTTTCCAGGTTTTTAATCTCTGGTGATGTAAAATTTTGGCTGATATATTTTCTAATTCGTGTAATGTTCGTCCCATTGACTGAATCTTATCGGGTGCTGTGTGTTTCCCTAATTAGGTTGAGCGGAATATCGGTTTCTGTAATGTTGAGCGTTGGAATTCGAACCCTAGTAAATGTTATTTCATTTTCTTTGGGCTCATTGTCATTCATGATATTGTTCGGTTTCAACGTGGCTGAGAGCAATATTCCACTACAGTCGGGAGCTAAGGCGATTATAAAATTATGGTGTATATCTACGTGTCTAGGTTTCCTGTCGGAACACAATATGTATAGAATTTCATCATTTGGCGCGATACCTATTCATTGGTTTCCAGTGTAAAGCTGTATCCATACAGTATTTTGTATCTGCATGCACCGTATTTCACAATAATTTGGTCTATTTGATCACGGTTTTATTCGAATAGAGCGGTACTGGATTTTATCGAGTTGAGAATTATGCTAGTTTGGTTACGGACTTACTGCACCATAGTCTTTTTTCTGTTTCGTTATCGTGTATTTGTCGTCCGTTACCGCGCTAAACATAACCAGAAACATGGCCAGACTCATCAAGGATGTTGGAACCCGCCGGTGTTATTTAGCATTCCTCATCCAAATAATTATCGTTCCGTTGTTTAAATAATTTCACGTTAGTTCGGTGATGAGTCGTTGATTTTCCATTTTCATTTATCCTAACTGAATGATTATTTATTACATCTAATACCGTGAAGGGTCCACGCCATTTTGCATCTAAAGATTTGGTGCTATAGTTTCGTACGAGGACTTGGTT
This sequence comes from Eucera pruinosa, assembly GCA_028830335.1. Classification (NCBI taxonomy): domain Eukaryota; kingdom Metazoa; phylum Arthropoda; class Insecta; order Hymenoptera; family Apidae; genus Eucera; species Eucera pruinosa. Next base: position 1,201,540 of record JAMYCR010000006.1, on the reverse strand, counting down.
GCCTTTGGAAGTGGGTTCAAGATGTTCGTAGGAAGTAGATGGTTGCTGGGCTAGGAGTTGTTGACGGGTCTCTATTATTTTATTCTCATGTTTCAATCGTGAGTTTTGTACTTGTTCCTGTAAAGTCAAACGTTCGTCCTGTTCGTCAAAGATACTGTTTGGTTCGTATCCGACTTAAAGCTCGAAGGGGGTATATCCTGTGATTCTGTTGGTGGTGCAATTATAGTTTAGCATTGCTTTGGGTAGGATAAGGTCCTAAGAACTTTCTTTGGTCTGGTAGTGCCTGATATATGTTATTCCTTCAGAATTATGTGGGATCTCTTATTCTTACCGTTCGATTGTGGGTGATACACAGATGTGAGTGTTTGTTTTGTTTTCATGAGGTTGCAAATCTCGGTGAATTCCCCTGACGTGAATTCCTTAGCGTTATCGGTGAGAATTTCCTTAGGTTTTAGAAAAATACGAAACCATGAAGCCCAAGTTGCTTGTATTATGGCGGCTCTCAATTTGTCTGTCAGAGGTTCGCATATAAGGTATCGTGTAAGATTATCTTGGATGACCAGGATGTATTTGCTTTTACGTGGCATCTCGTCTAATGGTCCGATGATGTCTAAAGAGATCTTATCGTTTGGTTTTTGGGGAATGTCTGTTGCTTGTGGAATGTAAGTCTACCGACTCGTGTCTTTGTTTCTCTGACAGATTTCGCATTGCTCGATGTAGTTTTTGATATCGCGGGTAATGTTGGGCCATCCATAAATTTTTCGGATTTTCTGAAGCGTTTTATCAAATGAGTAATGTCTTCCAAAAATGGAATCGCGTGCTAGTTCAATGATTTTACGTTTGTCCGTAGGCTTCGATCTGGATATATATATTTCTATGTCTCTACCTGATTGGGAAAGTAGATTGATTAACTCTATGTTACGGTCCCGATCTTGAATCACGTTAAATCTGGGGCTGTCGTTAAGGATCTTCTTGATTATGTCCAATTTGAACTTGTCCGTTTCGTGTGGGGATAAGTAGATTGTGCCTTTCTCCGTTACTTCAGGTGGAGTTCCAGTGTAAATGATGGTTGGGAAATCTTTAAGGTATCCCTTTGATATTTTAACTTCGGATCGTACCGAGGGAGATTGTATCCCTCTGGGTATTGGGTTTGAAGGGGCTTCGAGGTGGAAGGGTTGTTTCGGGCGGAAATTACCCGTGTCTTTTGGTTCGTGTGGTTTTGCTAGTTCACTAATAATATCTTCGTCTTCTACAGATAATCGGTGGTCTCCAGAGGAATAAAACGTAATATATTGATCTAATTCACTTTTCAGTTCGTCTTCTATTGCTTGTATTTTAACGCGATATAGAGCGTCTGCGTTAGTATTGATTTTTCCCTGTTTATAAACAATTTCATAGTCATATTCCAAAAGTTTCAGTCGCCAGCGCATTAGTCGGGAGTTCGGATCTTTAACATTCATAAGCCAGACTAATGGACGATGGTCTGTGACTATCGTAAACTTCCTACCTTATAGATACTGGTGAAAATGTCTGGTTGCCC